>OY728578.1:275000-875000 GCA_963422195.1 Carabus problematicus
TAATTAATCGGCCTGCTGGATAGGCGATTCATGTTTAAACTTATACAAAAAAAAATACATTTCTATAAAACCTTTGAGCGTTAAATGAATAGAGCGTTACACGAATACTGCTTTTGTGTGGGAAATCAGCGTGAGATTTCATGTTCAAAATCATCATCTTTTTGAAACAGCGTTCTAATGAGTTATCCTAAATTTAACTACGAATTTTCACAAAGTTTAAGAATAACAGCGTTACTGTGAATGAGCGTTATTCAAGAGAGTCTTAATCGGAGTGTTCCTAGACGGAGATTCACCCGGTACGATGGAATTCTGGGTAATTCAGCCGGAATTTCTAGTAAAATGAACTATAAAACTACATATTGAATTTTTGGCAAAAATCATTCAAATTTTGATCATTATTTTTGTGGGTGATTTTTTTTAAACTTACGCAATTGTACACTCAGGCAAAAAACAGCGGGTGACGTCATCATTGCGATTAGTGATGACGTATGGTGTCCATGGCCGTAGAATCTGGGGCAAACAAAAAAATAGTGTAAGCAAAAGAAAAAATCACTACAATTAGCTATTGAAAAACAAAAATATTGTTTCTATCAAATGCTGATAACGTATGTTCATGTGTGTGTGTGTGTGTGTGTGATACGAGACACAGGTGAGGATTCAGGAAAAAATATAGCCGTTTTTATATTTTCGTTAATAAAATTTTATTTTATTTTTTGATTTCAGTTTAGCAAATATTTTTTTTATCGAGATTCAAGTATTAAATTCACTGATAAATATTACTTAGATGACATACGGCTGTTCAAAATCTCGAAAACAGAATTGTATTTCTGTCAAAATTTAGCTCAAAGTTCTGTTCTCCAAAATTATCTCTCGATCTCAGGGCATATCTAAATGGCTACGAGGCATATTTAATCTATGATTTCACATGTCTGTTGTTGGCAGCAGTGTACTGCATGTCGCCTGTGGGCTTACAGTTGGTATAACTGCCAAATTAACACATACCACTCCGATAATACCACATGTATACATAATGTACAAATATTCTTAAAAACTGTTGATAACTTTCGCATTCTCGATTAAAAAGAGTTGAAATTTTCAGAGTACATGCTCTCAAATATTAGCTTTCAAGGGAGATTTTCTTTTTGAAAATCCATTCACGAAGACCAGAGTTATAGGCGGAAATTTAACCCGGTTTCGTGGCGCCATCTCTGAACGTCCTGCTCAACTATATTTGACGTAGAGCGTGAAGTATCTGTTTACAATTAGTGAAATATGTATTTGATAAATTACATATTTCAAGCAAGATTTTACCTAAATAATGATCAATTTTGTTCAACTGAACTATCTTCAAGTGAATTTTATTTAAATCTATACTAAACAAGTATTTAAATGCACCAATTAGTTTCTAAATATGTGCCAACGGTAACAATAATACATATTTTTGTTAAATTTCTTGTAAAATAGTACTTTATTTACTGTTATTTCTGCATTCTATTGTGATCTATGTGTATGGATTGGTATCTATTATTGATAATTGGTATAAATCATGTACTACAAGGGTGTTTGTGGGGTACGGGGGTGTGTATTGATTGCTTCTGAACGGGCCGGAACATTTGACAATGTGTAATTACATCATAGATTGCATGATTTACCGGTACAGCAATACCGGTAATTGATTAATATGCTCTCGACTTCATACTCCGAGACTTTAGTACACTATATAAGCTAGTGTTCATTATAACGAAGGTACGCATTATTTTTTTCTATGTATGTTTATGAATAAACAAACTACAATTATCGCGATTTGAACAAACTTTTACCAAAATTGGCCCCAAATAATAAATAAATCCAATGATTATATCAAACTTTTATTTTAATATTTTATTCTTTAGCAAAGAGTAAACAAAATATAGTATACTGTATCCAGCCACACAACCAATTGACGTCATCAACTGCAATGTCACTAGAAATTATGACGTCATGTTCGAATTAGGTTTACAGGAGTTCTAAATCGGATTAAAACAATGTTCTACCACACGAAAACACATTTATCGTAAAGAAACGTCTACTATAAACGTGTAATATTTGTACTGTCATTTAATAAAAACCGAAATAAAAATAAGCTGATGAAAGATGAACGAAAAATAATTTAATAGAAATATTTACCAACATTACTAGTTGTATTAAAATGGTTTTTTTCGTGTGCATATTAATGATAAAAATCCAATTGAGTGTCGATTAAAAATATATTTACAAATACGTGTTAAGGTTTGCCCTAAATGATGACGTAAATTGGTTGTTTGACTGAATACAGTATACCATGATATAGTAAATAAATTGTTAATTTAATTGTAAAATTCAATGGCAATTAATATACCATAATATAGTGAATAAATTGTTAATTTATTTGTTAAATGTAATGGGTATTTTTGTACGTACTGAAGCGTGTGAGCCCCCGCTTCTGTAGTAGATATTCTACGCCACTGGCCGTAATATGCTCGTGTATGTATGTATATATAACCAAAACGTCGGTTATTTTATATTGTATAACAGAAGACTTATTGATCTAGTACGCCAGGACTACCGGAACGTTACCGGATTCATTTCCGGGGGCTGCCAAGGTCATTACCTCTGTCGGGCGCCAGTGGCGTACACAACTTTTTTTACCCAAAAAAAAAATATTTTTTTCTCAACTTTCTTTCGCGATTCTAAGTGTTTATTTTGCCTTTCGGGGGCAAAATTCTCGCAATAAGGTCCTGGTATTTGAAGAATAATGCTAGCACGTTTGTGAAAAGCAACAATTTCGGTGTTTTTATTGAAATATTCAGTATTTAGTAACAGAATAACTAAGAATTGATTCTCCAAATCACGTATTATGCTAATACAGATGTGTTAACATGCGATAGGGGTAATCCTGGACATGTACCAGTGTAGATTTCTCCCGGGTTTAACATACACAGACTCTCAACTACACTGTTAATGCACAGATGTAATAATCGGGAGCTTAACACGGTACAACCCTTCCGTATTAACAGTGTAGCGGTCGACCAGTGCTTCTAAACGATGGGGCCAGAATATGAACTGGCATTGGTAGTGTATATATACAGGGTGTCCCGCAAACATCTCAGGACATGGAGAATTAACATGTATATATATATATATATATATATATATATATATATATATATATATATATATATATATATACAGTAAACTTCGCTTATAACGAACCTCAAGGGACCGACGAAAATAGTTCGCTATAAGCGAAGTTCGTAATAAACGATAAACATCAAAAATTCATTATTTTTATTAATGCATAGGTACATGTTTCAAGTAGATATATAATATGTAGAACTCTTTTGCAAAACTAGACAAATCCAGATTTGTTCAAAATTGAGTTAGATATTGTTTTGTAATACATATACATATATATATACATTAACAATAGTTTTTAAGAATCTTGTTTGAAAAAATCGTTTATTTTACTTTTGTTTATATTTATTATTATTTTTATTTCTTTACAGCAAGAGCTTTACGTGTTTTCTTCCATATTGCGTAACTCATAATTGTACTTCTTTAACACATTGAATTCAGTGATAACTGATAGCGTTCAGTAGACTCGACTCAATTCGATTGTTGCGGCGACCCTACATATGCGGAAATGAAAGATTTTCCTCTGATTATTTGGAAAAATGTCGTTTTATGTTCGTTATAACCGAAAATGTGTGCGTTTTTAACAAAAATTAGGGTTCGTTATACCCGAAAGTTCGTTATAAACGGGTTCGTTATATGCGAAAAAAATAACACATGTTTAATGTTACTTTAGTTCGTACTTTATAGATTAGTTCGTTATAAGCGAAAGTTCGCAATAAGCGGGTTCGTTATAAGCGAAATTTACTGTATATACAGTGAACTTCGCTTATAACGAACCTCAAGGGACCGACGAAAATAGTTCGCTATAAGCGAAGTTCGTAATAAACGATAAACATCAGAAATTCATTTTTTTATGAATGCATAGGTACATGTTTCAAGTAGGTACATAATATGAAGAACTGTTTTGCAAAACTAGACAAATCCAGATTTGTTCAAAATTGAGTTAGATATTGTTTTGTAATACATATACATTGTACGCTAACAATACTTTTTATGAAGCTTATTTGAAAAAATCGTTTATTTTACTTTTGTTTATACTTATTATTATTTTATATTATTTTTATTTATTTAAAGTAAGAGCTTTACATGTTTTCTTCGAAATTGCGTAACTCATAATTGTACTTCTTTAACACATTAAATACAGTGAACAGGGGCGGACAGGACATGTGGAGCATGCTGAAATTTCCGCATGATCCGTTCCAATCGCGGAAAGGTCCGATAATTTTTTTTCATACAATTAAACACATTTACACAAGAACCGCAAAAACTGTTACGGCGACCCTACATATGCGGAGTTGAAAGATTTCGAGGAATCCCCTGATTATTTGATAAAATGCCGTTTGAAGTTCGTTATAACCGAAAACTTTTGCGATTATTACAAAAATTAAGGTTCGTTATACCCGAAAGTTCGTTATAACCGAGTTCGTTATATGCGAAAAAAATAACACACGTTTAATGATACTTTAGTTCGTACTTTACAGATTGGTTCGTTATAAGCGAAAGTTCGCAATAAGCGGGTTCGTTATAAGCGAAAGTCACTATATATATATATATATACAGTAAACTTCGCTTATAACGAACCCGCTTACTGCGAACTTTCGCTTATAACTAACCAATCTGTAAAGTACGAACTAAAGTATCATTAAACGTGTGTTATTTTTTTCGCATATAACGAACCCGTTTATAACGAACTTTCGGATATAACGAACCTTAATTTTTATTATAATCGCAAAAGTTTTCGGTTATAACGAACTTCAAACGGCATTTTTCCAAATAATCAGGTGATTCTTCGAAATCTTTCAATTCCGCATATGTAGAGTCACCGTAACAGTTCTTGCGGTATTTGTGTATATGTGATTAATTGTATGACAATAAAGTATCGGACCTTCCCGCGATTTGAGCGGCCCATGTAGAAATTTCAGTATGCCCCACATGGCCTGTCCGCCCCTGTTCACTGTATTTAATGTGTTAAAGTACAATTATGAGTTACGCAATTTTGAAGAAAACACGTAAAGCTCTTACTTTAAATAAATAAAAATCATATAAAATAATAACAAATATAAACAAAAGTAAAATAAACGATTTTTTAGTAAGATTCATAAAAATTATTGTTAGTGTACATATGTATATGTATTACAAACCAATATCTAACTCAATTTTGAACAAATCTGGGTTTGTCTAGTTTTGCAAAAGAGTTCTTCATATTATATATCTACTTGAAACATGTACCTATGCATTAACAAAAATAATGAATTTTTGATGTTTATCGTTTATTACGAACTTCGCTTATAGCGAACTATTTTCGTCGGTCCCTTGAGGTTCGTTATAAGCGAAGTTTACTGTATATATATATATATATATATATATATATATATATATATATATATATATATATATATATATATATACCGGGTGTCACAAGAAATCTGGGACATAGGGAATTAACATGTAAAATTGAAAAAGTTGCGATTACTTCTGTATTATACATTTTAGAGCTCTGAAATTTGGTACAGGTGTAGGAATAGGTTATTCGCATTGATTGGTATTAATTAAAATGATATTAAAGCTCACATTTCTAAGAAAAATGCTTTTAAAAAGTAATAATTAAGAGATGTAGCTTATATAACATTTTTGCAAAAATTTATTTACGGCGTTGCTAGCACAACGGTAAGACACTTATTCGGTTATTTAAATGATTTATAAATGTTATGGTTCGAATCGCCAATATACTTTAGAGTTATTCTTTTTATTTCTAAAATAATTTAGATAGAATTTCATTTATTTAAAAAATAGGAGTAATTATTTTAAAAACACATAATACATAGGAATACCCATGGAATTTAAACAGAATTAAAAACAATTGTATGACATTGTATAGTATAGACAAAAGTTGTGCATTTCTGGGCCAATGTTAATGGCGATTTCATATTTTGAAAATATTGCATGGCTCACTAGATAATGACAAAATTGTGATTTTTTCGAATTTCAATTTTGCATTATAACTCGGAAGGTACTGAAAATATTGAAAAATGTTTCAAATAAATATTTTAGCATAGACAACAGACTTTTCGAGGAATTTGATGAAATTGTTTTTTACTTCTTTATTTTGGAGATACAGCATGCAAGTTCAATTTTTTAAATAGGAACCATATTTAATTTTAGTTTAGTTAAAAAGAGCTATTTTTCCTCTTCACATTAATGTATTTGTTTATATAAATATCTTTTTTAGTATTGAAGAAAAACTGAAAAGTTTAATAAAAAGAATGATTTTTGTGGTGTGCCATGAAAATTTGATATAAAACAATTGCATCTAAACATGTTTAGTACATGCAAAACAAATGAAATTCAATAACATTTGATAAACGAAACAAAATTCGTTGTGTAAACTGAAAACTATTACACAGATTTTCGTATGAAGCCATACCTGCTTAAATAATTTTTTGTCTATAATCTTTTGTTCACCAAATATTATTGAATTTCAATTGTTTTGCATGTACATAACACATTTAGATGCAATTGTTTTATACCAAATTTTCATGGCACACTACGAAGATCATTTTATTTGCCGTACTTTTTAATTTTTCTTAAAAACTAAAAAAGATATTTATATAAACGAATACATTATTGTAAACAGAAAAAATAGCACTTTCTAGCTAGAGAAAAATTAACTATGGTTTCCATTTAAAAAAATCAACTTGCATGCTGTATTTCCAAAAATATGTATTAAAAAAAAATTTCATCGAATTCATCGAAAAGTATCTTATGTATGCTAAAATATTTATTTGAAACTTTTTTCAATATTGTTTATACTTTGCGAGTTATAACGGAAAATTAAATTTCGAGAAAGTCACACTTTTGTCATTATCTAGTGAGCCATGCAATATTTTGAAAAAACTAAATCGCCATTATCATCGGCCCATAAGTGCGCAACTTTTGTGTAATTTAACCGACCTTGTATCTCTTATAGTTTCGGAGATCCCTGTAGTGGCCCGTTTAAATAGGACACCCTGTATATATATATATATATATATATATATATATATATATATATATATATATATATATATATATATATATCCATACATATACCTATATGTAGCCGGGCAAAATTGGGCCCCTGTTTGACCCAGTTTCCGTCCACAGGTGTCCCACAGGGGTTACACTAACATACCGCCCGCCCCACATACAGTCAATATAGCAATTATAAAATATCGTAAAAGA
Organism: Carabus problematicus; assembly: GCA_963422195.1. Taxonomy (NCBI): domain Eukaryota; kingdom Metazoa; phylum Arthropoda; class Insecta; order Coleoptera; family Carabidae; genus Carabus; species Carabus problematicus. The sequence continues at coordinate 282,375 of OY728578.1, forward strand.
AAAATGTTGCTTCAAGAAATTATACGTAAGATTTAATATTAATTCAACATAATTATTTACAATTTGCTAATAAAATATTATATTCAATAAAAAAAAAAAAATAGTTTTTTCCCAGTACGGTACTGTAAACTATTTCTTTGAAAAGCGACCGCCCATATAATGTATAATTTACGTATTGTATGTCACGAAAACGGATAATTATCACTGATAACATGGGATATATTTTTTATTATTAATGTAACATACATATTAGTATTCAAATACATGAAATATTCACTTATGTATGTATTTATAAACATGACCTCTAGAGCTGTCATAATAAAATGCGCAATTTCAAACTTGATTTACTCGATATACAACGATATCTAAGCATTGAATGTGGCATCATATTGTGTAGTTTTTAATTCTGAACAACTTTTTTCATGTGCATTTTTGCTCTAAAATGCGTTGTTCAGCCCGTAATTACGGATTTCTCTATATTTACATGTTAAATTACCGATGTCCTAAGATTTCTGCAGGACTCCCGATATAATATATACATAAAACAGTTGAAAACAAACGGCCGTTGTCATGACAACAATACCGTTATTTGTTTACGAAAAAACAAAGCACTATCAACAAATATAAACAATCGACAAGCGGGTGCCAAAGCTTTACGTTTGCCAAAATCACATGTGCTATGGATTGACTCATTGTCTGTTGTTTTGACTTTGATATTAAGATTAATTTAAATTGATTCTGAAATTTTGCTCATCCGCTATGTTTATTTTCTTAATCGAAAAACTATTTATTTTGCTAATCATCTATTTTTAAACTGTATTTATTTTCACAAAAAAATAATTTAGCTACAAGATAATTTTTAAAATTATATTCTCATTAAAATACGTAATTGTATTAAGTTTTACGTGTTTAATGGCTAATTAATTACAAGGCAATTGTGTCAAATGTAACAAATGAAATTATATAATCCAATAAGAGAAAATGAATTTTAGCGAAATTGTGTACTCTGTTAGATTATAATGGTTTCTGAAAAGCTGGAGTGCTTTGAAGGGAAATATCTGATGGTATATTTACCTTTGACAGAACTAGAACGGACCCTGGAGACGTACCGTTTGAGCATCACTGACACCTGACAGCCCGGGCAAGGTAGTTTTAGAATTTTACACCAGTCAGAGGTCACCGAAGGTCACAGAAACAACGGCAGTAGTTCACAATAACATTTGCACAGAATCTAACGTGTATTCGATGTTTTCCGAATCACGAATCTGCTATTTTTTAACTATTCTTTCACCCACTGACACAATCAACTACAATGAACGGTCGCCATTATAACTTTAGCGGATGCGCATGCTCAGAAATTTTATGAAATTAATTTGAAAAACCACGTATTTGAGGTATTTATTTATTCAGAAATATATTCGAAATACTAATATTGAAATACTTGTGTAAGTATTAATGTAGTTTTATTGTATATTTAAAATTAATTTACAGGTAAAAATAAAATATTTTTTTGGAAAATTATTAAAAAGTCATGTTTAAAGGTGGGATTTTTTTTAAAAATTAGCTTACAAGTTAGTTTTTATCGATTCAAGCTTCAATTGCGTGTGCATTGGTTAATAGACGAGTATAAATCCATAATAACAACAAAGTGACAGCCGAGTTAGTTCGCCGTTCGTGGCGCTAGATGGCAGCACGTGTCAGTGATTTTAGAAATTTTAATTATTAATCAATAAAATTCACCTGCTGTATTTTTAGATTCAGAAAATCACATTTAAAATTCTGCTTCGATTGACAAAGCTTATTTTTTAATCCAATTCATACAAATTAGCAGTTCATATAACAGTTTATATTATTGAAATGTATAATAGAAAATCACAAAACATACATTCACATATACGAATAAAACCTCAATTAACGCGGTTTTGCCGTGCACATCCACAGAAAGCGCTGAATGATTTCTTTATTTATAAAAATAAATGTGTATTAGCTGTTCAACAAACATTACTTTCGTCTTGTCCGTATCGTCAGACTCACGAATGCCAACACATGAAACACAAAATAAATAACAATCATTGCAATGACGTCGCGATTTAAGTTGTCAGCACTGAAACTGTATTTATTCAGCACTTGGGATCCGTCAGTGAGGCAGGGAACATCCGTATCGGGGATTTCACAAGCTGAAACAAAAAATACGAATAAATTGTAAAATAATTGACATTATATGTGTTAATTTAACCGAATATGGTGTTTCACATACAAATACATATAAATTATAGTGTAATTTGCCGTTATTCGTGTTCATTTACTGTGATAAGTGTTTAGAGAGCATATTTACTGATATTTTGTACGTTATCCCATTGTAATATCGTCATAATTTCCGTGGAATACATTAACCATGATACATATTGAGTCCAGGATACAAATCTAGGCAGCGAACTGCAAAGAAACAAAACATAAACGACAAAAAACAAAAGGCTATCAGCGCGTACCTGAATGTCACTGTTACCAACCTTAGTTGCACGAAAACACCCTGCGTTACCATCAAAACAATATCGAAAGGCACCAGATAGGCCATTGCCATGGGGACGGAACCAAATGCTATCGAGAAAAACGTGCCTGTAAATAAATAACGGTCGCTTAGCAACGCACAATACAATTCAATTGTCTGTCATTTGTCTATTACCACAAGCTATGGAAACATTCATGGTTAAGATGGCGGCGACGGTTGTCATGACAACCGCGTACGTCGTTTGTTTCAGCCCAGCCATAAAATATAATATAATGGCGAAGATTAGCGGTTCTAAAACTATGCCGGGTAACTGAAAAAAAAAACAGAAATTACTACAAAAAAATGTGAATTTAATTTAAAAAACTGTAGTTTGCATATAAAGTTAGAATATATGTTTAGTTTTATTTGAATTTTTTATTAAAATCTATTAAATGTCACGCGTATTTGTAGAAAATTACGAATTAATCTTGCGGTATTGAATAAACACAAATATTAAATTTTTCAAAGCCAGGCAACCAACAATACATGAATGTATTACTGGTTGCCGAGATACAAAATTAATATTTCGCGAATTTTCCTGCCCAAAATATTATTTTATTAATGTTTTATTCCATCCATAGTAGCTAAAATGAAATATAAAGATTTATAAATTAATTTAGTAATTATTTTCAATAATTTTTTAAATATTAGACTTTGGCTTTTATACTGGCTATAAAAAACAAAAGAGCGTCAGCCTCCGTGGCGCAATTGGATAGCGCGTTCGGCTGTTAACCGAAAGGTTGGTGGTTCGAGCCCACCCGGGGGCGAAGTATTTTTTATTTATTTTTTTAAATCCCACTTACAATTGCCAAACATTTAGCGACGTAGTACACCCAAATAGGGTACAGTCCGGACCTGTATTCGCGGTAAAACAGCGGGAATTCTTGTGGAAACAGGTCTAGTACTGAGTACATCGGCATGAAGACGTTTTCCGCTACTAGGATGAAGATGGCGCCTTGTACGCTCTGTATGCCGCTCTGTGTCAGGGCCGGAGTGCCCAAATAGCACAGGCCCACGGTGACGGCAATGCCCTAGACGAAATTATCACAATTTTAAAGCTTTTTCACAGCTAAAACTAGTATTTTTCATGTTCTAGTGCTTACTATCTTCTGACATATGCGTAATCCTTGTATGGCCGGATTGCGTAGGCAGTCCAGGAAGGTCCTGTAGACTAGGCAAGCAAGCCTGGTCCAACAGAAAGCTGGTTTTCTGATCAAAATAGCATCAAATCATCATATCAGATTATAAAAAGTTTTGTATGTTGTACTTACATGGTATTATATTCTGGAAAGTTCGAGTACTGCAATCAGAAACACATAAATATTAGGTGTACCCCATTTTGACATTTATTTTCTTCAATATTTTTGATTGGCACAATTTTTTTCGCATGGAAATAGTATTGAATACTTGCCTGACTGGATCGACCCATGTGAAACTCGAACTGGACCACCACGTTGATATCTCTGGCCGCTTCGGAGACGGCGAAGTGGTCACAGATTCGTTTCACAGTTTGCTTGGAGCTATCCTCCACGCCGGGTGCTATCGCCAACGTCCGGATGAAGAAATCCGCAGGATTAAAACTGCTAGGACATCGGTATCCCAATCTGAAACCCATCAACCATCATCCCTGAACCGCACAAAGTCCTAGCCAGCACTATGCCTGAGTAATTCCCCAAAAACCACAATTTCCTCGACCAGGAGTAGAAATCCACTTTCGAAGGAGCATCGAAATTGTGCCCAGAAGTAAAGCATTTACTCCCGAGGACCGAAATAAGACCACAATTTCCCTAGCGGGAGTTTTTATCAGAACACGGGTTTTGTGCAGACAAATGTCTGTTGTCCGTGGTACGCGTTGCATGGAAACATCGCCAACGGCTTCTAAATATTGTAATTTCGCGGTCCAATTCAGTAGAATTCTTTATTGATTAAGTGTTTCTACTCGCGATCGTGGAAAAATAGTAGTTACACCTCGGGAGAGACCAGCATTTTTCCCGCGCGATGTATTTGTGCTCAAATTACAGTTCAGGAAAAGTAAGACACGCGTCTCTCGCTTGGCGTATAATGTGCTCTTTTCGTTCGCTTACCTTTTGAAGAACTCCAACGCATGTTGAGACGACCCCATGAAGGCGATTCTGCCATCAGCTAGCAGCAGGATCTTACTGAACATCGCGAAGAGCTCCGAGGAAGGTTGATGAATCGTGCAGACAATCGTCTTGCCTTTCGCAGTCATCAGGTTCATCATCATTACCAATTTCTGGGCCGAGTAGCTGTCCAGCCCTGTCGTTGGTTCATCACAGAACAACAGAGGAGGATCGGTGAGTAACTATAGCAACAGGAACAGCATGTAAACAAGGAAGAAACAACAATAAAAGTAGTCCAATACTTCGGTGGCAAACGCCAGTCGCTTTTTCTCGCCTCCTGATAGGACTTTCTGGTCACCAGTGAGTCCTATCCGTGCATTGATCCTATGCGCCAAGCCCAGTTGACTTAGGATCTCGTAGATCTTGGATCTACGATCGTAAGATGATATTCGACGATCTAATTTCAGTCTTGCCTGCAGGAGAATCAAGTTATAGTGATTTTACAAAGTTAGAAAGGGTTTTAGACGACGTACCATAATTGTCATATGCTCCAGGACGGTCAGGGAACCGACGAAGAGGTCCTCCTGGTGCATAAACCCACTCAGGCAGTGCATGTAGTCACCTGCAGGCCGGCCATTCACCAGGACATCTCCTTCGACTTGCATACCAGCTGTAACAGAGGTCAAAGGGAAAAATGGCGGTCTATGCCCGAGGTGTAACTACTATTTTTCCACGATCGCGAGTAGAAACACTTAATCACTAACGAATTCTACTAAATCGGACCGCGAAACTGCAATATTTAGAAGCCGTTGGCGATGTTTCCATGCAACGCGTACCACGGACAACAGACATTTGGTTACCCAAAAACCGTTTGTTCTGATAAAAACTCCCGCTAGGGAAATTGGTGTCTTATTTCGTGCCCTCGGGAGTAAATGCTTTACTTGTGGGCACAATTTTGAGGCCCCTAGAAAGTGGACTTCTACTCCCGGTCGAGGAAAATATATTTTCTTTGGTATTTTTGTGTTTAATTCGAGTTTTTTTTACCTGTATATCGATATGCCAAAGCTGACATCAAACTGCTTTTTCCTGCTCCGCTAAAATCACAAATAATTTCAAAATTCGCCAACTTCTGGCCGCCATTTTGTTCACAAACCTTGCTCCCATCAATGCGACAAGGCTTCCCGCTTTCACGGCCCCTGTAACTAAAGAAAAACACCAATTTTCCAGGATAAAAGATCAATTTCTAACCACAAAAAAAATTTTATTGAAGATTTCTCGCTTACCTGAATTCACAACACGTTTGTGTAACCTTTGACCGTTGCCCTTGACCACAACGTCTACATTGAGGTCCCTCCAGGTCAGTGTAACTCCCTCGTCTAACGGGGCCCAGCGATTGTAGCTTCGGGTCAACAAATTCGGGCTGTTTGAGTTGTAGGAAGAAGAATTTGCTGAATTCTGTTGCAAAAAACACTTAATAAACTTGACTGTCTATTCCCAAAAGTTTAGCCAAAAAAGCCTCCATAATTTTAGCCCCAAAATCCTTGTTTTTATTCACAAAAATCTGTCAATTAATCTCTCCCATTTTTGCTGAAAGATTGGCCAAAAAGCTTCACTAATTTTAGCCCCAAAACCCTGAATTTTTTATATTTAAAACTATATTATTTAATCTATAATTTCTTCAACAATAATTACATTGGATTCAGATGAAACGCTGTCTTTACTTCGCGACATCGAAGATACCTTCATTTCAAGTAATTTTCTTCGATCTTCCATTGTTTTTACTAGGAAACTTGTTGCTATAACAACCAAAGTTTATTTATAAAAAAAAAACAATAAACACTACTTTTGTTGTCACTGTATATTGCACATTTGTTTTATTACGAGAATTATTGTTTAAAAACAACAGAATATTGTTACTAATAACAACTAGAGTTTTGTTTATTATAAACAGTACACTTTTGTTTTTCTTTTATACTATATTACTATATTGTTTTATTGTTTAACAACAGCAGAAGAATGTTGCTATAGCAACCACAGTTTTATTTATTAAAAATCACTTGTTTTTCTGTTGTTACACAGCACTGCACATTGTTTTATTACGAGAATTATTGTTTAACAACATTGTTTATTATTACTGTAGTCTGTTGTTTCGTTGTCATAGAAACATACATTGTGTTTTTGCGTAACTTTTGTCTTGAATCGACCAATTAGAAAGATTACTGTTGAAATAAGTGGAGAATATTATTTTTTACTGAAACCATAAAAATGTTCCCCTACCCAGTAACTGTTTGAGTAACGTAATACCCCGGGGGGCTCATGTTACACCAGCCCCCCCCCCCCCCCGCCTAATAAAGACAGTGGCGTACAACGATTTTTTCCTTTCATTTATAAATATATTTATTACCTCAGTAAAAACTTGTGCATAAGAGCAATATTAAAATATATTCTAATGTTATTTTCGATCTACCCAGTATGTAGACATTACCAGAGACGTGCACGTGTTTTTTTCGCAACAGGGGCAAATAAACAGCCATAAATTTTAGTTGAGATAAAGGATTTTTTATTATTAAATCAGGTTTTACATGTTTAAATACGCATTTATTATGAAATATACATAGAAGAATATTTGTATTTCTTGTTATTGCTTGTCCAGATTACAATATTTAAATAGTTTTATCTTATGATAGAAAAAAATTAGTGCAAGAAATATATTATTTGTTCAAGTTTATCGTGGCATTTAAACTTAGTGTTAATTTATAGCCATCAGTTATCTTTAATCGTGAGTAAAAAATGAAAATTTGATGTAAAAAAATTATTTTTTATATAAAAAAAATTTTTGTTGGAATTTTTTTTTTTAGACTAAATTTTATCCTTTTCGATACGTTCTCGACAGCAAGGCTAAAAAGGCCAAGAGCCTAAAGCCTAAAATCAGCAGAGCGAGGCCAATCAAGTCCATTGTGAAATTATTCTGTGAACAAATATGCAAAAATAGGTATTAATACAAATAAAATACTAAAAAATAGTATTTTTATCCCAAAATCCCATGTGCCAGGACCGGGACCAGGATCCCAACATCACATGAAGCCCTTCCCAATAATTCCACTCAAAAATATCCCCATTAGAAGATCAGATTTCGTAATTTTTAGTCAAATTCTTCAAAAATTATGATTGTGTATTTACCTCTGAAAAGTTCAGTGCTTCTAAAACAATGTGCCCGGTCCGTGGGCACGTACTGTTTGACCTAGTGCACGTTATATTGTCCACTCCGTCCCACTGGTTGATCAGCAACGCTTCATTCCCGTATCGGAACCAGGATAAGTAGGATAGCCACACGAAATACACCGGTACGGATCTGTACGACACATCAAAATGCACCAAACTGTCCTAGGAAATCCGGGACATGGGGAATCAACATGGAAATATAGAAAAAACACTCAAAACAGTATTTTTTCCATGATCTCCAGATCTGGCATTTCAAAATGGACAATTTCAAAATGGATTTACTCGATAGAGAAACGTTATTGAACGGTGCATATGGCATCATATTGTGTAGTTTTTAATTCTGAACAACTTTGCTCATGTGCACTTTTGTTCTAAAATGCGTTGTTCAGCCGGTAATCAGGTTTTTTTTCTAGATTTCCATGTTAATTCGCCATCTTCCAGATTTCTTGGAAGAAATTACATACCCTGCATTGAGGAAGAACCCTCCAAAGAGTAGGAATGGAATCACAATCGGGGGGCCAATGGACAGAGCCATGGAGACGCTGGAACTCGTACAGGATATCAGGTATCCTGCAAGGAAAATAATCCTGATTTTCCATAGCTTCCAAATCTCTTCTCGTCTTAATTTACACAAGTAATTTGTACAATTTCTTCGCAGAAATCCTGTATTTTCTTACTGGGACATAAATTCTACCCCGTAGTCTTCACGGGGCATGTCCTGGATAGATCCTAAGCGTTGAACTAAATACTAATACTTCTTATTTCAAAAGGAAATGTATTAATTCTGAGCTGGCATGAATAAAGTATTAATTTAAAAAATCAATTCTCAAATTTCATTTTGCGGTTTATCGAACGAAGATCAAGTTACAGTTGGAAATAGAAGAAAGTCGGGTATTTTTTTAGGTTAGAATTCTTGGAATTCGAGTGTTCAAGTGTTGTGTTACAAAATAATAATAAAAAATATTTTCACACGATCTTCGATTTCATATCCTCAATGCAATTACAGAGAGAATTTGCTCTAGAATCACTTCGTTTTACGCGCTTTCTTCGCTATGCGCGCTTGTCTTATACTAATTGAGCGTAGACCGAATATTTATCTATGGATATCTGTGTTTACTCACCGAAAGATGTCGATACATTCGCCACAAGAACGACAATCAAAGTAGCAAAGAGAAATCTCGTCGATTCCGGATTGAAGCCGATCATAAAATATGCTACGGCCGTGAACAGGACGGGAATCAGTATAAATAGCGGGGCCTCTGCTAGAGTTTTGCACAGAAAATAGACGTCCACCCTGTACATGCCGTTTCTGTGCTCCCTCATGAAGATTGGCAATTCGGAACAAAAAACCTGTAAAAAAAAGTAATCATTTTTTTTCCTAGGAGTAGAAGTCCACTTTCTAGGGGCCTCAAAATTGTGCCCAGAAGTAAAGCATTTACTCCCGAAGACTGAAACCAGACCACAATTTCCCTAGCGGGAGTTTTTATCAGAACAAACGGTTTTTGTGTAACCAAATGTCTGTTGTCCGTGGTACGCGTTGCATGGAAACATCGCCAACGGCTTCTAAATATTGCAATTTCGCGGTCCGATTTAGCGGAATTCTGTATTGATTAAGTGTTTCTACTCGCAATCGTGGAAAAATAGTAGTTACACCTCGGCAGAGACCAGCATTTTTCCCGTGCGATGTATTTGTGCTCAAATTACAGTTCAGGAAAAATAAGAGATAAATTTTAGCTCACATTGATGACTGCAAACACATTCTGAAACGTCATATTCGTGAGGAAGATGAACAAGGCTCCATTTATGTTCATCACACCGTCCTGGTCGAGAGTTTGACCGTAATAGATCAGCCCGATTAGCAGAGAGACCATCTAGAAAGCAATTCGATCATTTTTTGTAAATTTAACTCGAAATTCAGCTGGATTCTATGCACGTACAATCGTTTGCAGCAGTCGTACTTTCACAAGCATAGGTTCCTTCATAACACTACGCCACGATCGCCAGAGTACCGCCCTGAACTGGGCACACCAGGTGGCTTTGTACGGAGTACGAACCATTTCGTTGTTCATCCAGAGGTCTTCATAATTCCATTCGGATTTCGCCTAGAACGTTTTAAAATCAAATGTGGTCACAATATAAATGTAGCTGCAGGAAACTATGGATCAACTTATGGAAAATGACCTGGTGTTCAAGTGACCTCGTATACTAGTGGTCAGCACTTACCAACGTGGAGGCATCTACAGTTAGTCGGACTCCTACATCACTGGTGGTGAACTGGTCGCAGATGAGGTCCACAGCTTGTCTGCAGGACTCTTCTCTGGAGGGCACCATAGCCAGCAGTTGGATGTAGTAGTCAGCAGGGTTGTAATTCTTGGGACATGGAGCACCCAGACTGAAAGAATAGTACATTATACACCAAGGAAGAACCGTGTCTTATTTTTCCTGAACTGTAATTTGAAGCTCCAAATACATCGCACGGGAAAAATGGTGGTCTCTCCCGAGGTGTAACTACTATTTTTCCACGATCGCGAGTAGAAACACTTAATAAATACAGAATTCTACTAAATCGGACCGTGAAATTGCAATATTTAGAAGCCGTTGGCGATGTTTCCATGCAACGCGTACCACGGACAACAGACATTTGTCTGCAAAAACCGTTTGTTCTGATAAAAACTCCCGCTAGGGAAATTGTCGTCTTATTTCGGTCCTAGGGAGTAAATGCTTTTATTTTTACTAGCAGAAGTGTCAGTTTGGGTTTAAAAACCTGGTAGATCTTTGGCACAGCTTTTAAGAAGCAAAGCGTGCTCTTTATTAAGGTATCTGTGATGGTTAAAAGGGCCTGGAATCGTTACTTACTCTGCAAAGAACATCGCAGCTTCTTCTGGAGTGCCCATGAATGCTACCCGACCTTCGGCCAGCAACAAGAGTTTATCGAACATGGAATACAACTCCGAGCTGGGCTGGTGGATGGTACAAATTACTGTCTTGCCGGTCTCCGCTAGACTCTTCAACACCTGCACCACATTCTGAGCCATGAAGGAGTCTAATCCTGAGGTGGGTTCGTCACAGAACATCAGCGACGGATTCGTCAACACTTCCGAGGCAAACGACAAGCGTTTCATTTCACCTCCGGAGATGCCTTTGATCCGGCCGGGGATTCCTATTTGGGTGTGCTGACATTTCGTTAGACCCAGCTTGAATTTGAAGAAGAAATGTTGAAGCTACAGTTTTAGGCGAATTTGCTTTGGGGAATCAAGATTGAAGCTACAATTTAGGCGATCTTTCTTGAAGAATCAAGATTGAAGCTACGATTTCAGGCGAATTTGCTTTGGGGAATCAAGATTGAAGCTACAATTTAGGCGATCTTTCTTGAAGAATCAAGATTGAAGCTACGATTTCAGGCGAATTTGCTTTGGGGAATCAAGATTGAAGCTACGATTTTGGGCGACAATGCTTGCAATTTTGATCTGCAAGTGTTGAAAGACGTATACTTACTTCTGAAATCACTTCGTCAACCCTTTGCATCCTCTGACGGTACGGTATATGTCTGTCCATTCGGACCAAAGCCTTGGAAAAGACAAAATTTTACATTATTCAGAAGATATATTCCATCTAGATCCTTCAGGGATTATTAACCAAGTCTAGGACCTTTTAATTAAGCTCCAAATTTGCAGAACCAAAGCTACGAATTCACCGCAATCCTTCTGCCAATCTCCACCTGGTACATTTACCTGAAAAGTGAGGTGTTCCCGGACAGTTAGGCACCCAATAAACAGGTCATCTTGTTGTACATACGCTGACTGGCTAGTCAACACTGAATTATTCACTGGTATACCATTTATGCACCGGAAACCAGTGACCAGAACTCCTGGTGGCGAACAGAAAGTCAACGCATTGAGGAGGGTGGTCTTGCCAGCCCCGCTGGAGCCCAAAATCGCGAGGAATTCTCCAGGATATGCTGCACCACAAACTGAAAACGAAACGATCTCAATTTGGAGACATACTTATCTCACAAACTAACAATTAATATGCCATTCACGGTCGAATATTCAGGCGTTAACCAGTTTAAGCTTCCCCAAAACTGCAGGTGCCTGTCTTACCATCTTTTAGGAGTACTTTCTTCTCGTCCAAATCGCTGTATCTTCTGGAGAATCGCAAATTTTGGAAGAAATTTCGCTTTGATTTCTTCAAATCTGCAAATACGTTAATCTCATTCCAAGTGTAGGTTATTTTCTCGAAATTTTGCACGGACGGTCCCGGATTACTACCGTAGTTTGGCTTGGGCCGCGTTGCCAAGAGGGATAGCTTCACTTCGGCGGGATTTGAACAATCCTGGATTGGAAAAAAACATGGTTGATTTACTCGATATACTATACCGTATGTCTCATGACGACCTACACATAGAAACGTTGCATACGCTCTTGATCGTGAAGTATTAATTAATTTTAGTTTTTTACAATCTAGACAGTATAATTGTTAATTTTATACTTACTACTTTATTTCCTTTGATATTCTAGTATAATTTTGTAACATATTCGATGTAATAATACATTTTCAACGAATTTAAAAGTCAAATTGACATTTCAATTACAAAAAAAAAGAATAAAAACAACCAGATTAATATTTTCATTTAAAAATCAAATGAGCGCACAACGTTCCTATATGTAGATCGTCATGAGACACACGGTATAATATTTGAACACTGAATATGGCATCATATCATGTAGTTTTTAATTCTGAACAACTTTTTTCATATGCACTTTTGCTCTAAAATGCGTTGTTCAGCCCGTAATCACTGCTGTTTCTATATTTAGGGGTTAATTCCCCATGTCTAGGGGACACCCTGTATACTTACATATGCGTTATGTGTTTCTCCATTCCTTATTACTGATAATTCATCGTCTTCTGTAGACATTTTGCTTCAAAAATCACCAATATATTAATTTAAACACAATTCGTAAGTATTATTGTTCATAATTTCAAACACACAAATAATTATTTAAAAAAGTGTTATTTGAAAGCCTAGTACTGATTATATTGTTTAAACAATTGAATTATTACTTAATTCCAATCAACCATTGTCGCTTTATAGATTATTAACCAGGATTTAATAAATATTACAATCCAAGATACAATACGATATTTATGAATAATTTTCAACACATTCTGCTGTTCATTTTACAGTGTAGATTCTTTACGAAACAGTGTATATTTATTTACTAGTATTTAATCAGTAATAATAACTATTTTTTAAGTTTATGATTTGTTTCACACAAACAGTTTTATAGAACTTATATTTTTAGTATTATCGATTTAAACCACGAAAGACCGTACATTTGTAAGACTACCATATCACATGACAGTTACAGGTATACTGAATACACACCTGATATGTGCTAGTACCTCCCTGTACCTCCCAAACCCCTCAAACCAACAGATAAATATAGATACATGTACAAATATAATTAAATACGCCTATAAGTCCAACACCCGCAATACACGCCCGTATCATTGGTGCTTGCATCTGCTACATTATGTTTTTTGACAGTTCTATAAACTATTAACTTATATTGCTATTACTTTTTTAGTAACAACATAATGAACATACTCTCAACAGTAATATACATTTATTTACACGTTCTCCCTAGGGACGAAAACACTTTTGTGCAAATAAAATTTCAAATTATTATATTGGCAACACTATTATTTAACTCCTATTTGAGTTGACACTTGTGCATTAGACATTTCAAATGCGTATTTCCAGTCGTGGTTTGTTTAGAGAGAAATAAATAACTTAAAATAGATTTATAAATGTCTATTCAGTAACACGAAATATATAGAAAATAAGTCGATCGCCGGCCAATGATATGTCGTCAAGATGGTGGATTATTCCGGTGAAATTATAACTGTACGTTTCGTAAATGTTCATAAATGAATTTGTGTACAAAATTATCATAAGTTAGTCATTTGATTTCATTGTATTGTTCATATGACATTGCCAGTATTATACATTCATAAGGTTGGCAACACTGCTGTGTTCAATTTAGTTATAACGTATTAATGGCGGTTCGTGGTTTATATATATTATAATCGTGTTTAAATAAAATGTATTGTTTAGCAAATATCTGCTGTGTGTGCCTTCAAAACAAGAACAGTTTATTAAATAATCTCAATAGTTCGTTGTCGGCGTACAGCGATATAATTCACATTATATGCGATCTTCCATTGAACTTGGTAAGTTTTGACATGTTTTTGTGATTTATTGCTACTTTTGAGACAAGAGTCTGGTTAGCAGACTCACGCAAGTACGAAGATACACGATGTCTGTTTACGAAATAATACGACATGATACGAACATGCCTGTTCTTAGTTCGTAACGTTGTGCTAAACTTGTGTGCAATACATTTGCTGTTAGTGCAATTTATAGATTTGGCTACTCTACCCTACCCTACTTAATAATACACTGCTCTCCCCTACCCTCCCCTACCCAACCCTAAATGTAATAATAATTAATGCAGTTCCACGATTTCCCGATTTCGTAAATCTCAGACTTATATGTTCGTACGAGCTCGTTTACTGGCGTAGGTCTGCAACCTAGGCTCTTGTTGTTTATTTCTGTTCAACTCTGTTCAATGTCAATTCGAGCACGAAAGAAGATGGAGGTGATATGTGAGTATTGTAATTTGCATTTGTACGGTGTACCGACGTTTTATCTTCATATTGGGTTCAATAAATCGCCTTATAACTAATCTTTGCACTTAGTTGAAGTTATTTTGCATCACTAGTAGAGATATTTATACGATATTTGTGTTTTTTTCACTGAAGTTCAACTTGTGCATGTACGGTTATGATGTTTAAAACGAAAATATGTACACATGTAGTTTTTAACTAAGCACGGAGCAATATTATATGGAAAATTTACATTATACAGATATACGAATTTTAATATTTTACGTGAAATTATCATTTCGTTGTATTTTTTGTCATATTCAAGTTCAATCCTGGTTTAATTAGTGTTGTGCTACGTAATTGAATAAATGAAACACGGTTTATACTCGCACACGACGGCACAAACTAATTATTAGTTACACTGAAAGCTATTTCCAATTAATTTACACAGTTTCTAGAAAGAATTTTTTACGTATTTGTATTTTCAGAATGGCGACTCAATCCACTACACTTGTAACAGTTACAAGGTAATTATATTCTATTTATTTATATTTGGTGCATATATTTAAAGTTAAGTTGAAATATTATTTTATAAAATGGTGGTGGATTCTTCTGCACATCTTCTGAAATGTGAATATTTTGTGTTTTATTGTACAGGTTACAACAGGAATGTCGCTAGCATGATGGTCAACCACAGTTGGTATTCCTGTTGGAAGACCAATTCAAAATGGCGTCGGCAGACTTCAACCAATCTGTCACGGTTAGTAAATACGTGTTTTAATACTTAATTAAAACAAATATACACACATATACATGTGATAATAATCATCATAGCAGTGTAGAACTGGTGTTTGTAATTTTTCCGCGTTTTTCAATTCCGTTTTAAGTTTAATTTTCCACTTACCTGTCGTCTCTGGTTGTCATATTTCGTTTACAACTTGTGTTCGTGTGTGAATTTTTTTGGGTGTGGTCCTTTGCAATACAATAATTTTACTCGTTTATCTAAAAAAACGCGTTTTTTAATATATGTTGATGCACATTTATTCAGTGTTGTGATTCTACAAAGTGTCTGTCAGAAAAATGTACGTGTTTGAAAGATGATTTGTGTTGTTTTCTATACTCGTTTATTACGTGTTGTACTGTCGTTTTGCCGGTGTTTGATCGTTAATAAAATATTCTAGAATCAGTGCTGATGACGATGTCGTGTGATTGACTTACAACAATCAACCGTATACTTAAAGTAACCGTCTGCTCACGCTTCAATTTCCAATCAGAGTGCAGATGAACTAATACTGCGGGCACAGCCTGCTTATATGGAGGTAAATATGTGTATTTATCATCTCTGTAACTACATTCAACGCTTCTTTCTGTGTTATTATCCCTTAAATGACTGATCTGCATGATTTTGTTGCTGTAAATGTTAATATTGTACCGTGTGTGGCCTCTATAAGTTATTAATTCGTTCGTAAATGGTTGTATTTTAGATAAAAACGTGGATTGAATCAGCACAGTCTCTGCTATCAGCACCAACACACACACACACACACACATACACACGTGATGGAGTCTAGCTGCTACTGAGAAGGTATGTACCACAGTTTTTGATCCAATAATCAATCATTTCATCCCTGTGTGGTAATTTATAAATCATACGGTTCGAATCTCGGTCTAGATGTTACAAAACTTGTAAATTCCAGAGTAATTCACACAGAATTTCATTGATTTCACAACATAACCTTATTATTTACTCACACATATGTAGATATTATTATTAAATATTCAAATAAGCGACTGTTTTTCACGAAACACGAAGCTAATTTGTTGTAAAAATCAATTCGTACATTTCTTCTTATTTTACATCACACATGCATTTCATTTATTTTACTACATCTGACTACATTTTTCGTTGACCAAACAACAGCTTCACATGGTAAATATGATTGATTCAACGCTCGACAAATGATAGATCACTTTCAGAATATGATTCTTCAATCTTGCAACTAAAGTACACACGCCATTTTGTTACTAATGACATTGGCAGGAACATGGCGACGCTTTGGACAGTCGGTAAAGCAGAGAACTAAACTGTCATTGCGTAGTTTGTTATGGATTATTAGTATCCCAATTGCGATTATTATTATTATTCTGTATTCTTTATTCCTACAGTCATTTATAACTATGGAATATTGACAGTATTTTAACGAATCCATATCAACCAATAATTTTAATAGTGATTTGACCGGTTACCTTTCGGTTAAGTTTCGGAATATACTATCAGACTTGGCCCCGAGAAATCTGAGCGATATCAGTTTGGTAAATACACATGTAGTTTCAGCATTCACCATCATAAATAAATACATCTATATACACACAGTAATATTAATAATCAAAAGTACAACAAACATTTGCATTCGCTAAATGAACAAATGATTCGTTTTCAAAAATGTCTACATCAAATTTAATTAACCTATGATTGAATATACTTATAGGTAGTAATTCTCATTATGTTATTATTTAATAATTAAAATCACTTTGTGTTTTACTGGTATATTTTTCTATTTATTCAAAATGTTTCGCCATTTCATGTCATCATTAGGAATAGAAATATAAAATAAAATAATAACAGTTATACATACAAATGCACTGATAACCAAAAACACAATTAAAATTTGTTTTTAATTTAAGCAAATATCAACGAAAATGAATATTTAATTTACAAAGAATTGAATGATTTAAATCAATTTGTTCATTTACCAAATGTGATATTTTGAGATTCATGTTTACAAAATTTCAATTGCGTGCAAATACTTTAATTATTTGTCCTCGATTCTTCAAATTGTGTACAATTTTTCTATAATCTGATCAATTTAACTACATATATGGTTATTTGCTAAAACAATGATTTCCGAACGTAGAATATCGTTATTTACTTAAGTATTAATTGTTTGAATTTAAAAATAATACGTTTACGTTAAATTAGATGTGCTTATTTGGGCTTTGATTGGAAAATATTTCGATAATCAACAATACACAGCCTCTACGATCATTTCTGAAACATTTCATCCTTTTTTATCAGAGCTTCTTTGTTGAATCGAGTTTTTTATTTCCCGTTAAGTAAACAAAATAGTTTAGATTTTGAAATCAATGTTTATTAAAAGAGCTGCTATAAATAGTTATTGCATATAAATTCAAATGTTCCGAAATATCTATATTAGAATTGACAGTTGTTGTTACATTCGTCGTTGCTGCATTTTATTTGCCAATATTTTTAACTCTTTTTCTCAAATTTTATATAGAAAAGCCCTTGTGTAATATAATATTCGACTACAGTGAAGAATGTTACATGCAGAAGATCAGGAAAGATGGCTAGACAGACAAAGTGAAGATATTTGAGAGAGTTTGGAGACTAGCAGACACAAAGGTACATTTTAAAAAATAGTTTACTATATAGAAATTACGAATATGGACCTAGTAAATAAATAATAGGTAATAGTATTAGTATTTCTGATAAATAATAATTAAATCTGAACGATACATCGTGTTGAAATAATATCCGTATTTGTTTTACAATAATTCATGAATTAGAATATAATAGTGATATATTCCACATAATGTATAAATACATATGTCAAATGACAGATTGACTAAGAGGATTTATTTGCGTGAAATTGAAGGAACACGAATGCGAGGAACACCGAGCAATAAATGGATGAATATGAGAGAAAATGTTTTGAGGGAACGTAAAATTATAAGCAGAATTAATAGGAGAGCATGTATATGACAATAGGTGTGTATGGATATTAACGAGGCGAGACAGTTATGTATGAACAGGAGTATTTGGCGAGCAATTGTTAGAAAATCAGGAATGAAAGGCAGTTTTCTGTATAATATATAATATTAAATTGTTTGAGTGATTGTAGGGAATAAAGGGCCTGCTACCCCCCCAGTAATGGGAAAGGCGTGATGTTATGTATGTATGTACAGTGCACGCCGCTTATTGGAATCACGGATAATGTTATCAATCGGTTATTGTTATCACTTTCGCAAAGAACGGCCCGGACGTATACAACTACATTGAAAAAATTTCGGTTATAGTAATCATGACTTCGGTTTATGTTATCAATTTTTTTCTTCGGATTGTTTTTGTCCCGAGCAATTTTAAAAGCAACAATAGTTTTTACAAAGAACCTAGAAATTTGATTGTCTAGTTTGTTGTAATATACACAAATAAACTCGGACAATGCGTTTGTATGGTCTTAACTACTAAAACAAATTCAGTTTAATTCTAATCGTTTGCAGTGGCTGACGCAAAAAAGAGACGTGATCTTAGCTTAAAAGAAAACATTAACATTTTAGCACAGTATGATAAGTTGCCGAAAATTGTTATGTTTATTTTTAGATTTTTTAGTTCATTTCATAATTTATTTACTGTTTATTACTGTTTCACATATGTTTTTTTAATTAATTAATAAGATTTTGTGTTTATATTTTTTCGGTTATTGTCAAGTCCCGATGTGATCACATTAAGCGGCGTGCACTGTATTTATTATAAATAATAATTAGATCTTAACGATACAATACAGGGGTCGAAAGAATATACGTATTTGTTTTACAATAATTCATGAAACAATATAATATTGATATATTCGGTGTAATGTATACATACATATACTGTATCCGGTCAAACAACCAATGCACGTCACTGTCTAGCTAGGGGAAAACCTAACAAACATAAATAGCACCACGTATTTGTAAATACATTTGTACCTAATCGATATTCTGTTGATCTACGCGAAACACACACACATCATTGAATACAAACTAGTAATGTTCAGTAAATATGTATCTATTCAATTCCATTTCGTTCATTTTATTTCTATTTTGGCTGACAGTAAACGTTTCTGCGTGACTTTACATGTGTTTTATTCAATTATTGTTCGTTCATTTTATTTTATTTTTAGTTTCGCTGAAACACAAATATTACGCGAAAACACACACCATTGAATACAACTAGTAATGTTCAGTAAATATGTCTATTGAATTATTGTTCGTTCATTTTATTTCATATTTAGTTTTGGCTGAAACACAAATGTTACACGGGTTATAGTAGACGTTTCTGAGTAACTTATAAATGTGTTTTCATGTGACAGACCAGGATTGTTTGAATCCGTGTACGTAACCGCGAACATGACAGCATAATTTCGCTAGATAGTGCACTGATGAAGTGGTTGTTTGGCTGGAGACAGTTTTACAAGCCGATGTTGATCAGTAACGAATGTTGTAGGGTGCAACGATTGCTGCAATGTTGATCTGGAGCTGTTGTTGTTGCTGTTGCTGTTGTTGCTGTCATCACACGCAGGACAATGGCAGAGGAGGAGCACTACAGGCGATAGTACACCTGCGCTGGAGGACTGCGCATGCGCTGCTGACACCTAGGATGCTACTGGGTGAGTCACACACAATTCTCTACTCACTATTAAACACCACCACCAACACCACCACCAACATGGCTCGAGAGATCTCTTTCTACACAACAAACACACGCACACACAACAAAATTAAATTTGGAAATTTGTTGTTGCTCAATAATGTGTTAGATTTATTGGCTAGATTTTATTGTAGAGGTTAGACTAGTGATGTGACATTTCACCTCGGCAAACATCGATGATTTCTTTTATGTTTTGAACAAGACGACTTAAAATTTACGGTACACAAAAGTGCATACGAGTTTTCTTTGCATTTTCCTGTAAATCGTCATCTAAGCAAGCTTCGTTATAATTCAAGTAAAATCAGTATTTTGGCCGCTGGGTAAACATAGAAATTATTGTCCAGTTGTTTTGTAATTGTAAACAGACGATGGATAGTATTACTTATTAAATATCGCTCTGTTACGTGTGTAACTTAACACTAAATAATAATCATAGTTAACTATTTTACTGTACACAGAATTGACTAATTTGTTTACTAAATTTTGCCTAAGAACGAAATTGTATTGTATAATTAATGATATTTCAATCGAATTTAAAAAGTAATGTGTGATTTTACACGTCCGGGAGTAGAAATCGGTTTCGATGGCGTCCAGACACGGGACAGAAATGCAGCATTTATTCCTGAGGGCACGAAATAAGACAACAATTTCCCTAGCGGGAGTTTTTATTAGAACAAACGGTTTTGTGTAACCAAATGTCTGTTGTCCGTGGTACGCGTTGCATGGAAACATCGCCAACGGCTTCTGAATATTGTAATTTCGCGGTCCGATTTATTATAATTCTTTATTTATTAAGTGTTTCTACTCCCGATCGTGGATAAAATAGTAGTTACACCTCGGGAGAGAGACCACCATTTTTCCCGCGTGATGTATTTTGTAATCTTAACTAAAATTGACATATTACTTTTTTTTAATAGTTGTTACAATGCTCAGGAAAAATATAGGGGTTTCTCTCCCTTGGTGTATAAAGTATTTAATATTAGGACACTCGGAAATAATTTATTTATTTATTTACACATTGGATAACAATATATACATAGGTACATATTTATATATATATATATATATATATATATATATATATATATATATATATATAAATAAATACACACGCACATCAAACAATACAATATTTAAACATCAAAATGGTGTTAGAATCTGATGGTGCTGTGATGCTTCGTGTAATTAAATTTACCCACGATTAAAACTGTTTTCTGCTTAAATCAAATGGTTTTTAATTCATTTATTACATTGCTTATAGGACAGTTGCTCTGCGCAATTCCTGATTTAGACGATCTTGATGTATGGTGGGATTTACATGTATGTTGAAATCGTTGGCATCAATCAACTATCCTACACTCTTTCACTACTACTGTTGGAAAACATTCAATTCATTATTAGCATTAGCAATTGTTGCGGCGTTGTTCGAATATTCGACATATTGATTTGTTTTAGGGCTACTGACAGTATGTACATAAATGATAAGTGACTGCTCTTTCTTTCTCTTTTTTTACCTCTTTTTCCTGAAGGGAACGTGCTCCTTCTTTAGTGCTAATGCCGACATAACAGCGCTTAAATTAAGTAGAGATAAATTTATATGTTTTGTTTCTTGTATTGTATTCATGTCTTTACTGTTCCTCTGGCATCGATCATTCGAATTTCATGTGTGCCTTTTCCATCACCAAGCAGATCTCTTATGTGCTCGTTATATATCTCTATGAACGATGCCTTGACGCTGTACGTCCACGTATCCTCGTCTTTAACAAAATCATCTTCACAATTCACCATAACATCTTCAGTGAGTTCAGTAGCATTCTCTTGCTTGTCCTCTACTTCTTCTTCTTTAGCAATAATCCCTTCTCTAAGAAGGCAGTCCTCGAAATCGACGAACACAAGGTCTATTTCTGCAAAGTGCGGTCGCCATTGAGATCTATTTATTTCTTCATCGTCTGATTGTACGGAACAGTTGACTTCATTCACATCCTCGTGTGTTAGGTTTAATCTAACGAGAAGTTCTGCAAAGTGCGGTCGCTGCATTTGATACCGTGCTGGTATTTAGCCTATTTATGAAACCTTGCAATAGTGCAATGTTTTCCCCACATTTTTCCAGAAACTGACAAGTTGTCATCAATACTATCCTACACTCTTTCACTACTGCTGGAAAACATTCAATTCATTATTAGCATTAGCAATTGTCGCGGCGTTGTTCGAATATTCGACATATTGATTTGTTTTAGGGCTACTGACAGTATGTACATAAATGATAAGTGACTGCTCTTTCTTTCTCTTTTTTTACCTCTTTTACCTTTTTTTACCATGTCAAATTTAAATTTAGAATCTCCCAATGAAATTGTTTTCGCGGCTGGTTCGTAACGGATGCTACTCGCCGCGTTTGGCCTCCAGAGGACGTACTGCTGTGTTGGCCCACCACTCGTTAGCCACTTAGGGCCACCCGCCGTTGGAACTCCACGGTCTGTTCCGGCGTCCTGACCACTTGATCTTTTTTTTCCGATTTTTTTTTTTTCTACTTTCGCGGTCCGATCTATTATAATTCGTTATCTATTAAGTGTTTCTACTCGCGATCGTGGATAAAACTGTAGTTACACCTCGGCACAGAGAGGCCACCATTTTTCCCGCGCGATGTATTTTTGCGATGTATTTTTGTACGCGAATGTACAAAGCTTTTCTTCTAGACTAAATTTAATTAAATCCTTGTAAGGATTGAATATAATTTTTTAACAGCCGATTCTGTTTGTTGGAATATTTTCTTTATCTGCCCCTTCAATGTTTGTATTTCATTATGAAGAAGCCGATTTTCGCTGTTCAGGCTGCATGCATCATCTTGTTTTGCTTTTTTCTTACTTTCACTTACTTTCTTTCCCAATTTGCAATCGGATCGTTTAAACAAAATGGCCGGTAATTATAGTAAAGATTGGACGGAGTTAGTGTTTAATTTAACGTAGACAATCGCAGGGAATAATCTAGTGAATTACGAAGTAATACAGTTATCAACACACCCTATCGCGAATGTTTATTATTA
Organism: Carabus problematicus; assembly: GCA_963422195.1. Classification (NCBI taxonomy): domain Eukaryota; kingdom Metazoa; phylum Arthropoda; class Insecta; order Coleoptera; family Carabidae; genus Carabus; species Carabus problematicus. The sequence goes on from OY728578.1 coordinate 305,423, forward strand.
GTAAAACCGTCAGCTGTAAGTAATGTTGGCTGTACATAATATGTAATATAATTGATAAAATATTCACTTACTGGTTATATGTTATTGTATATGTACTGGAAATATTTACAAAATAAAAACACGGAATAACTTATTCTAGAGATCGTGATTTATTTTTTTCTTATATATTGGTCGAAACTTACATTAAATACATCTTCACCGTTACACCGATATGATTGTAATTATTCTATTCAATGTGGAATATTTATGATTATTAGTATAACATGGGCGGCGGTATTAACACTAAACCTACCATGACGGGTCAAATGACCCATTTTAAACTTTTTGTCAGAATTTCTTGAAAATAAAATTATCACATCGCCATTTGCCTTTACGACTTTTATTAAAAAATACATCGAATGTATTTTTCAAGATTTACTCCTCTCTTGTTAATTTTTTTACCGAGAAATATATGTAATCTGCTCTAACTACCGCAAGGGGTCATTTGACCCATGCAAAGATTCTGTATCTTGATTTGTATTTCTTGCTATTTCTTACTATTGCGTGATTTATTTTGCTGCATTGGGTTATATGTATTTGTTGTTGGCCGACGGATGAATAGCCAATTTCAGTCTACTCCAAGCGAGTATTACAGTAAACATTTCAAGTGATAGTGCTATTTTGTGAATCAAGAATTCTTATTTTATCATTTTACTAATAATTCTTATCCCAAAAATGTCGAAACATTCAAGATATTTGAAATCATTGGAGATTATAAATAATATAGATGAAGAATACATGTGTGTAAGAGTGTACATATATCGAATGTTGTGCAAGTTCTGTAATAAATATATGATCTACTCACCGGAGGTTTGATGGGGGGGGGGGGGGGGGGCTGGAATATACGTCATGGGGTCAGCATTAGTAGCACACCCAGAAGCCGGTATCGGAGCACTTTCAGTATCTCGAGCGCAGAACAGGTGGAAATACAATGGACAACAGATGAACATGTACACATCATTAGTACATACATCATATATACAACAGGCATCAGTTGCTCGCTGGGAGAGGTAACTTTCACATTCCACAAGGTGTTGATAAACCGACCGGCCAGAAACATCTCCTCTTGCGACGTGTGACCCGCTAATACAACGTCAAATTTAAATTTCGTATCTCGTATCTAGTGACTGCTCTTTCTTTCTCTTTTTTTACCTTTTTTTTACCTTTTGTCTTTTACGTGTGACCCGGTAATACAACGTCAAATTTAAATTGTGTATCTCGTATCTAGTGACTGCTCTTTCTTTCTCTTTTTTTACCTTTTTTTACCTTTTATCTTTTACGTGTGACCCGGTAATACAACGTCAAATTTAAATTGTGTATTTCTTAAAGATATTGTTTTCGCGGCTGGCTCGTAACGGATGCCACTCGCCGCGTTCCCCGCCTGAGGATGCTACGTACTGCTGTGTTGGCCCACCACTCGTTAGCCCGTACGTGATCCTTTTTTAAGGGCTAATGCTGAGATAACGGTGCTTAAATTAAGTAAAGATTTATTTATATGCTTGGTTTCTTGTATTATGTTAATGTTATGCGACGTGTGACTCGGAAACACCTTGTCAAATTTAAATTGCGTCCCTCTTAAAGAAATTGTGTTCGCGGCTGGGTCGTAACGGATGCCACTCGCCGCGTTCCCCGCCTGAGGACGTACCCGCCAAAAAACACGAATGTTCCCCTGCAGCGTCTGCAACTTATTCCGTAGCAGCCGATTTTCGCTGCTTAAGCTGCACACGTCTTTCGTTACTGCCTCCACACTTTGGCCAAAATAAAAAATAAATAAATCTACCCGTTTTCTGCTTAAATCAAATGGTTTTTAATTGATTTATTACATTGCTTATAGGACAATTGCTCTGGGCAATTCCTGATTTACACGATCTTGATGTATGGTGGGATTTACATTTATGTTGAAATCATTGTCATCAATCAACTATCCTACACTCTTTCACTACTGCTGGAAAACATTCAATTCATTATTAGCATTAGCAATTGTTGCGGCGTTGTTCGAATATTCGACATATTGATTTGTTTTAGGGCTACTGACAGTATGTACATAAATGATAAGTGACTGCTCTTTCTTTCTCTTTTTTTACCTCTTTTACCTTTTTTTACCATGTCAAATTTAAATTTAGAATCTCCCAATAGAAATTGTTTTCGCGGCTGGTTCGTAACGGATGCTACTCGCCGCGTTTGGCCTCCAGAGGACGTACTGCTGTGTTGGCCCACCACTCGTTAGCCACTTAGGGCCACCCGCCGTTGGAACTCCACAGTCTGTTCCGGCGTCCTGACCACTTGATCTTTTTTTTTCCGATTTTTTTTTTGTACTTTCGCGGTCCGATCTATTATAATTCGTTATCTATTAAGTGTTTCTACTCGCGATCGTGGATAAAACTGTAGTTACACCTCGGCACAGAGAGACAGAGAGGCCACCATTTTTCCCGCGCGATGTATTTTTGCGATGTATTTTTGTACGCTAATGTACAAAGCTTTTCTTCTAGACTAAATTAAATTAAATCCTTTTAAGGATTGAATATAATTTTTTAACAGCCGATTCTGTTTGTTGGAATATTTTCTTTATCTGCCCCTTCAATGTTTGTATTTCATTATGAAGAAGCCGATTTTCGCTGCTCAGGCTGCATGCATCATCTTGTTTTGCTTTTTTCTTACTTTCACCTACTTTCTTTCCCAATTTGCAATCGGATCGTTTAAACAAAATGGCCGGTAATTATAGTAAAGATTAGACGGAGTTAGTGTTTAATTTAACGTAGACAATCGCAGGGAATAATCTAGTGAATTACGAAGTAATACAGTTATCAACACACCCTATCGCGAATGTTTATTATTAGTAAAACCGTCAGCTGTAGTAATGTTGGCTGTACATGATATGTAATATAATTGATAAAATATTCACTTACTGGTTATATATATATATAAAACACAGTTGTAGGTATATCCTGGAAATCTGAAATTCAAGATTATACACAATTATTAATTGATTAAAATTACACTTCAAAATCATGGTAAATATTAATTAAAATTTATAAATAAATATTATTCATGTTTGTATGACCTCCGTTTTGCGTGGGCTTATACGGAAGAATTTCAATAAATTGTAAAAATATCCAAATTCTTGCTGTAAACATTCCTAAAGAAAATATCATACAAATCTAGCATACAAATGAACAATACAAGCATATTACATTGCTATATAAGAGCATTCAAATTGAAAAAAAAAATAGAAAAAGAACAGTATAAAACAAAACTTATTGAAATATTATATTAATATTAGCGAAATGTGTTCAATGCTATAAACAAACAGCTTACACTTAAGTATTATCTTATTTATTTATTTTTTACCGCGGTTCGCCGACCCCTGCTATAGATCGATAGCCCGGCGAATGATGAGAAGATCATTATCTTCTGCTATTTCCATAATCTTTCCGCACTTTTCTCGAATTTATCCGTCCATAACGTGGATCTACGGTCAGTCTGACCGTAATGGCGAATACGCACACATTGTATCCGTCCACAGCTAAAATAAACAAAAAAATACTCGCTTCTACCAAAGATATATACATATATTTCTTTTCATTACCGAATACAATCTATCTAGGTGTTCATTTAATGATGTAAATGTTTTGAAAATGTCTAATGTAAAATCAAAGTATAAACTCAGTCTGTCTATGTTATATCAACAATTAAAAGAGACATTATTCGGTGTCGGCTCGGACTCTGGCAAGACCCAGGTCCTTGTTCCGTCCCCACCATACCTTCAGACCGATTCTGCAGATGAAAGTGTATACTTGCCATCATCGTCATCAAATATTTCTCCCGTTCTTTTTTCTTTTTCTGTAAAATATATTTCGCGAATATCGTTTTTATGTGGTCACAATTATTATCACACGACACTTACGTGTTGATTATTTTTCGCATACATTTTCTCCTACTCTTTTCGCGTTCGGTTGCACTTCTGAAAATCAATTACAAAAGATCATTTTAAGATCATTGTTTGCTACAGCATCAGTAAAGAATAGTTGTAACGATTTACGGCGCAATGCAAACACAAAACTGTTGTTAATACATAACGATAATTGTTATCATTGTTTTACCGTTAACATAATTACATCGTACATACAGATGTTTCTAAAATAGCGCTATTTGCACGGCACGGCGATGTCATAGAGTGTGGTGAAGAAAATTTACAAAAATGCCACAAAAATATAATTTTTGTCTTTACGAATATTTTCTGCAATTCTTTTATATAAATGTCTTTGTCTTTTTTTGACTAACAAAATAAAATGTAACACTTTACTATTCGTTACGTACGTGTTCTTCAACGCAACATTGGACGGTATTCATTGATTTATCCTAAAAAGTTTATCTCGAACAGACTGTGACGTAGAAAAGGCAAACGGTAGAGTAGGGTAGGGTAGTGTAGGGTAGAGTAGGGTAGAGTAGGGTAGGGTAGGGTAGGGTAGGGTACTACAGTGCGTTGGGTTAGGCGTCCAGACACAGCCACCGCTCGTAGATTCTGTACAAGTTATTCTGTGTGCGTGCTCTTCGCGAAATGTAGACCAGCATTTATCATTTTCATTTTTTTTTCTCTTTCAGTTTTTAAATCTTCTTAATTTTGACAAATTTACACAATTTAAAATGTGTAAAGTCAATGTAGAAAAAATCAGTTAGTCTATTTATATAATCCCGAGGGGGATGAATACACACCCCTCGGAGGTGGTTACAATTGTCATGGTGTATGTTTTGCCAGATCAATTTTTACATTTCTCTACCTTTTCCTGTATGTGTCGACAATCATATTGGGACGCAATAATATGCTCTCTTTCTTTTTGGATTTACACACGATATAGAAATACACCACTGAGCGGCTGAATATGCACTATAATATGAATTCGGAACAACTTTTTCCATTTACACACTTTTTTTTTACTGTATTATTTAGTCACAGAGACAAGGGCTTTTCTATATATATAATAATTTAAAATCAAAGTATAAAATCAGTCAGTCTGCCTGTTTGTATCAACAATTACAAACATATATTGAATAAATAAAATCTAAAATCAAGGTATAGAAGCGCTCACGGCTTCTCTTTCTTTCTTTCTTTCTTTTTACCTTTCCGTGCATTCAAATATTGCCTATATATTCTATTGATCAACGTAGTATTTTTGATTATATATAATAATAACGATAATTAATGGAATAGTTACGTATATATCCTCATTTGATCTACACATTAAAAACTAATTCAGAAAAATGTTGTTTAAGGTTAAAATATTTGCAACTGTCATTAAGTCAAGAATTAATTTGATTGAGATGTAGAATTGCAGGCTAATTTCAAATTTATTTTAACCGGTGTAATACATTATAGTGTCTAAATAATTGTAGTAATTTCTCGGATTTTCCAAATTTTTCATAAAACTTTTTTAATATCCATCATATTCGGATTCTATTGGTTTAATTGTTAGGTTAGTTACATATAGTTACGTATATGGCCTGTGTCTCGCCCCGTCACTCGTTATTTCAGTTTTTAAATCTTCTTTATCCTTTTTTTTTTATTCTATAAAATTTAAGTGACTGCTGTGGCGTTTGTTGTTTTCGCCGTTGACCGCCTGCATCACGATCTTGGTAATGCAATGACCGCGAGATGATGCACGCAACACTGAAACTTAAATGCGATTTTCTACACTCTATTTCCACATTTTCCCCTGCTTTTTTCTCTCGGTATTCTTTCCGCGGATTTTATTGATTTAGTTGTTATGTTAGTAACGTACACATCTGTTCCTCTGGCATCTGCCATTCGAATTTCATGTGTGCGTTTTTCATTGCTGAGGAGATCTCTTATGTGCTCGTTATATAGTTCAATAAACGATGCCTTGACGCTGTACGTCCACGTGTTCTCGTCTTTAACAAAATCATCTTCACAATTCACCATAACATGTCTTCAGTGAGTTCAGTAGCATTCTCTTGCTTGTCCTCTACTACTTCTTCTTTAGCAATAATCCCTTCTCTAAGAAGGCAGTCCTCGAAATCGACGAACACAAGGTCTATTTCTGCAAAGTGCGGTCGCCATTCAGATCTATTTATTTCTTCATCGTCTGATTGTACGGAACAGTTGACTTCATTCACATCCTCGTGTGTTAGGTTTAATCTAACGAGAAGTTCTGCAAAGTGCGGTCGCTGCATTTGATACCGTGCTGCTATTTAACCTATTTATGAAACCTTGCAATAGTGCAATGTTTTTCCCACATTTTTCCAGAAACTGACAAGTTGTCATCAATACTATCCTACACTCTTTCACTACTGCTGGAAAACATTCAATTCATTATTAGCATTAGCAATTGTTGCGGCGTTGTTCGAATATTCGACATATTGATTTGTTTTAGGGCTACTGACAGTATGTACATAAATGATAAGTGACTGCTCTTTCTTTCTCTTTTTTTACCTCTTTTACCTTTTTTTACCATGTCAAATTTAAATTTAGAATCTCCCAATGAAATTGTTTTCGCGGCTGGTTCGTAACGGATGCTACTCGCCGCGTTTGGCCTCCAGAGGACGTACTGCTGTGTTGGCCCACCACTCGTTAGCCACTTAGGGCCACCCGCCGTTGGAACTCCACGGTCTGTTCCGGCGTCCTGACCACTTGATCTTTTTTTTTCCGATTTTTTTTTGTACTTTCGCGGTCCGATCTATTATAATATTCGTTATCTATTAAGTGTTTTTTACTCGCGATCGTGGATAAAACTGTAGTTACACCTCGGCACAGAGAGACAGAGAGGCCACCATTTTTCCCGCGCGATGTATTTTTGCGATGTATTTTTGTACGCTAATGTACAAAGCTTTTCTTCTAGACTAAATTTAATTAAATCCTTGTAAGGATTGAATATAATTTTTTAACAGCCGATTCTGTTTGTTGGAATATTTTCTTTATCTTTCTGCCCCCCATTTTCATTCTTTTATCACTTGTATATTGTTTATAAAGTTTTAAATCACACACACACATACACACAACCACAAATGTTTCACGAATGTTTCCCTTCAATATTTGTATTTCATTATAGCTCAAGGCAATACTTGATCCTTATATAATTTCCCAATGTTAATTTCCCTATGTATGGTAGTCGCTGGGACACACTGTATATATATCTACAAACATACCTGGCGTCTGCCGGTGTTAGCTGGGGCCCATACTCCACCGGGATGGTGGCCAGGACTGTGTCGCCGTGTGCCGCTTCCACCAAACCTTCATGTTGGCCCGGTCCGAAGGCTTGGTGGCGTCCAGCCCTACAGCCCTGCACATCTCCCCGTAAATTTCCGACTTGGATCCTTCGTCGGTGAGCCTGGTGACTACCCGCCGTCCGTTACTCGACGACGTCAGTCACTAGGGCCACCCGCCGTTGGAATTCCACTGCCTGCTCTGGTGTCCTGACCACTTGAAAACAAAATTCAAATCTCTTAGCGTGTAACATATGACGATTTATAATACACGTACATGCAAGTGAAACATTACGTGAAATAAAAACTGGACAGTGGACAGTTTTAGAAGCAACACAATTTATTCCACATGTATTACTTATTTATGTATTATTCTACGCGACGACGGTGGAACTCTTCCGTCTGTTCGGGCGTTCTCGCCACGTAAAGAACAAAAAACACCGCTGGCCCCGACTGCTCTTTCTTTCTTTTTCTTTTTACCTCTTTTACCTTTTTTTACCTTTTTGTTGGTTGCTCTGGCCTCGTCTAGGTCCACCAGCCCTGCACACGGTTGTATCCGTCCACGGCAGACTGAATGAGCGGTGCCACCTCCACTTAAGGTTAGCAAATGACGTTACCACTGCCAAGTACTCTGGTTTCTTCCGCAACTCGCGGTCGCGCTTCTAGATAACTCTGGCACGGAAGTAATGTGTATTCCCTTTACGGACTCTGTGCTCGTTCCAGTGCCACAAGTCACACACACTGTGTCGTCCTTTCTATTAAATCATCATATTTTTTTCCCACCCCCAATTTATTTTTCTCTGTTTCGCATATTGTTCTTTTTTTTCTCACCGTCATTTTGCGGCGCGAACTCAATTCACTATACATTTTTATAACAATTGACTCGTATGTCAAAGGGTACAGTTTGCGCAGAAAGCTGTTACGATCTTTTTTCTATTTAAATTATTCTTTTTTTATAAAACAGTTGTAATTGAATCTGCTATACTAATTGTGCTCGTTGTATATTTCAAAGAAAGATGCATTGACGCGGGGGGGGGCATCAGTTGCTCGCTGGGAGAGGTAACTTTCACATTCCACAAGGTGTTGATAAACCGACCGGCCAGAAACATCTCCTCTTGCGACGTGTGACCCGCTAATACAACGTCAAATTTAAATTTCGTCTCTCGTATCTAGTTAGTGACTGCTCTTTCTTTCTCTTTTTTTACCTCTTACCTTTTTTTACCTTTTTGTTGATTGCGCTGGAGGCCTCGTCTAGCTCCACCACGTACCCGACAAAATACCCGTATGTTTCCCTGCAGCGTATGCAATTTATTTCTTAGCAGCCTATTTTCTCTTCTCAGACTGCATGCATCTTTCTTGACTGCCTGCAATTCTGCCTGCACGGATGCCAGCCGTTCGTTACTGGCAGCCAGGGCTGTCTCCGTGCTCGCCAGCTTCTGGGCCAGCGCTCGGTGCACTGAAGGAATATACAGTAAATAATTGTACAGTTTAATTAGTGAGCCAGGTGCATATACACGTGTGTAGAATGTGTATGAAGTATTCGTATCATATACTACACATTATACACACGTATAAACATACATGTAACATTAGTCTCTCGCTCTATATGGTAAGATTCACGGATAATCATATTATTATTTAATTCGCCGATAATCCGTGTGTTATCTTATTAGCTGTCTGCCTAGTAGCGCATGACAGGATCATAATCGACAATTTGGTGTGAAATAAGCCACACATAATGTTTACTACTATGTGTTAGTGACATTTAAATTTCCCGCCCGATATCAGCTGTTGCCGTACCAAGCTTACGCCAAATTATGACAGGTGTATAAACATGGCCGCTTGAATGTTTCCAATGTTACAGACGAAGTAGATTTTACATTTCCGACTGTGAATTACACAGGATTTGATTTGATGCATGCAACATGTTGATTCCAAAATACATCTACGTATCACAACCAGCCGGCGCTACTTGTCAAGAACACGATTTGAAAATTTGCAACCGTCGTAATGTAAAATTGGTATTGCTGAACGGTGTGAGAATTGTACTCAGTAGAAGCGCATACGAAGCAGCGTCTCAAGCGAACGCACCACTACAGTACGTGCTAAGAACCAATGAAATTGCAGTATTTTGATTTTTGTCAAAATAGAGAAGCGCGCGTAACGTTAATAACGAACAAAAAGAAATATTAATACAATTTATGAAAAAACAACACCAACTATAACAAAGTATGCGAAGATACACTTATATATTTTAAACTTTAAGAATTATAAAGTTAATAATAATAATTATTAAGTTAATCAATAAGATCTGCTATTAATAATGCCTAAATAATTTCATAATCTGCTTTTCACTTAATTTGAAATGCATCTATTCTATTCAGCTTCTATGCAGCTGAGTTTAGAAGTGCCGCGAACTGATTTGTCGTACATTGCCGTTAATTTTGACAGTTCGCTACTGAAATCTTGCATATTGTGTTACTTTATTGCTGCTATTACTACATATTTGCTAATACAAAGTATTCTCTTAATTATATATGTATATTATATATTTAAATAGATACTTTGTTTATTTTCACGTGCTTTATTTTATTTGAAAACTACATGTTTCGTCGGCATTGCGACATCATCAGGCAATAATAAAAACAACAAAGAACCATTTTTTTAGCTTTCAAATAAAATAAAGCACGTGAAAATAAACAAAGTATCTATTTATATATAATATACATATATATATAATTAATTGAATATGGATTTTCACAAAGTGAATGAAAATACTATTTTATATTCAAAGTATTCTCAATAAGTACATTTAGTAATAAAACAAAACTATGTGTCCATATTAAAACATTTATGTTCATTTCTGAAGAGAAGATACACTAAACTCTTTTTTCTGGCACAAGATATACAAAATTTAGCTTCCAAATTTGGAAAACTATAAAAACTCTAGAGATGTTTATTCGTAAACTTCATTATCATAATCCAATTCGACAAAATTTGGCGATTATCACCGAAATATGTATTAGAATGACGCACAATTGCTCGCTTTGCTATTGTGAATGTACTTAGAGCGGTATAATTGTTGTAATTTATAATTAAATACATATTTACTAACCTTGACAGTTGGTTTAAAGTCCACGTAGAGTTGTCAATCGCCAATAAATAACCGATCTCAGAGATACACACATATTTGTACAGTTTTATACGCCTTTAAATTCTGCTCACCAATTATTATTGGTGTCATTGTCGATGTTTTTTACTTGCAAAATTCACCATCAGATTCTGACACTGCACATCACTGTTACCTTCGAATTTATATTACAATATCAAATGCATGTGTGTGTATTGTTTAATGTGTATAAATTATTAATATTTCTCCAGTTATCCAGTGTAAATGAATGTATTTCCGAGTATGATATAGGTTAAGTATTAGTTAGAAATCTAGTGATTTTATAACTTGTATGTAACTTACTTGGAGATACCAACACTACAGAAATACGTGTTGCCAACCGTTGCACAACACACACCAGCATCTGTCATTTTATTTGTGTAGTTCAGTTCAGTTAGTGTCATATTATTGGTATCTTCGTAAGATATGTACCTATGTACTTATAAAATCACTACTATTACAATCTCTGTATGTAGCTTTAGTGAATAATTCACATGTTCAAATATTGTTCGTGTTTATACTTACGTAAAAGTGATGTCACAATGTGAACGAAACACGTAACGTTTTATAAATACTGTGAACTCAAACTGTCAGTAATCTAATCAGATATATTTGTGTAATAATACAACGTTATGTACAGTTATATAATTGTTGTACTGGATCTTAAATATAATGTTTTACTAAGTGATTTATGTACTGTTGTTGAATTAAGAGTGTGTACATGTGTAAATAAAACTTTATTCCGTAAAATTACCTGAACTGTGTATGTGTTATTTTATTTGAAGTTAATTGATTTCTAGGTTTCATGTGAGTTTACTGCAAATAAGGTAAGTCATTCCAATTGTCTTATGATTTACCTATGATGATGATTAGTGAGTCTGTAAATGGTATTTATCTAGAGAACCTCGAGTTTCTAACCTCACACTTTGAACGTCAACACACAAGTACAATTTTATAAAAATCTTGCTAATTTAAAATGTCAGATGTACATTTAGATTCTAACCAATAAAGTTATGTACAACGATTATTGAAGAATGTATTTTAAACTAACATTTACACAGTAAATTAACTAATTAAGTGATCGTGATATGTGACATTTATACGATATCGGTGGAAAGTTACACTGAATTTGTACATCGTCACAGTTACCGATATGACTGTGATTGCTCATTAATCTATTTATTACGGAATATTTATAATTAAAAGTGTAAAATGTTGACAGTAGCAGGCTCTTGTAATTCGTTATGCGACATTCACAATCGTAAGTATTTACTAAATTACGTAATACAAATTAAATATTGATAACGTAGTATTTGTGTTTATATAATAATAACGATAATTAATGTAATAGTTACGTATATATCTCATTTGACCTACAGATTAAAAACTAAATTAGAAAAATGTTTTTTTTAGGTTAAGATATTTTCAACTGTCATTAATTCAAGAATTAATTTATTTACTAATTTACCTAATACAAATTAAATATTGATCAACGTAGTATTTTTGTTTATATAATAATACCGATAATTAATGTAATAGTTACGGATATATCTCATTTGATCTACAGATTAAAAACGTAATTTAGAAAGATGCTTTTTCAGGTTAAGATATACAGTAGAGTCGCGATTTAGTGAACTAATTCCGGCCAAGCCTGTTCACTTTTTAGGGGTGTTTACATTTTCGGGGTTCTGGTCTCACTCAGATATTTTGAGAAACAACTTATATTCTAGGTACCTAAATCAACAGAATTATGTATGTATATGTAAAATAATAAAAGAGAAGGAAAAATATTGAATCCAAAATGGTTAGTTCAAGGTAATGTGAACTGTTTGTTTCAAAACTTAATCATAAAGATGATTTTTTATTATTTTATTGTAGATTTTCTTTAGTCAATTGTAGATTTGTTTCTTTCCTCTAGAATTTTGTTATTTGCTTGAAAATGACCAAAAAACATCTGGTCGAAACGTTGCATATCTGTTATCATCTTGAACTATAGTCATTTATTCCAATCATTTTGGATTCAATATTTCTTCTTCTCAAGATCTACAATTGACAAAAGAAAATCTACAATAAATTAATTAAAACAAAAAATACATGTACCTATTACATAATATTATGTATACGTGTATTATGTAATGGGAAGATACATATCATATAAAAGGTTATTTATTGCAGAAGCGAAAAAAATTAAGTAATATTGGATTATTTACGCTTTTCATCGCAAATCATGTAACACGAGCAAACTGCAATATTCTACTAGCAAACACGGTCACACATTCTCCTTTACCCAGACATTAAGTATTTAATTTTTTTGTTTTAAATTCAAGTATTTTCGTTTACGCTCCATCTAGATTCATATTTAGTGGGATCCCCCAGAGAAGTATCGCAAATACCATAGTTTGCTGTATCGGGGTTTACAGTTGTTCACTATATCGGGACGCAATGATAAAATTTAAGTGTTCACTCTATCGGGTTGTTCATTGAATCGAGAGTTCACTAAATCGCGACTTTACTGTATTCAATTCAAGAATTAATGTTATCATATGTAGAATTGCAGCTAATTTTAAATTTATTTTAACAGTGTAATACATTATAGTATCTAGATAATTGTAGTAATTTCTCGAATTCCAAATTTTTAGTAAAACTTTTTTAATATTCGTAGAATTTTCTTTTGTATTTGTTTCGCATGAATTTATTCACTGGTACATATACATAGTGTACATGGTTTGACAGCCACTGGATGTATAGGTTGACATTTCGTGTTCAAGTGCATTTAACCTAACTCTTCAAACTCACTTGGCTGTTTCTGTATTTTCACATTGGTTTTTAGTGATTAATTAGTGCCATCTCAAGTTTGAGTGAACTACATTGTATTGTATTGTATTTTTACCAACATTTATCTTTGTAAATCTTAAATTTATTTCTCCTTGTTTCTGCTTTTGACAGTTCACTACGTCATACCCTACTAGATTACTAAAAATTATTAAAATACTGATATCAAATGAGTGTCAATCGTGTTTTAAATAATAAGAGAATAATCGTCTACGATATGAGAATCTAGAAGGCTAGCACTAATGTTTAATGTTTGTTAAATGTCTTTCAAATAAAATCTAGTGTTTCAAAATTGATTTACACGATATAGAAACATATTTGAACACTGAATATGGTATCATATTGTGTAGTTTTTAATTCGAACAACTTTCTTTATTTACACTTTTGCTCTAAAATGTATTGTTCAGTCTGTAATCACGATTTTTCTATATTATTTACATTTTAGTTCTCCATGTTGCAGTTTTCTTATAAAAATAAATACGCCTGTACGTTGAACACCCGCAATACAGCTATGTATTGCCGGTTGCATCTACTTTACCATGATTTTGACAGTTCTATAAAGTACTAATTGGTCTTACATTGCTATTACTATTGCTAATAATAATACTCTCCATAGCAATGTACATTTTTTTAGCAAAATAAAATTTTAATATTTATATTCGAAAATCTTAAATTTTTTTTTTACTGCACAAGTACAAGATTTTAGTCGTCAGACCAGTCCCAGCTCCCGAGCTCGCACGAACATATCTGAGATGTGAGATCGGAGATTTCCGGAATCGGGAAATTGTGGAACTGCAATAATTATTATGATGGTTATTAGATGGTATTATTATTAAAGGTCGGAAGGGGGGGGGGGTTATGTGGAGTAGTGTACTCTAGTGTCGGGTAGCCAAATCTATAAATTGCACTTAGAGCAAATATATTGCGCAGAAGTAGAGCACAACGTTACCAACTAAGAAGAGTATGTGTCACAACACCCACTCGGCATGCCCTCCAATCAGGGTTGCCAGACGTCCCGATTTGAGCGGGACTGTCCCGAGTTCAACAGACAAATCCTGCATTGCCTCTGAAAATCCCGATTTAACAAAAATTGTAAATGTATAAAAGTCTGTATGGTAATAAACGCGTCATACATCGATACTGTTTTTTTATCCGTCGAAATGGTGACTGTCCCGATCTGTGATTTTGGAAATCTGGCAACCCTGCCTCCAATGTTCATAAGCTCCACACGAAGATCTCCGAACTGAGCTTCGGGTGTGGCCGGACTGCTAGTTTAAAGTACATGTTAATCCCAACAAATTTAATAATGAAATGTCAAATTATAACGTGAAAATAGCAGTTAATACGGAAACAATTATTTATTAACCTACATTATAATAAATAATATTAAATCATTTTGTCAATGTATTGTAACTGTATTGTAGATAACGAGAAAATGTATAAGCGTACAAATTTATTAAATTAATTTATCTTCTGAATAATCGTTCACATAAATGTACATAGAAATAATAAAGTACATATTTTGTGCAAGTAATATTGATACAAATATAGTAGCCATTAATTATTTCTTAATTAAATAGTAAAAAATTAATTTTAAATATTACCAGAGTTTTTCCAAAAATAAAATAATATTTCTATATTTAATTTACGTATAGATATAAATTATTGCAATATCTTTAAGATAATCTTTTCCAGGATATATTGAATTATTTACAGTATATTTATGAAAATAGTAGGAACGATTCATTTTCCATAAGATCAGCTAATTCATGATTTTTAGTTTCTTATATTAGTAATTAAAATATGAATACAATGTACACAAGAAATAAAAACGAATTATCAATTAGTAAAATTATATCAGTTATATATTAATACATGTATCAATAATATATAATAAGTACCACTGGTATGAATACTGTGTATGGCTTATTTACATTTAAGTTGGTAACAACCGATGAGGATCAGGTGACAAAGATAGAGCTATCTAGAATGCATTTGTTAGAGAGAGATAAAAGATTTGAAAAGTGACAAAGTACACTTATTAAATTTGTGAGGTTAAATGCAATTGTTTACATGTCAAAAACATCAAACAGAATTGTTTTTCAAGAAATTTTATACATGTACATTGAAAACAAATAAGCGAATGTAATTAACAAATAATATTCAAACCAATAAAGAATCAACCATCTCTCGGCAACGTTATGAAGAATAATTGCTGCAAAAGCTGAGTGATAATAACTGATTATGTAGAATTGGGTAATAAACATGTATTTATTTCACTATGAACTGTTATTGTACTAAGGTATAAATTCATTTACAGAGCATACATTATCAAGAAGTAAATGTGTAGATGAGAAAAATTAAAATTAGTTATTGACGATGACTAATACAATATATGTATTACATGTACTAAACATCACAGTACTGAAAATGATTATATGCACCAAGCAAATCCCAACATCATCCAACAACGAAGGACAATAATGAAGTTTGGTATATTAAATGACGTGTTGTAAAAAAGAAAATATAATTGTGGAATAAGCATTTCGACAACTAAATGTGATACAATATACAATTCATATCCTTGTATACAGATATGCTATGAATTCTGACATGTATAGTAAATTTGTGATCTTACGAATGATTAATATCTAGCCTTTTCATTCAAAACCAACTGCTCCTCTATTATAAAAAGTTAAACTACCCGCACTATCTAATATGTTATATTATGCGACTATTTAATCTTATTTCACAGAGCTAGCAGAACCAATAACGAATGTAATTATAACAGCAATACAGGTAAGGCAATATCAGATGTTGATATTAATATACCACAATAACTTCTACTCAACAGCAAGAAAAATGAAAATATGAATTAAATAAACTCAATGTCGTAAATAAAATGACATGTAGGAAGGAACGTCTTGGGATAACTGGTGCTGTAATCGGTCTTGTGCTTTTAATTGGAAACATAACTGGTCTCTGTATGAAAGTACTTCTTGAATATAAAGTAAATCACTTGTTTATATGAAAGTTTTTGAGGTGTTCGCTGACAATGAGACGAAAGCACAACACGTGCTCAGATATTTCGGTTTCTATGGCGTCAAACGCGGGACAGAAATGAAGCATTTACTCCCTAGGGACGAAAACATTTTTCGAAAGGGAGTTTTTATTATAACAAAGGTTTTTGTAAATAAATGTCTGTTGTCCGTGGTACGCGTTGCATGGAATCATTTCCAAAGACTTCTAAATATTGCAATTTCGCTCCGATTTATTATAATTCATTATTTATAAAATTAAGTGTTTCTACGCTCGAACGTGGATGTATTTGTATTGTATTGTATTCAAACTACACCTCAGGAAAAATAAGCGGTTTTTCTCCCTTGGTGTATAATGTACTATTCTATTATTTAATATATCTATATTAGCATGGAATATGCACCCGCTTTACCATAGCAATACTATTAAGTAATCCAAATGTATTAGGATCTCACTGAATAAAAATTTATTATTAAATAAATAATAACTTATATATTTAAGTGAATCGTGATATGTGTAACATTTATACGATATCGGTGGAAACTTACGCTGAATTTGTACATTGTCACAGTTACCGATATGTAATTACTCATTGTTCTATTTATTACGGAATATTTATGATTAAAAGTGTAAAATGTTGACAGTAGCAGGCTCTTGTAATTCGTTATGCGACATTCACAATCGTAAGTATTTACTAAATTACGTAATACAAATTAAATATTGATCAACGTAGTATTAGTGTTTATATAATAATACCGATAATTAATGTAATAGTTACGTATATATCTCATTTGATCTACAGATTAAAAACGTAATTTAGAAAGATGCTTTTTTAGGTTAAGATATATTCAATTCAAGAATTAATGTTATCATATGTAGAATTCCAGGCTAATTTTAAATTTATTTTAACAGTGTAATACATTATAGTATCTAGATAATTGTAGTAATTTCTCGAATTCCAAATTTTTAGTAAAACTTTTTTAATATTCGTAGAATTTTCTTTTATATTTGTTTCACATGAATTTATTCACTGGTACATATACATAGTGTACATGGTTTGACAGCCACTGGATGTATAGGTTGACATTTCGTGTTCAAGTGCATTTAACCTAACTATTCAAAGTCACCTGGCTGTTTCTGCATTTTCACTTTAATTTTTGGTGAATAATTAGTGCCACCTCAAGTTTGTGTGAATTACAGTGTATTGTATTGTATTTTTACCAACATTTATCTTTGTAAATCTCAAAGGTGTGTCTCCTTGTTTTTGTTTTTGACAGTTTACTACGTCATACGCTACTAGATTACTAAAAATTATTAAAATACTCATGTCTAATGAGTGTCAATTGTCTTTTAAATAATAAGAGAATAACCGTCTACGGTATGAGAATCTAGAAGGGTAAGTACTAATGTTTAATGTTTGTCAATTATCTTTCAAATAAAGTGTAGTATTTCAAAATTGATTTACACGATATAGAAACATATTTGAACACTGAATATGACAGTGGATTATGTAGTTTTTAATTCTGAACAACTTTTTTATTTACACTTTCGCTCTAAAATGTATTGTTCAGCCTGTAATCACAATTTTTCTATATTTACATGTTAATTCTTCATGTCCCAAATTTATAAAAATTAATACTCCTGTACGTTCAACACCCGCAATACAGCTGTGTATTGCGGGTTGCATCTACTTTACCATGATTTTGACAGTTCTATAAAGTACTAATTTGTCCCTCATTGCTATCACTATTGCTAATAATAATACTCTCAATAGCAACGTACATTTTTAGCAAAATAAAACTAATATTTATATTAGAAAATCTTAAATTTATTTCTACTGCACTTGCAAGTACAAGATTCTAGTCGTCAGACCACTCCCAGCTCCCGAGCTCGCACGAACATATCTGATTGTGAGATCGGAGATTTCCGGAATCGGTTAGGTTAGAGTAGTGTACTCTAGTGTCGGGTAGCCAAATCTATAAATTGCAGTTAGAGCAAATATATTGCGCAGAAATAGAGCACAACGTTACCAACTAAGAACCGAAGCATCTCATGCCCTCTACTAGTCACAACTTCTACACTCGGAAATTTTCGTAAGTGTTCGGAATGTTCACAAGATCTACAGCCGTGTTACACAGCCAAATTGTATCGACAATAGAGCTGTGGTACTCAAACAATCTGTTACGGTGCACTTATAATTATTTTTCTATATGAAAATAATTCAAATAAATAAAACGCAAATACACAGGGTTCTATTAGTACATTAATTTCAATGTAATGAATTACATACAAATATCAGAATGTAGTATTCACAGTATACTTCAGATATACCTATAAATCTTTAAATAAAACTAGGAATGTATACAGACATACATGCCTGCAGCTCATCGACGTATGTGCAAGTCTGAATATATCACAAATTATTATTTATCTAGATTCACTTTTAAAATCCTAGGTGCCTAGGTCGCAAACAAAACAACAAATTTAAAACAAGTGTGAATACATTTTCTCGTGTTGACAAAAGCAAAGCAAACTAAGCCGACTATAAATGCATTGATCTTCTTTTGTTCAATTTTTAATTAAAAAATATTTTTTTCTCCAATGGTCTTACATAATTTTTCAAAATAAAAAATATGGAAAAATATTGTTCCATTTCCTGCATATGCATGAAAATTTTAAATACAATTGAACAAAAAATAACGCAGAAAAAAAATAAAAACTGAAAAAATATTGGAAAATATTTTTTTTCTCAAGTACGAGGGAAAATTTTGAAAAATAAAATGTACCTTGCACAACTAGACCATAACACGTATCTGCAGAAAAAATTTCATAAAAATCCGTTGGGTAGTTTAGGAGATCTGGGTGGAACAAAAAATCTCGTACGAGCGAGCGGACGAGCGACATACATACGGACATATGTTGTAATAGTCATTTCGTGGTCCAGGGGGTCTGTCCGGGATTTCTGTGCAAAAATTTTTGAAATCGGAAGATGCTACAGACATCGTACCGAACACTATAGCTCTTCGACAGGAGGTCGATGAGCTAAAAATAACATCTAGTTACGGATATAAAGAAAATTGATTTTTATATATGATTGGAGAAGGGATTGTATAATTATATTATTTAATTAATAATATGTATTCGCATATCATAATTGGGACAAGGTTGGTAAGGCAGCAGCTGATATGGGTGGGACATTTAAATGTGTCTCTAACATAATAAACATTCTGTGTGCCTTATTTCACCAAATTATCGATTATTATCCTGTCATGCGATACTAAGATAGCTAATAAGATAATACACAGATTATAGGCTAATAAAATACCATGTTTATCCGTGTAGCGTAATGTAAACATACTATTTTATATTATTTTTACTCATGTATTAATCTATTATGATAATAATACTTAATACACATTCTTCAGACGTATATGCACCTATTACACTAATCAAAATGTAAAATTATTCATTATATTCCTTAAAATAACAGTTACAAAAAATGTAATTCTTCTGCAATAACTTAAACCAGTCATATAGCCCTCTGTATATTTGTATGATACTTTGAACGAATGGCTATATATAACCTTAATAAAATTATGTTCCTTATACATTCGTGTTTCAATTCATCTCAAAATTAGGTGAAGAAACAATTTAAAGACGTATTTTTACCCACATTTACAAACATTTGCATACAAAAACCTTTGTTATAATAAAAACTCCCCTAGGGATATTGTTGTTTTACTTTGTACCTAGGGAGTAAATACTTTACTTCTGTCATGATTTTGAAGCCATAGAAACCGACTTCTACTTCCGGACGTGTAAAAATACATGTTTATAAATAATATTAAATATAATAAACTAGCAAAACGTACCCGGCGTCGCTCGGGGTTCTACCAATAGCTATTATTCTAAAGCTTTATGATGAACAATATTTTTTTATTTTTCATCCGGTGCGAATAAGAATAAATTTCTTGGCGTACAATTTATTAATTTTCCACTGAAATGCAGTACACTTCGCTTATAACGAACCGGTTTATAACGAACCAATCTATAAGGTACGAACTAAAGTATCATTAAACGTGCGTTTTTTTTTTTCGCAAACACGAATCGTTTTATAACGAACTTTCGGGTATAACGAACCCTAATTTTTGTTATAATTGCAAAAGTTTTCGGTTATAACGAACGTAAAACGGTATTTTACCAAATATTCAGTTGATTCCTTGAAATCAAATCGCGTATGTAGGGTCGCCGTAACAATTCTTGCAGTTCTTGTGTGTATGTGGTTAACTGTATGAAAAAAAAAAATATCGGACCTTCCCGCGATTGGAGCGGCCCATGCGGAAATTTCAGCATGGCCGCCCTTGTTCACTGTATTTAATGTGTTAAAGATGTACAATTATGAGTTATGCAATTTCGGATAAAACACGTGAAGCTCTTACTTTAAATAAATAAAAATAATAATAATAATATAAAGTAATATGTAATAAATATAAACAAAAGTAATATGAACGATTTTTTTCACATAAGATTCATAAAAATTATTGTTAATGTACATTTGTATATGTACATATTACAAAATAATATCAATTCAATTTTGAACAAATCTGGATTTGTCTAGTTTTGCAAAACAGTTCTTCATGTTATGTACCTACTTGAAACATGAACCTATGCATTAAAAAAAATAATGAATTTTTGATGTTTATCGTTTATTACGAATTTGCTTATAGCGAACTATTTTCGTCGGTCCCATGAGGTTCGTTATAAGCTAAGTTTACTGTATTACAATTATTTACATGCATAATTACTTACGTAATAAATGTTAAATTATTACGTAACATTATTAGTATTACGTACATTTATTAAATTCAGATTGAATCGCCTGGTCAACCATCAACAATACAGTAACAGTACCGTTGCCATGGAAGTAAATATATCCGAACAAAAGACTTACAATATACTATGTGAGTGGGATTAGTCGGCTTTGCATATGCCAACAAAAGAATAATATTCAGTTAATTATGAACATACGTCATATTTAATTTTATTTCCTTTTTTTCTAAATTTCGAAGTAGATATCGGCGTTCCCATGTACCCTATGACACCCGCATGGTCCTAGAGGGTATCTCTGCAAATTTTTAACCCGATCGGTCGACGGGTGTAGAATTGTATAAGGAACAGACAGACAGACAGACAGACAGACAGACAGAAATTGACTTTTATATAATAGATATATTAAATATAATATATAGTGTAGTGTGTTATCAATCATTTAAGAGAAAACCAACAGCACCACGAACAGTTACTCTCAGTTACTCTGATGGACACCAGTATCGTGCAGTTAACCAGTTATCCATATATGTATGCACAGTTGCCTGTCATTTCAGAATAACAACAACAAATTAATTAAATAGGTACTAATGCATCTTTTAATTGCTTTCTCATTTAATTTTGAGATGAAATGAAACATGAATGTACCAGGAACATATTTTTATTAAACTATAAAATAAACTATACATGTTATAATAATAAATTTTTATTCAGTGAGATCCTAATACATTTGGATTACTTAATAGTATTGCTATGCTAAAGTGGGAGTATATTCCATGCTAATATAGATTTATTAAATAATATAAAATAGTATTATGTTTGCTGAAATATCTGAGCACGTGTTGTGCGTTAGTCTCAGCAAACATCTCAAAAACTTCCATATTAACATGTGATTTACTTTATATTCAAGAAGTACTTTCGCACAGAGACCAGCAATGTTCCTAATTAAAAGCACGAGACCGATTACACCACCAGTTATCCCATGACGTTGTTTCATGTCATTTTATGTACATATTCATGTTTCCTCTGTGTTTATTTAATTCATTTTTTCATTTTTCTTGATGTGTAGAGTAGAAGTTATTGCGGTATATTAATATCAACATCTGATATTTCCATACCTGTATTGCTTTCATAATTACATTCGTTATTGGTTCTGCTAGCTCCGTGAAATAAGATTGAATAGTCGCATAATATAACATATTAGATAGTGCGGTTAGTTTAACTTGCTATAGGAGGAGCAGTTCATTTTGGTTTTGAATGAAAACGCTAGATATTAATCATTCGTAAGGTAACAAATTTGCTATACATGTCAGAATTTACAGCATATTTATAGCATATTTCTATACAAGGGTATGAATTGTATCAAATCTAGTTGTCGAAATGCTTATTCCACAATTATATTTTCTTTTTCACAACACGTCATTTAATATAACATACATCATGTTTCATTATTGTCCTTCGTTGTTCGATGATGTTGGGATTTGCTTGGTGCATATAATCATTTTCTGTAATGTGATGTACATGTAATACATATATTGCATTAGTCATCGTCAATAACCAATTTTCATTTTTCCTCAGCTACACATTTACTTCTTGATAATGTATGCTCTGTAAATGAATTTTATACCTTAATACAATTACAGTTCATATTGAAATAAATACATGTATATTACCCAATTCTGTATAATCGGTTATTATCACTCAGCTTTTGCAGCAATAATCCTTCATATCGTTGTTGAGAGATGATTGATTCTTTATTGGTTTGAATATTATTTGTTAATTACATTCGCTTATTTGTTCTCAATGTACATGTATAAAATTTCTTGAAAAACAATTCTGTTTGATGTTTTTGACATGTAAACAGTGTTGCCAGAAGAAAAAAATTGATATCCCTACTCTAAGAACAAAATATCCCTACATTTCCCTACGCTATAATGTTGTTAAAAATCCCTACAATTCCCTACGAAGTAGTAAAGTAAAATTCAAATTATAGGGCGTGAGCAGACACGTGACTCGAGTAATCTTGAAGTGCTTTGAATCAGCTGATTTGTGTGCGCGTGTCACTTTGACAAAACCAACATTTTGATTTATTTTGATTTTTAACTGTTCGATATTATTTTTAATTTCATGACTTTTACTGCCTGAAAATTGTAAAATAATAACATTTTAGTAGTTCAAAATCAAAATAAGTCAAAATGTTGGTTTTGTCAAAGTGACACACGCACACCAATCAGCCGATTCAAAGCTTTTCAAGGCGCTTGAGTCACGTGTCTGCTCGCGCCCTATAGAAAGTTATTATGTTTTTAATGGTTCATAAGAGAAAAGCTATTTATAATTATTAATATATTTATTCGTTCGTAAATTACAAATAAATAATATATCAAACAAAACAATTTATTTATTAATAAATAATGGCCCTAAGTATACCTTGTTCCATTTAAGCCATTCAGTATTGCAGAGCATAGGGAATAGTGTTGATCTCTTTGATTGGCTGAAATTTGTGACAAGATACAAGTTTATTATTTGAATGGCTTAAATGGAACAGTGTATAGTTTACTTTTTATATAAATTATTCTTATATAAAGAGAAATGAGTTTCATCAAATTTATAATTATGACAACTCATATTTTTATTCTTTAAATCTAATTTGACTCGAAGTAAAGCTGCCAGAGTATCAGTGTTCATTCTATTGCACTTACTCGAGCTTTATCATTTTGAAAAACAACAAAATTTGACAAATTTATTTTTGTATTACACGCATTAAGTTTTTTAATATGACTAGTTGCTTTTGCATGTTTTAGTAATTCACTTTTCCCTGCAGTTAAAATTTTATTGCACGGTACACACTTTGCTTTATACTGATCTTCCGCTACTGGTGAAATCCATCTTTTCAATTCTGGATCTGCCAACCATGCTTTTGAGAATGACTGTTTGCGCCAAATTTTTTCATTCTTTGCTAATTCATTTCTATACATCCTCTTCTTCGTGGGTGTGACGGATCTACAGGATGTGGTAGTTTCATTTTCATATTCATTTATTTGTACTTCAGAAGACTCTTCGTTGTCAATGTCATCATAACTGTCGCTGTCAAATGACATTTCACTTTCACTACTGGAATAGTTACTACTGTCAACATGATCATTGTCATCGAAACTTTCCATACTAACTAAAAACAAAATAAAAATGATAATTTTATAATTTCACAATTAATAAAACACATGATTACCATTCATGATTTCGGCGATTTAATGTTTTCTAAAGAATTAAATTCTATATTATTCATACATATAATATAACATTAAACTATAATAACTTACCATCACTCGATGGATAACAATTACGGGTTACGGTTACTGTATTTACAGTCAACAGTCAACACTGAAACCAGATAACCAGCCAGAAACGAAAACAGAATGACGACATGACGAGACGAATGACAACAGTGCCACTGCGCTTGCGCGAGACCATGGCACGCAAAAGAAGGAAATTTAAAATTTATATTGAAAAATTCCGATTTTATTTAAAGTTGGCTATAAACAAATATTTCCCTACGTTTTATACGCAATAAAGACAAAACTCCCTACACATTTTCACATGCCATATCTCCCTACGAATAGGGAAAAATCCCTACGTCTGGCAACACTGGACTCTGATGTGTGTATGTTTACGTTTCGCTATTGTGATGGCGTGTGTAAGTTTGGTGACTTCTTCTTCGAGTTTTTCAGCAGTAGTTATGCTGTTGTTTATTTGTATCTGTCCAGCGTGTGTCTAAAGTCATTCCAGTTGGTTTGTGTGTAGTCGTTGACTGTTCTGTAGTGTTCAGGCGGTTTTGGCGTGTCTATCGTGAATTTCGTAGCAGCGAATTCACTAAATCCATTAATGGAGTCATTAAGCAGATGCTTCGAAGTTACGTTTCTGAAAATCACAAGTCATGGGATAAAGTGTTGTATCAGATTGCTTGTTAATTTCGGACGCGAGATTTCGTTCCCGGACTCGGTGACACCTGATCCCGGTGGACAAGAGTTGTTAATGTCGCTCTCCCATACGCCTGACCGATGCAATGGATTGTCGAGAGTGTATCTTGACTCAACGTGGCGGCATCTGAATCAAATAAGAAACGTTACGACCTGCGCAGGCGAAATGTACAATACCTACCAAACGAGTTGGTTTGGCGTCGAAACTATGTCCTTTCTGATGCGTCAAAACAATTTACTGCCAAGTTAGCACCCAAGTCTGTCGTAAACGATTGTCATACATACATACATACATACATAACATCACGCCTTTCCCATTACTGGGGTAGCAGGCCCTTAGTCCCTACAATCACTCAAAATATTTAATATAATACAGAAAACTGCCTTTCATTCCTTATTTTCTAACAATTGCTCGCCAAATACTTCTATCCATACATAACTGTCTCGCCTCGTGAATATCCATACACCTTGTCATACATGCTCTCCTATTATTTCTGCTTATAATTTTACGTTCACTCAAAACATTTTCTATCATATTCATCCATTTATTCCTCGGTCTTCCTCGCATTCGTGTTCCTTCAATTTCACCCAAATAAATCTTCTTAGTTAATCTATCATTTGACATTCTTTCCACATGTCCAAACCAACGCAGCTGACTTGAAGCCACTCTTTTCACAACATTTTCACTAATTTCACATTCATCATACACTACTTTATTCCTAATACGGTCTCTTCTAGTCACTCCGCACACTCCTCTCAAAAATCTCATTTCAACCGCAGTTACCCTTTTTTATTCCGGTTATCCCATACCCAACATTCACATCCATACATCAACGATGGCACAAGTACACCATTATACACACATAACTTAGCTTCTCTTGACACATTCACATTTCTAGCAAACATTCCCAAAGCGCCCAAAACTTTTCTACCTGCAACCACTCTTCTTTCAATTTCAGCATTCATCCGTCCATCTTTCGAAAACATGCATCCCAGATACATAAATTCATTAACTTGTTCCATTTGCTCACCATCTATGCTAATCTTGCATTCCGTAACTTCATCCTTCTCAAAAACTAAAATCTTACATTTTGAAGCATTCATGATCAAATTCAAACATTTTCCCTGATTTCTGACACTCTCAATCATTCTCGTCAATTGTTCCTCAGATTCACCCATAATAACCACATCATCAGCATATGCTAATGCAGGCACAACGAAATCACTTATTTTCACACCATCATTTGTACACTCTAACGCTCGTCGCAATAACACATCCATATACAAATTAAAAAGCCAAGGAGACATCATCAACGATTGTCACCTTGGACATATGAGCTACAGGACGACGTTGGCCGCCCGTGTGGTACATGGCACGCGAAGGATCTGAAACCACATCCCGATGCCCATAGCGATTCGGATTAAAATTTCTACGAAATTTTATTTTGGAAAGGGGGGATTTGTCACGTTCGTTTTCATATATTTAGTTTCTCGCATATCCCTTCGGTAGGTCAATATGATTCTCGTACTATCTTGCCTAAAAAGTTAGAATATTTTAGTTCACGTTGCCGATACAATATTTCACCCCAATAGTAAATTCATTTAACCTACCTTAACTTCAATTTCACACATATTTATGCATCTGTAACATTCAATAATAATAGTAAATTTAGGTTAGCCATGTGCTGTCAGTCAGGTATAAACAATGAAGTTGAACCTGTCGGTACGGCTAATTATGTTCAGAGTCTCGTTTACACGGTAACAATTAAATGTAGCATAATTTCCATTCGTGGAGTGAATCATTTTCCCGATAGTTCTGTTGCCGTAATTAACCAAACATGCTTAACAACCAATATATATATTTATATAGACGAAATATATACCCCGTTCATGACTCTACATAGGTGTATGACTAATTACATCTCAATTTAACAAATCTTATCTTTTCAGTGTGAATGTTGCTTCTACCGACATTGTGAACCTATGTTTTGGCGCTGATTTAAGTAAATTCGCTATCTTCCGTCTTTCTTATTTTACGGCTTCCTTGTTCTTCACGACTTAAGTCGACTTGTCTTGTGCTGATAGAGAGAGTCTGAGTTTTGGTTCCAGCCTTAAACAAAGTAAGCTGCGGGCACTGTGCGAATTGCGATTGTATTCAGATTTCGCTTGTGTTTTTTGATCTTCGTAAAGAAGTACCCGTATAGGGGATTTTGCCAAGCAAATTTGACAACAGTGCCACTGCGCTTGCGCGAGACCATGGCACGCAAAAGAAGGAAATTTAAAATTTATATTGAAAAATTCCGATTTTATTTAAAGTTGGCTATAAACAAAAATTTCCCTACGTTTTATACGCAATAAAGACAAAACTCCCTACACATTTTTACATGCTATATCTCCCTACGAATAGGGAAAAATCCCTACGTCTGGCAACACTGGTTACCAACTAAGAACAGCCATGCTCGGGTCATGTCGTACAGACATCGTGTATCTTCGGGCTGTGGGCGGTCCGACCACTAGACGCTTGTTATTTAAAAACTTCAGCCGTTAAAATAATATTCAGTTGTATTCAGTACAATAAATGATAGTGAGTGCATATTGTAGTAATTGTAAGTACATATTTTAATTTTCATTTGTACTGTGAACCGACATGTTATATCTTGATATTAGGTTTTAATCAATTGCATATACTAATTTTCGTCTATTGTTGAAATTATTATCCATTATTATTAACTATAATATTATTAACGAACTTATTTGTGTTTCGAAACTCGGCTGTGTACGTTTACGCTCATTCTAACGCTAATAATATGTGCAAATGTAGTTTTTAACTAAAAAGCGAGGAATATTATATGGAAAATACAAATTATATGGATAATATACGCAGTTAAATATTTCATCATGGGCATTTTTCGTGAATTTTTTTCATATTCCAGTTGAATCGCGTGGCTTGGACGCGAACACAGTCTGTACATGTAAACTAATTAGACAAACCGACACCAGTTACTGGTGGTTCATTTCAATTAGTCAATAATTGTGTATAAACTTGTATTTCAGATTTCGACCAGACATCTACGTACAAAAATAGCATGTACATACACAAATAGCAAGTAAGTGAATATTTTATCAATTATATTATCGTGTACAGCCAACATTACTTACAGCTGACGGTTTTACTAATAATAAACATTCGCGACAGGGTTTGTTGACAACTGTATTACTTCGTAATTCACTAGATTGTTCCCTGAGACTGACGGGGCCACCACAGCCCATTTACTGTGGGCCACCAGCGCAGATAGGGCCAATATGGGGGTCTGGTGGAAGCGGCATGGCTCCACCGTCCCCGAGAAATACGGGCCCCACCGTCCGATGCCAGGTATGTTTGTTTATATGTGTGTATGCATGTGCTGAAAGAATACCTGTCTAAATATCTTGTACCATCTGCTGACATTGTGTTGTAACTTTTACAGAAATGTGCTTGAAGTCCATCTCGCTGGGGGTGGGAGATTGCACCGGCCGTGACATCGCAAGAGGCGGTGTTTGTGGAGATGGCACCGCTTATTCAGTCGGCCGTGAACGGCACACGTACACTATGGAAGGTGCAACCACCCCCAACGACTATGGGTATCATACCCCGGGGCTGCCGAAATGATTTTTCAATCATTCCCCGCGTTGGAACGCAGATGTCGTTCTTGGGGATCTACAACGAACACATTGTGGATCTCCGCAGCGATAAGAAGCGTCGAGTTCTGGGGAGGCGGTGCCGAGGTGCTCCAGGTGGTTGTTCCTGGCCCCCGGGACAAGCAGTAGCGGTAAGCAACATCTGCACATGATACTTTATTTTGTACTGCTACGTTTCTCTACAACTCCGACACAAAACTAACTGCTATTTGACTGCAAATATTCACGTATTTGTTTGGTAAATGTGGTTTAATCAATGAGTCATCATTGATTATATTAAATCACGACCTTCTAGATTCATACCGGCCTGCTAGCTGTACGATATAACAATAGATTTTTTTTGTGCTGACAGCTCGGCCAAATGTTGAAGTATTGGCGCTAGTAACAGCAGCTACTTGTCACTGTCAAACATAGTACATTTTTATCCGAGAAGGTCGTGTATTAAATAAATAATATAATAATAATATAACGTTTATTTAGCTATTTTGCTATTACACAATCCCAGTATATACCGTGTGTCTCATGACGATCTACACATAGGAACGTTGCATACGCTCTTGATCGTGAAATATTAATTTGATCGTTTTAGTTTTTTTACAATTTAGACAGTATAATTGTTAATTTTATACTTACTATTTTATTTCCTTTGATATTCTAGTATAATTTTGTAACATATACGATGTAATAGTACATTTTCAACGAATTTAAACGTCAAATTGACATTTCAATTACAAAAAAAAAAGAACAAAAACAACCAGATTAATATTTTGATTTGAAAATCAAATGAGCGCGCAACGTTCCTATGTGTAGATCGTCATGAGACACACGGTGTATACATAAATACAATTACATACATATATACAAAAAACCAAATAAGAAAAACCAAATAAAAATAAGATAAGGAGTAAATCAACGAATTATATACATATTTTTTAATTTAGTCTTAAATTCTTTAATATTGCGTGAATTCTTTATATCATTAGATAATTGATTAAATCTGACCAGACCTTTATCAAGCAATAAGTTCGTAGTACTCATTTTATTTTTTTTTTTATCAATGTAAAAATTATTCATTTGTCTTGTTTGATAATTGTGCATTTCATTGTGATATTTTAGATGACATTACAAGTAATCAGGTACAATTCCATGAATTATTTTAAATATATATAAACCATTACACTGTATTCCAAACACTGACTAATATTCATCCATTCCAACGTTAACAACATATCTCTAATCTTTGTATATTTATTGCACTGCAAAATTATCCACATTGCCCTATTTTGTAATTTATTCAATTCGGTCATATTTACATAGGTATAAAATTGTACTGCAATAACAAAAATGCGGTAATATTATCGTATTATATACTAACAGTCTAGCCCACATCGACAATTTTTGACTTACTCTGTACATAAAATTACTTTTTTTGCTAATTTTCTTACATATATATTGCATATGTTGTTTTAAATTTAATTTTCTATCTATTATTACTCCTAAATATTTAGTTTGCGCCACCATTTCGAGTTCATCATCTCCTATTTTAACAAATACATTTTTATCATTTTTAATTACAGCATAGTTTATATCACTAGCGAAAGTTATACATTTAGATTTGGATGTGTTCAACTTTAATTTGTTAATATTAAGCCATTGTTTTATAGTATTCATTCACATTAATAGTTTCTATTACATCTTTATACGTTTTATTGTGATAATATATCTGCAAAGAAATGAATATTGCATTTATTTAACATGTTAGGCAAATCATTTATGTATAAATACACATACACACAATTAATATTAATAAACAAAATTACAACAAACATTTGCATTCGTCAAATGACTGACAAATGATTCGTTTCAAATGTCTACATTAACTTTAATTGATTTTTGATTGAATGTAGTCAGTGTATAGAAACCATATTAATGGCCTACACGTGCCCGCATTTAGTGGCACACCCGGTATATTATATATTTATTACATACAAATGTTAAATGTTTGGAAATATCTGTACTATAATTCACAGTTATTCCGTCCGTCGTTTATTCTGTACGTTTGCCGATATGTTTAACTCTTTTTCTCTCTCTCAAGGTAAGATCCACTTCCCGGTGGCCCGCCTGGGGGCCGGGGGGGACGGAGTTTGCAGAGCGGCGCCGCCACGAACTACATGCAGCAAATTCAGTGACTCTATTAAAGACAGCGTGTGTGTGGACAGGGGTGTTTGTGTTTGGTTTCGGGTATTTTCATGTGGTTCAGTGGTGTAGGTGTGTGTGTGTGTGGAGGGGGAGGTGTTGGTGGTGGTGTTTGTGTGTTGGTGGGAGTGGTGTTGGTGTAGGTGTTTATGTGGGTGGTGTTGGTGGAGGTGTTTGTGTATGGGGGTGTTGGTGTGGGATGTTTGGTTTCGGTTATTTTCGTGTCATTCAGTGGTGTGTGGGTGGTGTTGGTGGGGGGTGTTTGTGTGTGGACAGGGGTGTTTGTGTTTGGTTTCGGGTATTTTCGTGTGGTTCAGTGGTGTAGGTGTGTGTGTAGAGGGGGAGGTGTGGTGTGTGTGTGTGTGTGTGTGTATGGTGTGTATGATTTAAAACTCTATAAACAATATACAAGTGCATGAAGAAAACTTCCATTGACAGTGGTCTCCACAAATACCAGGTGATTATATATTTACTTTTACTAATAACAAACGTTCGCGACAGGGTGTGTTGATAACTGTATTACTTCGTAATTCACTAGATTGTTCCCTGCGATTGTCTACGTTAAATTAAACACTAACTCCGTCCAATCTTCACTATAATTACCGGCCATTTTGTTTAACCGTCCCGGTTACAACTAGTTACAGTTATTTGTACTAAGTATTTTGCCATTCTGCAAACGTTACACACACGGGTAATTTTGAATAAATTGTGTTGTTTCTAAAACTGTCCACTGTCCAGTTTTTATTTCACGTAATGTTTCACTTGCATGTACGTGTATTATAAATCGTCATATGTTACACGCTAAGAGATTCGAATTTATTTTCAAGTGGTCCGAACTCCAGAGCAAGCCGTGGAGTTCCAACGGCGGGTGCCCCTAGTGGCTGGCTTCGTCCAGGAACGGGCGGACGTGGCCAACAGGCTCACGAGCGAAGGACCGAAGTCGGAGATTTACGGGGAGATGTGTAGGAAGAAATATTTGATGATGATGATGATGATGATGGACGTACAGCGTCAAGGCATCGTTCATAGAGATATATAACGAGCACATAAGAGATCTGCTTGGTGATGGAAAAAACACACATGAAATTCGAATGACCGATGCCAGAGGAACAGATGTTTACGTTACGAACATAACAATTAAATCAATAAAATCCGCGGAAGAATTGCACGCTGTAATGAAGACTGCGTATAAAAAACGAACACTATGCGAGACAGATAAAAATAAATTTTCATCGCGCGGTCATTGCATTACAAAGATCGTGATTGAGGCGGTCAACGAAAATAACGAACACCGCAACAGCTACTTAAATTTTATTGATCTTGCCGGATCCGTGCGGCTAAATTTAAGTAAAGACTTGAATATAATACAAGAAACAAAACATATAAATTTATCTCTACTTAATTTAAGCACTGTTATGTCGGCATTAGCACTAAAGAAGGAGCACGTTCCCTTCAGGAATTCCAAGCTAACCCATATGCTAATGCCGAGTTTAAAAGGTCAATCGAAGACGGTCATGATAGTAAATGTTACGGATAATTACGAAGAAACGATCAACGATCCTTACGTTTCGCTGCCACCGTCAAAAAATGCAGGACCGGCATTCGATAATTTTTTTAATTTGTGACAACTTTTTTAATATTTTATAAACTAAGATGTTTTTAATGTTTATTTTAATTTTGTATATAAATATATTTGTTTTTACACTTTATTTTCACATTTTTAAACGTACAAAATTATAATATATTAGTGTACGTTTTATTTATTTCAATAGAAAATGTTTGTAATGTTGATTTTAATTTTTGTATATAAATATATTGATTTTTATACTTTGATTTTTACAATTTTAAGACATTTTTAAACATGTAAAAAAATTGTAATATATTAGTGTAAGTTTTATTTATTTAAATATAAAATGTTTGTAATGTTGATTTTAATTTTTGTATATAAATACATTGATTTTTATACTTTGATTTTTACAATTTTAAGACATTTTTAAACCGTGTACAAAATTATAATATATTACTGTACGTTTTATGTATTTGACAATCTTATGTTAATATATACATGTACTTTGACAAAAAAAACACAAAAAAATAAATAAATATATGTAATAAATATACATTTTATAATTGAAATTCCTTCGTCCCATTAAGAAAATCTTCTGTTTTGGGCAAAGTTATAGAAAAAGTCGTGATTTAATAAGTGACAGTTACGATGTCATACGTTTGTTTGCACTTTTGGTTAAATTCCTTGGTTTATTGCTGTGTTTTCTTCATGAAAGTTTAAACATGTGGTTTCTCAGTTATGAAACGTCAAATATTGAATCTGATTGGCCACACTAGATGCAGAATTTCATTTGCTACAACCTTTTATTTAAAGTATATTCCGAAACTTAACCAAGGAAACCGCGGTTTTGGTTGTGGTAAAGTTTTGGTTAGTGTATGGTACCTGAAAACAGATTTCTATTTCGGAATGCCCTGGTCAGGACAGTCGGTAAAGCAGAGAACAAAACTGCCATTCCGTAGTTTGTTATGGATTAGTAAGCCATTGCGGTATAAGGTTATATTATTCTTTATTCCGATAGTCATTAATAAATATGGAATATTGACAGTTTTTTAACGAATTCATATTAACTGATGGTATTTCCAATGATGATTTGTATATGTACATAAAAAGTAACATATTATGTTCTCCGAGATATGAAATCACTTATGTGCAACAATGGCAGAATAAATAAATATACTTGTATTGTGCAGAATATTTTTAATAATTTTGTATATGTTACGACCAAACCGAAACTTTTTAGCAAGCATACTGTTTTCTAGTAAATATTTTTCATTTCACTTTTAAATACATACATAAATACGTCATTAGATTAATTTTAAAATATAATTCAAGAGCAAATAACTATATAAGTAATAATTTTAATAATGAATAAATATTTACCGGGCAAAATTTAAATAATTATGGTAGTGGGGGAAAACTTACCACAGTAACCACGTATTTTACACGGTTACTGTGGTCACATAAAAGTAACCAAATCTTTCAGGCACCGCGTTTCAAAACTTAACCAAACCACTGAAACGGTTACCCTGGTACATATACGGAACGCGAAACCAGAACCACGGTTACTTTGGTTAAGTTTCGGAATATACTATTAAAGTATTGTTGTCGAAAATAATTTGGGAACTTCTACATGAGGTAAAACTGATTCTACATGTTGAACGCCTGTTGTCAGTTGTTTAATGAACATCCTGTATATTATTTATTAATCATATATGCATTATTAAGACAAAGTAAATGAAAATACTAGTTTATATTTTGAAATCTAATCCAGGTTATGTAATTTTAATGTGTTTATTCCGCAAGATTACATTTTAGAAACCGTATTTAGATGTTCCTGTACATGACATAACCTCTGTTACCATCATCTTGCTATTGAAAACAACACAAAACTATTTATTAAATTCTTAATTATTGTTATTTTTACAGAAATACATACAAATTAATTGTTTTCATTTGAATAAATACAAATTAATTGGTGGAATTGAAATGTTTCATTAAATTATCAACATATTCTTCGCTTCTGTCTGCCAGCAGCTGATCTGGGCCCAGCACGGGTCTGTCTCGTGGGGCTACGCCCAGATTCTGGGCCGCCAGGCTCTCGTACAGGTACAGTCTGTTCCGGTTGAGCTTCATGTACTCCGGAAGCGGATTGATCGGCTGCCCCGCGCCAAACATGTCCGTGTTAGCGTTCATGCTGTCCAGGAAGCCGTACATATCAGCTTTCAGGCTGTCATTGGTTGCTTCCAACTTTACAGGCTGTCCTGGACGATACGTCTCCAGGAATTCGTGACGATAAGGCAGTTTAGCCATCAACAAACACCTAGATCATACATAACGCGCGGTTAGTTCAGTTCAAAATGAAGATTAAATACGTTTCTGATCAATTCAACTCATATCTAGCCCTGATAACCATCGATACACTACACAAATCACGCTAAACACGCATAAGTTTGCAGTAGGCCATGGTAACGGACGAAAACATGCATTTGAAGTGAAACATTTGACATGTAAATATAGTTTTTTAGCGAAAGAGAAAATTTCTAGGTTAACTTACTTTGGGTGCTCCGGGCACGGGAAGATGCAGTACAGCAGTGAATTATATCGATTCGCGTAGACTCTCTTAGCCAAAGCGACTACTTTTTCTTTCTTCATCGCTTCTAGTAATAATTTTAGTGACTTATCCGTGTCCATTTGCTTCTTGTTGGCTAAAATGACATTCATAGTGTGGCCGAAGAGGTATAACTGTAAAAATACGGGTCAATTCACTGGCATCTGTCAAATAACTAAGTCTAACCTCACAAAACACACGTCATTCAATGTTATTAGTGCAATTGCTAACCTCTTTCTTGATTTTCGCCTCGTCCACGAAGCCTACAATGGACAGACACTTCTCTGTGCTCGGAGTGACGCGTTCTTCTTGTTTTTCCGTCAGAATGATGATCTTTCCATGGTACGTGTAACCACTAGCAACGTCTTTATCAGGCACCAGTTCATGTGTAACGAAATCTCGACTAACAACACACAATAATCAACGAAACGATGCACTGTTTTACACAACAACAACTCACCATTCTTTCACTGGATCAATCATTTTCTTCTCCTGCTTCATATTCACCGGGTAAAACTTTGGTTTTTCGTAATCTCTGGTTGTGCGGCAACAAGAGATCGGTATCCGCAGGTCGGTGCCGATATTTAACTCCGCGTACCACGGATACGGAGCTTTGACAGCTGGTCTGAGCGAGAATATCAGATCTAGCCCAGCTTCCAAGTCGATGACAACACCGTTAACGTGACGGAACAGTTTGCGTAATATCGCAAAATTCTGTTCCTGTTCTGCACTCAGCTTATCGAGTGGCTGAATGTTTTCTCGCATTCGCAGCACGTCGTCTTGGTTGAAAATAACCGGTACATGCACTCGCGGTCCAAGCACGTATAACCACACATCTTGACGCACTAATTCCGATCGAATTTCGTTCAGTTTTTGCTTCACATTCGCGGTATCGACGAGCGGAGCACTCAGATCAGTCATAAAGACGATTTTCTTCGTACACGGGCCCGAGATCTCTCCGCTGTAACAATCCACGGCTGCCTGTAGAGCTGCCACGATAGATTCATGATCACCGGGTGTTCCGACCGCGTCCAGCTCGGTTTTAAACTGTTTCAACGACTGTAACTCGTAGAACGACCAATCGGTTACATAGTTGAGCGCTTTGCTGTTGGGATTGTTGAAGAAAATCACTCGATACACGTCCTTGTTGGACTTGGTTTTGCTACAGAATTTGCGCGAGACAATCTTGTACAGCGTTTGCAAATATTCATCGGTGTTTTTTGTACAATCAATTACGAATACAATGTAATCCACCCAAGCTCGAGGTGGCATTGTGGCACTAAGTTTCTCACCGCAAACCAATGGAAAAATGTAGAAATATCGAAAATAATCGGCGCGTACTTGACAGAAAGTTTGGTTAAATCCACTTGAACACAAAATGTCACCCAACGCGCCCAGTGGCTGTCAAACAGTGTACACTCTGAAATAATACGAAATAAAAGAAAATATATATGAAAAATAGTTGTTTTATTGAAAATTATAATACACACTGTATTGCACTGTTAAAATAAATTTGAAATTAATACTTTTGCGTATGAATAAACATGAAATAGTAATGAATTGAGCTGCAGATCTACAAATCTAATGAAATTAACACTTAAATTAGTTTGACATTTGAAACTATCTTAACCTACAAAAAAGAAAACACTGAGTTTTGATTTATGGATCGAATGGCAATGATTCTTGGGATAATCTGTGAAGAATTTCGAGGAGGCGGTCCTCGGAGTTGGGGACAACCGCTACGGAGGAGGAAATGAGTGACAGGGACGATGTTATGTCTGAGTTTCGTTCGGAATGTTCCTCGCTGTTAGCGGTCTCCGAATTCGAAGATTTCCGCAACGGAGGCTGGAAAATCTTGGTTTTCTTGGTTTTTCTCGCAGTATTGCTCAGGCCACTGGTAGATGGGTTAGTAGTATCGGTACTCGAGTGTTTAGTAACGTGTTTAGTATCACTTTTAGTGTGTTTAGTATCGGTTTTAATGATCTTAGGATCGATTTTACCGAGTTTCGCATCACTTGTAGCTATTTTAGTATCGCTTAGAGCATTAGTATCGCCTTTGGCAATTTTAGTATCACTTTTAGTAACTTTCTTATCGTCGATAGCTAGCTTAGTATCGCTTTTAGCGACTTTAGTATCACTTTTAGCAATTTTAGTAGCTCTCAGAGCATTAGTATCGTTCTTCGCTGCATTAGTATCACTTTCAGCTACCTTAGTATCATTTTTAGCTAGCTTATTATCGCTTTTAACATTAGTATCACTTTTACCTAGCTTAGTATCACTTTTACCTACTTTACTATCACTTTTAGTATTAGTATCGTTCTTTGCTGCTTTAGTATCACTTTTACCTAGCTTAGTATCACTTTTACCTACTTTACTATCACTTTTAGCATTAGTATCGTTCTTTGTTAGTTTAATATCACTTTTAGCTAGCTTACTATCACTTTTAGCTAGTTTAGTATCACTTTTATCTACTTTACTATCACTTTTATCTGCTTTACTATCACTTTGAGCAGTTTTAGAATCAGTAGCTGGCTTAGTATCGTTCTTTGCTGCTTTCCTATCACTTTTAGCTGCTTTAGTATCTGCTTTAGCGTCTTTAGTACCGTTCTTAGCTATCTTAGTGACACTTTTAGTATTCGTATCGTTCTGTGCTGCTTTACTATCGTTTTTAGCGTCTTTACTATCGTTTTTAGCCTCTTTAGTATCTGCTTTAGCGTCTCTAGTGCCGTTCTTAGCAATTTTACCATCACTTTTAGCATTCGCATCATTTTTAGCAGTTTTAGTATCAGTAGCTGGCTTAGTATCGTTCTGTGCTACTTTACTATCGCTTTTAGCGTCTCTGGTATCGCTTGCAGTGTCTGTACTCTCCCTCCTACCACTTCCACTGTCCCTTCTGGCTATTTTCCTCCACTTCCCACTGTCATTCTCGCTCAGTCGCTTCGTACCAGTCCTCCTGTTCTTCTCCGTGTCCCGCATCGCTTTGTTCTCCTTGCCGCTTGCCTTGGCCTTCTTCTTGTTGCTTCTTACCGCCTCTTCTTTTCCCTTCATTTCTTCATCACTATTATCACTCACCATTCCCGCCTTTCGTTTGTTGCTCTTCCCTGACGGTTCTTCCCTCTTCCTTGCTACTTTCTTCCCCATTTTCTTCGGTCTAATCTTCTCCGCAACATTCACATCCTTCGCTGCGAGTTTCTCCAGGACAATGTTCGTTTTCAGATCCACTTCTTCGGTCTGCGATCGTGTTATGTGCTCCTGGAGTCGCCTCAAGGCCTCGTCCTCCTCTTCGCTGATGCTCTGCACGCTACTCTCGAAGATGTTCACGTGTTCGTCCAGCGTCTGTGTCACCTTGTGCTCTTCTTCCGGCGCGGATGCTTCCAGCAGGAATTGTGCAGCCGACGTGAACGATTCCATCGAACTGTCCTGGCTGTAGATGGCCTCGGGGTTGCTGCAGGAGTCTTCATCGCCGGCGGCTGGAGCTGCGTCTTCGTCTGGTTTAGTTTCTTCAGTAGCCTTTGCGAAGAGCAAATCTTGCGTTTCGTCCTCTTCGGCAGCGGACTCCAGCTGTGTTTCATCGTCCTCAGCTGCTTCATCATCTTCCTTAGCCGTTGCCAAGGGCAGATCTTGCGTTCGCTCATCACTATTCGCTAGTTCCGGCTGGAAGTCATCATCGATCGGTTCTCCGACAATTTCCGCTACTTTCTGCGTAATTTCCTCGAAGCTTTGCTCGCTGATGAAACTCTGCGATGCGCTGTCGTCCAGTTCTGCTGATCGCAGCTGAATATTCGGGCTCAGTGCCGCTGTACTCTTTGCGGAATCATTTCTGGCCGTTCTACTCTGTGAACTTCTCTTAGATTTCTGTTTATCCCTGTTTATTCCTTTCGAGGGATCCCCGTGAAGTTTCGTAGAAGTGTCTTTTGACTTTTGCGATTTAACCTGAGCGGCTAACTTTGATGATGTGATAGTTTTAGACGTGTTCTGTGAATGTCTAGCCGTTCGTTTCGTCTTCTCATCATTGTCTGGCTCTGTTTTGTGATGTTTCTTACGTGTTACGGTGTTTTCTCGAAGTGTGGAGCTGTGTTTTGACCTGTGGTCGTGCGATGTGAGTGGTGGTTCATCTGCGCGTGTGTGTTTTGTGTGTTTAGTGCGGCGTAGAGCAGTTTTCCTGGACTTTGACGGCTGGCCAGGGCGGGAAGAGTCGACTGGTTCATCTTCGGAAGATTCAGCTTGTTTATCTTGACGAGAGGTGCGATGTTTAGCTTCAGTAGGCTTCGGTTCATACTGAGAAGACTCCATTTCTTCATCCTCTGAAGCCTCAGCCTGTTTTTCCGCTGCATCTTCAGCCTGTTCATCCTCTGAGTCCTCCATTTCTTCATCTTCTGAAGCCTCAGCCTGTTTTTCCGCTGCATCTTCAGCCTGTTCATCCTCTGAGTCCTCCATTTCTTTATCTTCTGAAGCCTCAGCCTGTTCATCCGCTGCATCATCAGCTTGTTCATCCTCTGCGTCCTCCATTTCTTCATCCCCTGAAGCCTCATTCTCTTCATCCGCTGCATCTTCAGCCTGTTGATCCTCTGACTCCTCCATTTCTTCATCCCCTGAAGCCTCATTCTCTTCATCCGCTGCATCGTCAGCCTGTTCATCCGCTGAGTCCTCCATTTCTTCATCCTCTGAAGCCTGCATCTCTTGATCTTCACCATCCTCCTCTTCCGAAGCCCCATCCTCTTGATCTTCCCCTCCGCAAGACTTCTTAGACCCCCTATTTAACCCTGTACCCTCCAGCTTCACACCCGTAGCTCTTTTTCCATTGCCCATGGCTTTCTTCTCGTTAATCTCTGTGCTCTCATTGCTCCGTCCTCTATTTCTTCCTTCATCCTCTTCTTCTGTCGCCTTCCTTACGCCTTGTACTCCACGCTGAGCGTCTTTGGAAGACCAATCAGCAGTTTCTCTCGCGTTAAACTTCTTCGAGCTGCTCTGTTGTGTTTCATCTCGCCGGGAAGTCTTCCCCAGTTGCTTCTTGTCCGTCTCAGCTCTGGTTTTCCTCGGTCTAGGCTCTGGCTCTTCACCTGACGTATCTCTGGTTGATTCCTTCTTCTGTGAACTGTGTTTTCTTTGCTTGTGTTTCTTACCAGCTCGGCTGTTCGTTGCAGATGCTTCTTCCTCGGGCAGTTCACTATCACTGGCGGGCGGTGTGACGATCTCTCCGGTCCAGCGCGCCAGGAAACTGTACTTCTGCAGCCGCTCCTTCACGCGTAACTTCAGCGCAGCGTGTGCTTGCCGTTTGCCGCACTCTATGCGCGACTTGTAGCCCGGTTTCAGCGAGAACTTCTGGTCCAGCCCGGGCTGGTGTTTGAAGGAAATCAGGTCGCGTGCCGGCACCCAGGATCGCGTGATCCCGGTGCTTTCGAAGTCGAAGAAGACGACATGATAATCTGTCTGCAACAGACACAAACACAGAACATTACATACCGTGGTAGAGACTGAAGTTTTGGTTGAACTTACGGGGATGTCTGAGTAGCCGTCCAGCCAGTAGTACTGCTCGGTGTCGGGACAGTCGTCCACCATGGCGGGCCACCACGGGAAGCCGAACAGCTTCGCCCAGACAATGCTTCCGGCTGTATACTCGTTGTGAATCAGATCCTCCTCGATGTAGACGCTGATCGGCTTCTCGGGAATGATGCACTGGTTGTAGTTATTATCTAGAACACATAGCACATCACAAAATGGCACTAAACCGGCGGGAGAAGCTGAATTGAGACTGTTTTCTTAGCTAGACCAGCTGGAGAAGCTAAATTGAGACACTTTTCTAGGCTAGACCAGCTGGGGAAGCTGAATTGAGGCACTTTTCTTAGCTAGACCAGCTGGAGAAACTAAATTAAGACACTTTTCTTAGCTAGACCAGCTGGAGAAGTTGAATTGAGACACTTTTCTTAGCTAGACCAGCTGGAGAAACTAAATTAAGACACTTTTCTTAGCTAGACCAGCTGGAGAAGCTAAATTGA
This sequence comes from Carabus problematicus, assembly GCA_963422195.1. Taxonomy (NCBI): domain Eukaryota; kingdom Metazoa; phylum Arthropoda; class Insecta; order Coleoptera; family Carabidae; genus Carabus; species Carabus problematicus. Next base: position 346,566 of record OY728578.1, read on the forward strand.
GACACTTTTCTTAGCTAGACCAGCTGGAGATGCTGAATTGAGACACTTTTCTTAGCTAGACCAGCTGGAGAAACTAAATTAAGACACTTTTCTTAGCTAGACCAGCTGGAGAAGTTGAATTGAGACACTTTTCTTAGCTAGACCAGCTGGAGAAACTAAATTAAGACACTTTTCTTAGCTAGACCAGCTGGAGAAGTTGAATTGAGACACTTTTCTTAGCTAGACCAGCTGGAGAAACTGAATTGAGACACTTTTCTTACCTAGACCAGCTGGAGAAGCTGAATTGAGTCACTTTTCTAGGCTAGACCAGCTGGAGAAACTAAATTAAGACACTTTTCTTAGCTAGACCAGCTGGAGAAGTTGAATTGAGACACTTTTCTAGGCTAGACCAGCTGGAGAAGCTGAATTGAGACACTTTTCTTAGCTAGACCAGCTGTAGAAGCTGAATTGAGACACTTTTCTTAGCTAAACCCGCCGTGGAAGCTGAATTGAGACACTTTTCTTAGCTAGACCAGCTGTAGAAGCTGAATTGAGTCACTTTTCTTAGCTAAACCCGCCGTGGAAGCTGAATTGAGACACTTTTCTAGGCTAGACCAGCTGTAGAAGCTGAATTGAGACACTTTTCTAGGCTAGACCAGCTGTAGAAGCTGAATTGAGACACTTTTCTAGGCTAGACCAGCTGTAGAAGCTGAATTGAGACACTTTTCTTAGCTAAACCCGCCGTGGAAGCTGAATTGAGACACTTTTCTTAGCTAGACCAGCTGTAGAAGCTGAATTGAGTCACTTTTCTTAGCTAAACCCGCCGTGGAAGCTGAATTGAGACACTTTTCTAGGCTAGACCAGCTGGAGAAGCTGATTTGAGACACTTTTCTTAGCTAGACCAGCTGGAGAAACTGAATTGAGACACTTTTCTTAGCTAGACCAGCTGGAGAAACTAAATTAAGACACTTTTCTTAGCTAGACCAGCTGGAGAAGTTGAATTGAGACACTTTTCTTACCTAGACCAGCTGGAGAAACTGAATTGAGTCACTTTTCTAGGCTAGACCAGCTGGAGAAGCTAAATTAAGACACTTTTCTTAGCTAGACCAGCTGTAGAAGCTGAATTGAGACACTTTTCTAGGCTAGACCAGCTGTAGAAGCTGAATTGAGACACTTTTCTTAGCTAAACCCGCCGTGGAAGCTGAATTGAGACACTTTTCTTAGCTAGACCAGCTGTAGAAGCTGAATTGAGTCACTTTTCTTAGCTAAACCCGCCGTGGAAGCTGAATTGAGACACTTTTCTAGGCTAGACCAGCTGGAGAAGCTGATTTGAGACACTTTTCTTAGCTAGACCAGCTGGAGAAACTGAATTGAGACACTTTTCTTAGCTAGACCAGCTGGAGAAACTAAATTAAGACACTTTTCTTAGCTAGACCAGCTGGAGAAGTTGAATTGAGACACTTTTCTTACCTAGACCAGCTGGAGAAACTGAATTGAGTCACTTTTCTAGGCTAGACCAGCTGGAGAAGCTAAATTAAGACACTTTTCTTAGCTAGACCAGCTGTAGAAGCTGAATTGAGACACTTTTCTAGGCTAGACCAGCTGTAGAAGCTGAATTGAGACACTTTTCTTAGCTAAACCCGCCGTGGAAGCTGAATTGAGACACTTTTCTTAGCTAGACCAGCTGTAGAAGCTGAATTGAGACACTTTTCTTAGCTAAACCCGCCGTGGAAGCTGAATTGAGACACTTTTCTTAGCTAGACCAGCTGTAGAAGCTGAATTGAGACACTTTTCTTAGCTAAACCCGCCGTGGAAGCTGAATTGAGACACTTTTCTAGGCTAGACCAGCTGGAGAAGCTGATTTGAGACACTTTTCTTAGCTAAACCAGCTGGAGAAACTGAATTGAGACACTTTTCTTAGCTAGACCAGCCGTAGAAGCTGAATTCAGACACTTTTCTTAGCTAGACCAGCTCTAAAAGCTAAATTGAGACACTTTTCTAGGCTAGACCAGCTGTAGAAGCTGAATTGAGACACTTTTCCTAGCTAGACCAGCTGTAGAAGCTGAATTGAGACACTTTTCTTAGCTAGACCAGCTGGAGAAGCTAAATTGAGACACTTTTCTTAGCTAGACCAGCTGGAGAAGCTAAATTGAGACACTTTTCCTAGCTAGACCAGCTGGAGAAGCTGAATAGAGACACTTTTCCTAGCTAGACCAGCTGTAGAAGCTAAATTGAGACACTTTTCCTAGCTAGACCAGCTGGAGAAGCTGAATAGAGACACTTTTCCTAGCTAGACCAGCTGTAGAAGCTGAATTGAGACACTTTTCCTAGTTAGACCAGCTGGAGAAGCTAAATTGAGACACTTTTCTAGGCTAGACCAGCTGTAGAAGCTAAATTGAGACACTTTTCTTAGCTAGACCAGCTGAAGAAGCTGAATTGAGACACTTTTCTTAGCTAGACCAGCTGGAGAAGCTAAATTGAGACACTTTTCTTAGCTAGACCAGCTGGAGAAGCTAAATTGAGACACTTTTCTTAGCTAGACCAGCTGGAGAAGCTAAATTGAGACACTTTTCTTAGCTAGACCAGCTGTAGAAGCTGAATTGAGACACTTTTCTTAGCTAGACCAGCTGAAGAAGCTGAATTGAGACACTTTTCTTAACTAAACCCGTCGTAGAAGCTACATTAACACACTTTTCCTAGCCAAACCTGCCGTAGAAGCTTCCCACTGGCATTAACACACTAATTCAACACAGTTTATCTCAATAACACTACGTTTCAACACCCATTATCACGTAAACTGGATCGTATGAACACTTTTTTTACCTGAATTCTGACGACAAGTCCACTTTTTCGGAACATCCACGGGATCGTCGATGTCAGACCATCGCCACTTCTTGCAAATATCGCACTGAATATACAGCCCGACACCTCTACGATCCTGCAGCCACTGAAGACGCTCTCGATGCCGCAAATTCTTCGGTGGTTGAGACAGTTTAGCGTCCTGAGCAAGCAGTAAACTACTGCTTCCCAGTTGGGATAAGCTACTGGAGAACTGTGAGCTTGATTCTTGCACTTTCAAAGCTTCCCGCAAGGTTTTAGGACGTTTAAACTTTTTTAATGACACACTTTGTTTCGATGCACTGCCGTGTGTTGCTACACTTTGTTTTGAAGCACTGAACTGTGATTCACTGTCAACTATTGCACGATTATCGGGATTTATCTCAGCATTTGCTTGACTAGCCTGAGAATTCCCGGTCGAAGCACTTTCACCAGGCTCGGTAGCACTAATTTTCATCGATTCAGCTTGCACTGGTGATCTGTTTCCTTGGAAATGTAAGACTGCTTCGAAAATCTCCTCGTACTGGGAGTTTGACAACGGTTTTCCGCCATCTTTAACTGGGGCGGACTTCGAAGATAAAACCACTTTCTTTACGGGTGGCTTGAAGCCTTTTTTCGATGCCATCGTCTAGAAAAAACACTTTTAACAAGTTACAAACGTTGGAAAGTAAAGATTTATTACTAATTTTTACTCACAGCAATGTGTTTCAATCGTTTTCCCACCGTTAAATCACAACACGACAGGTGAAATCAAACTATCAACGGCCATTAAACAACCGAAACCACTAATTGAGTCAACTGACTTACTTGTTCATAAAATTGTAAGTCAAGTGACCGTTTATAAGCCACGTTTAGCTAAATTTACACACTGTTGTGTACACGTAAATTAATAATATTAATCTGAACGTACTCTACATTTACCGCCAATGTAATTAATCGTTTACACGAGATAATAATAATTAAATTCAAATAAACGCGTGGGCTGTCGGAACGCCTAGCGCGTAAATGTTGACAGCCACTGACCGCAGGTCGTGTACTATCGCTGCGCATCGTATACGCTCGGCTGTTTTGACGCTACGAAGGGAAAATGGCGTCCGGTCTACGAATTCAACTACAGTCGTTGATCAAACGTCGTGCAGTAAACAAGCTGGAACAGTGTAATTTCACCAGTGCGTAAGTGATTCGTTGCCAGCGTCTGGAGGTGCTAGAATTCGTGTCGGACATCTTCATGCATCATTCAGAGGTATTTCTTGTCGGTTTTCTGTACAAATAAATACGGAAAACTCGCCAAAATGCATCAACCCATCCTAAGCCAACTACCAACTGCTTGGCGAGTGTGCATTGCGCAGACGCGAGTCCGCTTTGTAAATAATATAAATTTCAGTGTAGGGGGGGTCGTATGTTAATTGATAATTAATACTAGTGATCATACACACACACACACGCGCATATATTTGCTCAAATTTCACAATTGTATCTATTCATAACAGTGTTCGGTGTGTGTTTCAATACTTTTGCCTGAAGTTTTTCGAAAAAAATCGCGCGCGATTATGTTTTTTTCTGCTGCTGTTTTAATAAGTTTTGTTTACATTCGTATGTGATATAATTTACCAAGTACCGCAGAGGAAGTTGCACAGGTCCGTATTTAGAATATTACTGACGTGATTTCGATCGCTGACGATCGTGTATTTTATTCCAATTTGACCTTCATTACGATAACGCAACAAATTACATACCAATTTTCATTCTTTGTTAATATATATCATTTACATTATAATTGTAGTTTATACAAATATAGTTTAAAACCTAGTTTAAGATCATATTGTCGTCGCTATTGGATAACAGTAAGTGTTTAAATGTGTGCTAGATTCTGCAATGCCGTTGAAGCAAATCCTACGAATGGACGCAAATCGCAAAGAGGACGATCAGTCCTCGAAAACGGGGCCCCAACCTGCGCCACCGTTGCATCGGAAGGGGCCAAATTTCGCCAAAAAGAAGGACAAATTCGGCCGGAAACGGTCCCAGTCGTTCTCGGGGGTGAATAGTAAATTTTGCCCGCCCTACAAGTACCGGACTCGGCCCATGTTACCCACAAAGTTCCTTTTGGGCGGGAATATCTGTGATCCGCTCAATTTGAACAGTCTGCAGGACGAGGAAGTGAACCGGACTGTGAATGCGATCACTCCGAAGTCATCTCCGATCCCTACACCGCCACAACGAAGGGGTCACATCGAGGTCATCATTCCGCCGAACATTCACGATCCTCTCAATCTGATAGACTGCGCAGACGACGCGGAATACGAACAACAGTTGACGTCGCCGCTGAAGAAAGGCAACAAGCGACGGAAGAAGAAGAAACGGACATCGTCAGCGACGACGGAGCCCTCGGACGCGGATATCAGCGCCTCGGAGGCTCAGACGCCGGATTTATCCAACGATTCGGCCAAAATTCCAGACCTGGAGCCCACCAGCACCGCGGCTGCAGAGGACGCCGCGGCCAAGGAGAAGCTGACGCGGGTGACACGTGAGCTGAAGCTGGAGCTCTCCCCCGCGGCGAAGGATAAGAAACGCAAGTCGGACAGTCACAAGGAGGGCGTGAAGAAGCTGCGACGACTGGACTCCATGGATAAAATCGTGAGTCCTGTGGTTCCGCAGCCGGGCGCCTGGCTGAAACGGGCGCTGCAGTTCAACAGGAACGCGGGGCCCTCGAACCGGGGGCAGAATAGCCGGCCCAACGCGGTCAAGACGAAAGAAACTGGCGGAAAAGTACCGCATTTCCGCGATAAGAACAAAGCGTACCAGTACGGCAACTATAACAGGTGAATATGCAGAGTAAAACAGGCGATAAATGTGGGTGTAGAGTCGGTTTAAATCAGGGATAAATGAGGGTAGAGTCTGTGTAAATGATTTAGAGAGTTTAGAGGTTAGAGTTGTAGGAGTGAAATATAGAAAATAGTATTTAAATCAGGGATAATGAGGGTAGAATCATTAATTCAGTATTAAATCAGCGATAAATGAGTCTAGAATCTTTTTAAATGATTTAGTGAGTCTAGAAGTTACATTTGATAGAGTAAAATACACAAAATAGTATTTAAATCAGAAATTAATGTGTCTAGAATCGTTAATTCAGTTTTAAATCGGTGATAAATGAGTCTAGAATCATTTTAAATCATTTAGTGAGTCTAGAAGTTACATTTACTAGAGTAAAATACACAAAATAATCTTTAAATCGGTGATAAATGAGTCTAGAATCGTTTTAATTCATTCAACAAGTCTAGAATTACATTTGCTAGAGTAAAATACACAAATTAATCTTTAAATCTATGATAATTTAGTCTAGAATCTTTTTAATTCATCCAACAAGTTTAGAAATTACATATACTAGAGTAAAATACACAAATTAATCTTTAAATCTATGATAATTGAGTCTAGAATCTGTTTAATTCATTCAGCAAGTCTAGAATTACATTTGCTAGAGTGAAATACACAAAATACGCTTTAAATCAGGGATAAATGAGTCTAGAATCTTTTTAATTCATTCAGTGAGTCTAGAAGTTACATTTGTAGTAGTGAAATACACAAAATAATCTTTATATCGGTGATAAATGAGTCTAGAATCTGTTTAATTCATTCAACAAGTTTAGAAGTTATATTTGCAGGAGTCAAATACACAAAATAAGCTTTAAATCGGTGATAAATGAGTCTAGAATCTGTTCAATTCATTCAGCAAGTCTAGAATTACATTTGCTAGAGTAAAATACACAAAATCAGCCATAAATGAGTCTAGAATTTTTTTAAATCATTTAGTGAGTCTAGAATTACATTTACTAGACTAAAAATAAACAAAATAATCTTTAAATCGGTTATAAATGAGTCTAGAATCTGTTTAATTCATTCAACAAGTCTAGAAGTTATATTTGCTAGACTGAAATTCACAAAATAAGCTTTAAATTAGCGATAAATGAGTGTAGAATATTTTTAATTCATTCAACAAGTGTAGAAGTTACATCTGGAGGAGTATAATACACAAAATAATCTTTAAATCTATGATAATTGAGTCTAGAATCTTTTTAATTCATTCAGTGAGTCTAGAAGTTACATTTGTAGTGGTGAAATACACAAAATAATCTTTAAATCGGTGATAAATGAGTCTAGAATCTGTTTAATTCATTCAACAAGTCTAGAAGTTATATTTGCTAGACTGAAATTCACAAAATAAGCTTTAAATTAGCGATAAATGAGTCTAGAATCTTTTTAATTCATTCAGTGAGTCTCGAAGTTACATTTGTAGTAGTGAAATACACAAAATAATCTTTAAATCGGTGATAAATAAGTCTAGAATCTTTTTAATTCATTCAACAAGTCTAGAAGTTACATTTGCTAGAATAAAATACACAAATTAATCTTTAAATCCGTGATAAATGAGTCTAGAATCGTTAATTCAGTTTTAAATCAGCGATAATTGAGTCTAGAATCTTTTTCAATGATTTAGTGAGTCTAGAAGTTATATTTGTAGGAGTAAAATACACAAAATAATCTTTAAATCAGAGATTAATGTGTCTAGAATCTTTTTAATTCATTCAGCAAGTCTAGAAGTTACATTTGCTAGACTGAAATTCACAAAATAAACTTTAAATTGGTGATAAAAGAGTCTAAAATCGTTAATTCTGTTTTAAATCAGCGATAATTAAGTCTAAAATCTTTTTAAATCATTTAGTGAGTCTAGAAGTTACATTTGCTAGTGTGAAATACACAATATAGGCTTTAAATCAAAGATTAATGAGTCTAGAATCTTTTTAAATCATTCAGCAAGTCTAGAAGTTACATTTACTAGAATGAAATACACAAATTAATCTTTAAATCGGCGATAAATAACTCAAGAATCCTAAATTAATTCCAGACTTGATTGACACAAATCTAGCCTTGTTCATTCTGCAATTGTAACCTCACTTTTACATAAATCACGAGTATTTTCTTTTGTGAAAGAGGTGTTGTCTGGTGAAAGCACTGATTCTCAGCCAAAATTGTTCCTGAAAGAATTATCTGTTGATGTTCTCCCCCAAAGTTACTGAACGAATTGACGAATATGTCCAGGTATTACGGGTATCGGAACCCGAACCATGAGGTGGACTCCCGCCTCCGGTGTTTCGCCGCCCACCGGCACATCTTCGAGGGCCGCGATATCCTCGACATTGGCTGCAACATCGGCCACATAACGCTCTCAATTGCGAGGGATTTCGGCGCCAAGAGCGTCGTTGGAATCGACATTGACAAGAAACTGATAGGTAAGCATCATTCCCTGCCATCCAGTGCTATAAACTAGTTCAAAATACACATTTTTCTTCCATAAACTCTTCCACAAACTCTCATACTCTTCCTAAATCCACGGTTTTCCAAAAACTCGTCTTTGAACCGCGCTCTTTGCGAATATTCCCGGATAAACTCGCATTACAGCAAATCCGCGTTCTCCGAAGCAATGTTACGCTCGGTTTGTACATGTTTGTGTGTGTGTCTGTGCAGGAATTGCACGGAAGAACGTCCGGCACTACGTGAACTGCGATGACTCGCCTCGCGACGAGCCCGAGTGCGGTCCGCGGCCGGACAAGAACGACAAGTGCTTCCCGATATCGATGCCGATCCTGTATGGGCCCGTGGACGTGCCCGGCATGCAGAACGACGAGGTCCGAGGCCGTGGATTCCCGCATAACGTCACATTCGTGCAGGTAAACACACAGATCTTTGTGATTCTAATCGTTTTCTGTCGCGATTTAGAAGTTACATTTGCTAGACTGAAATACACAAAATAATCTTTAAATCTATAATAATTGAGTCTAGAATCTGTTTAATTCATTCAACCAGTCTAGAAGCTACATTTGCTAGAGTAAAATACACAAAATCAGCCATAAATGCGTCTAGAATCTTTTTAAATCATTCAGCAAGTCTGGAATTACATTTACTAGACTTGAAATTTACAAAATAATCTTTAAATCGGTGATAAATGAGTTTAGAATCTTTTTAAATCATTCAACAAGTCTAGAAGTTAGATTTGCTATAGTGAAATACACAAAATAATCTTTAAATCAGAGATTAATGTGTCTAGCATTTTTTTTAAATCATTCATAAACACAGTGTTCTGCGATTCTTCGCACTTTCTGTCGAGATTCACATTAGTTCTTTACATTTTCACATAAAAACTCGCGATAGACATGTGGTTTCCAAGTGCGACGATGTTGTTATGTATTCTAGGGCAACTACGTGCTCGACGATGACAGCCTGCTCAGCACCGAGCAACCGCAGTTCGATGTGATCCTCTGTTTGAGCATCACCAAGTGGCTGCACCTGAACTGGGGCGACCAAGGTCTGAAGCAGGCGTTCCGACGGATGTACGCGCAGCTAAAGCCAGGCGGACGACTGATCCTGGAGCCGCAGAGCTGGGCCAGCTACAAGCACAAGAAGACGCTCACCGTAAGCTATAAAATCGCTGTTGAAAATCTTGTTTAACACTTGACTTTAAACACAGAATGTTCTGATTTGTTTTGCTTGCAGGAAACCATCTACAAACACTACAACAGCATCGAGTTCTTCCCGGAGAAGTTCACGCAGTACCTGCTCTCGTCGGAGGTGGGGTTCGCCAAGTCGGAGATCATGGGCCAGCCCCACCACGCGGCCCGGGGCTTCCAGCGGCCCATTCAAGTGTTCACGCGGAGTAACTTGTCGCCGAGTCAGTCGCAACGCAGTTACTCTATCACACCATCGCACACCGTCACCTCCTCGGGCAGCTGTCGCGCCCCTGCTGGTGCTACTGGTGGTGGTGGAGTGGGCAAGCAGGTGTACACTTGCCTGCCCTCGCCAGATGTCTGCGTGTATGATCCTGCAGGTGTCCGCGTGGATCACAGCGCGATGGAAGTAGCGGGTGGGGTTTTGGGTCGCAGTACGGAACACTTGGAGGCAGTGCGCGACGCTAAGGATGATCGAGGAGCTGTACGGAGCGCTGGGGGTCGGTGTAAAGGCACTGGAAGGGCAGATAGCAGAGATGTGCTAGGTATGGGCCAGGGGATTGCAGATAAAAGAGAAAATAGAAGCGGTAATGCAGTTGAGAGTCTAGAAGGTGCTGATAGGTTTATGGATACGGCGAATAGCGGGGCGGATAACCAAGAGCAAGGGAGTAGGATGAAGGATAGGCGAGATAAAGGGAGTAGGATGAAGGATAGGCGAGAGCAAGGCACAGATAATCACGCGGAGATTGTGGATAACCAAGAAAACGCCTATAAGATTGCGGATAAAGCAGAGCAAGGCAGTGAGATGGCGGATAAACGGGCTACGAGTACAGATAACCAAGAGCCCGGCAGTAAGATCGCGGATAATCAAGCTAAGATTGCAGATAAACACGCCGAGATCACAGGTGAACAAGCTAGGATCACAGGTGAAGCTACAGGTGCAGATAACGAAGCTAAGATTACAGATAATCAAGCTAAGATCATAGATAAAGCTACAGTTGCAGATAATCAAGCTACAATAACAGATAAACAAGCTAAGATTACAGATAAACACGCTGAGATTACAGGTGAACAAGCTATGATCACAGATATAGCTACAGTTGCGGATAATCAAGCTACAGTTGCAGATAATCAAGCTACAATCACAGATAATCAAGCTACAATCACAGATAATCAAGCAACAATCATAGATAAAGCTACAGTTGCAGATAATCAAGCTAGAATTACAGATAAACACGCTACAATCACAGATAAAGCTACAGTTGCGGATAATCAAGCTAGAATTACAGATAATCGAGCTAAGATCACAGATAAACACGCTACAATCACAGATAAAGCTACAATTACAGATAATCAACTGAAAATCACAGATAATCGCGCTAAGATCACAGATAAACACGCTGCAATCACAGATAAAGCTACAGTTGCAGATTATCAAGCTACAATTACACATAAATCCACTTACAGTCCAGATAATCAAACTAAACCCCCTCACACTCCAGATAATCAAGCGAAACCCTCTCACAATCCCGATAATCAAACTAAACCCCCTCACACTCCAGATAATCAAGCGAAACCCTCTCACAATCCCGATAATCAAGCAAAACCCTCTCACAATCCCGATAATCAAACTAAACCACGTGACACTCCCGTTAATCAAACCATAACCTACACAAATGCCACAAATACGTCACTGACACTCGCTAATACCCCGGATAATCGAGCGTGCAGGCCCGGCATGCCGCATAATCAAGCGACAAGTCCCCGCATTGAAATTGTCAACAATAAATGTAAAAATATCGACGAACTTTGCGGCAATCAAGTGACAAATGCACCGTCGAACAATGTCGGTCGCCATCTTGGATCGACAACTAGCGCCACAGCTGTCACGTGTAGCGCCACTGTTGTTGGAACTACGAAACGGAAACATACGACTGTCGCCGCTAGTCCGACCAATGAGAGCTCTCCGGCGAAACGGCGGTACACGAGTCCGGCGAAACGGCAGTACACGACCAATTCGCTTGCGGTCAAACGGCCGCATCCGGGCGCGGTTACGTATACAAAACGGAAAAACCTTCAAAGTACGCCCGGTAGTACTTTGACAGACACAGACAGTACTTTGACGCGAAGAAATGACGGCGAAAAGCGGCTGGATGACACGCTCGCCGATCACGAACAGATTTCCGCAGATTGTCAAAGTACCATCGACAAAAGTACTACCGTCAAAAGTACTCAGCACCGGCTAGCACAGAAAACAAAACGCATCATGGATAACACCTAATTTCGCTGATTTTTTCTACTAATTTATATTTTGTAAATAGAAACTAATATTTTCTCGATTATTTCTTCGATTTTTTTTTTGCTCCGTTTTTTGTAATAAAGTATGTTAATGATAAATAAAAAATAGTTTAAACATTTTTCCGTTCCGGTTGGAAATATTTCAACATTTTTTTTGTGTCCTTTTAAATGTGTTTTTTTTTGTGGTTAAGTTTTGCGAAGCAAATTGTGACGTCTCGTTTCACAATAATTTGGTTTTTGGGAAAAGTTGATAAAAAGGGGATACATAATAAAAAGAACTAAACGCTTATCTTTATAAATATTACAAGTTTACGAGCATTTTACATAAACTAAGAACGAACGGTAGATTTGTAAATGTCAGTTTTTGAATTTTTTCCGGACAAAATGTGCGTTGCAAAAAATGTTTAACTAAAGTGTAGATTCGTTATAAAATAAAACACTCATAGTTGTGAATAAATAAAGTGTGTGTCTGAATTTATAGAATGGAATAAATATTCGTGCAGAATTGAAATTATAACCTCAAAAAAGTGACAGTTGTGTGACAGATGTGAAGATGTATTTGCATTGTGGGAATAGATTAAAGATATTTACGGGTGTAATATAATAATATTTAGCATTTTTAAACTATAGTTAAACATTTTTGAACGCAGTATAGAGAGTATATAATATTTATTAGTTGTACAATACGTATTAAATAAAATGATATACAGAAATAGACCATTCTTTGATGTTTTTGTGCATTTTTTCGATGTTTTGTGTTTACTAAACTAATTTTATTAGGTTTTTGTGTTTTTGTGTCGTTTTTTAAGTGTTTTTGTGCATTTTTTGTGTTTTTTAAAACCAGTTATTTAACCAGGTAGGTATTTGAAATAATCACACACATTATTTATATACTTCAAGCTATTTATTTTCCATTTTTACACATATAATTTTGCTATTTTGCTCAAATACCTTACCGAAGCGTCCAAAGGTTGTCTTACATACAAATTTGCCCGCAAATTTCATTGTAAGTGTTACTAAATACAGGCCTGTAGTTATTTTGTCGATGATAAAAGTGACAAGTGGTAATTAATATATAATACTAAACACTAATTTGTATGTTTGTGTGTGTGTGTGTGTGAGTCTTATATTTACTCTTTACGGTTCTATTGGTTTATTTAAATATGTTCCAGTGCTTGATTAAGGTTTATTTTAGGCTAGAAAATCTTATCAATACACTCTACATACTATTGGCAGTATTGTAATGACTTAGTTACCATGAAAAAACAAAAAAACACTATTTGTGTTCATTTATACTAACATTTTTGCTCCCTACCCTGGAATATACCTTGCAGGGCCGGCCTAGGACCCTGATACCGAAGGCACAACATTCTACGGCCCGTTAAAGATATAACATATGTGATTTCGGGATCGAATTCACCTCAGTCCGTCTTTAATCAAAGTAATAACTTTCATTCTCGATAGATGTCACCACATAACATGTATTTATTGTATTTTAAAATAAATATCCTATTAATTTACTTATAAATACTAAACTTATTTTAATTATTCTCTTAAAAATTGTATTCTTTTATTCATCTCTGATTCATTCACATATATTCTTTTGTGCTTATATAGAAATTTCTTTATTATATATTTATATTTATTCGTTAACAGTATTTGACAGTTGCTTGACTGAAATCCACCAATCAGAACCGCCGCGCTCAATATCCGCTGTTCATTTGTCGTTGGCAAAAATGGCGGGAGATTCAAAAGTGCGCGCGCGTGCATCTGTTCATTGTACTGTTACGTCGTCAACTCCAGCACCTCGAAGGAGACCTCTTCAAAGTCGTCCTGATCCGAGTCCAGGTCTGTACCGTCCTGGAAGTCCTGCAGCGGGGCCTGGGTGGCCCAATTGACGGGCGGGGCTATGGTGAAGGCGAGTTCCGCCTCATGCTAGTCCTCGGTCAACTCCCAGAGCATCAGCGATGCATCAGTACCGCCAACCTAACAGAAATAGTTGTTTTAAGATCACAGCGAGCCAGCAACCAAATATACACTTGAGCATTGCGTGTTGCATAAGCGACAAGTCGTAAACATCGTTTGTTTTTCAAAACAAACTGCTCCTAGCAACCCAGAACACATGAATGTTTGTTGCTACGCGTTGCTAAGGAGCGAACATACCGATATTGTTTTAAAATGACGTTACAAGTCGTCTGTTTACGAAACAAACGCTGCTCCTAGCAACCAGAAACACATGAATGTTGGTTGCTACGCGCCGTTTGTCACTTGTTTCACATTGTGACGTACCGTGACTATATTCCGGTCGTTGTACATGAACCTGGCACAGGCTACTTGACCGCTATAGACTTTTTCCTCGTTGTATTCGGCTTTGGGGCTCAGGCAGGGATACCTAAATGATGTAATAGCGTGTTACCAGTGGTTTTAACCAGTGTTTAAACTGTTGTAAGAGGCGCTGGTGTACCTGAACAGTCGAATATAACCGTCTGCGTCGCCTGCTACGAGTAAATCATGCGCTGCAGCACGATTCGCCGTGATGACAATAGATGTCATCGGGTAGAATCGATTGTTCCACATGCCTGGACCACAAACAGAGGTTATTACGCATAATTGTGACCACCAAGGATAATTACAGGATGTATTTGTGTAGATTACAGTGTTTTAAAACTTGAAAACAGTGTTTTACAAAAGAAAACGATGTGATTCTTACCGTGAACCATGAAACCAACGGTGGAGTTATGCGTGGACCATTTCACGTCCTTCATTGCGATCGGGCTCTTCTCCGGGGACAAGGATTTGATGTCCCCTGCAAGTGCAAAGGGCAGTTAGAAGCTAGAAAGAATTATTTGAAGGTTAGTGTACACTTACAGAATGACAGATCGTAATCAGCAGTGACGGTTTGCAGGTAACTACTGTCGGAACTCCAATCCATCTGAATCAAGGGTTGTGTTCCACGGATCTTGTTGGATTTCTTGTAACTGAATCCGTCGCGACTGACACGGAACAAGTAGATACTGCCGTTCTGGCTTCCAATTGCCATCATATCACCAGCTAACAAGGAGTAAAGTGAAGGTTGTGAGGTATAAATGAACAAAACTCGATGTTAGAGGATTGCACGGAGGTTTAACAGAGAGATAAGAGGATTTGTAGGCTTAGAACTGAACAACGCTCGATGATAGAGGGTCCTAGAGAGCTTTAGCAAAGAGATAGATGACTAAAGATCGAGTTGTTTGATGCTAGAGGATTCTACAGAGCTTTTAGCAGAGACACAGATGACTAAAGCTCGAGTTGTTTGATGCTAAAGGATCCTACAGAGCTTTTAGCAAAGCGACAGATGAACAAAGCTCGAGTTGTTTGATGCTAAAGGATCCTACAGAGCTTTTAGCAGAGACACAGATGACTAAAGCTCGAGTTGTTTGATGTTGGAGGACTCTACAGAGCTTTAGCAAAGCGACAGATGCATTTGTGAGGTTATAACTGAACAAAGCTTGA
This sequence comes from Carabus problematicus, assembly GCA_963422195.1. NCBI lineage: Eukaryota > Metazoa > Arthropoda > Insecta > Coleoptera > Carabidae > Carabus > Carabus problematicus. The sequence continues at coordinate 361,670 of OY728578.1, forward strand.
CTTGTTTGAAGCTAAAAGTTTGTGGAGAGCTTTAGCAAAGAGACAGATGGACTTTGTGAGGTTATAACTGAACAAAGCTTGACTTGTTTGAAGCTAAAAGGTTCTACATAGCTTTTAGCAAAGAGACAGATACATTTTGAAGGCTAATAATTGACTAAATCTCGACATGTTTGAAGCTAGAGATCTTCTGGCATCGAACTATACGTACCAGGATTATACCCGAGGCAACTAAGCGGTGATCCACAGACTCTGATAGTTGCTACAGGTGTTCCATTGTCCGTATTGAGTACCACCAGGTGTCCCTCAGTACTTCCAGCGGCCAGGGCCACTCCGAATGGATGGAAGGTCAAGGAAACACACTCATAAGCAACCTACCATAGATTATACGGGAATATTATCAAGATTAACGGCGACAAATGTAGGAAAATAATAGTTATTAATGTTCTACTGAGTAGTTATCACTTGCCTGAGTGCTCCAAATCAACTTGTGCTTGCGCCACAAGGCGATATTCTTGTCATGACCCGCGGTAGCGAAGAGTTCATCGTCGGGATGCACCGCCAGGCCCCACAGCTGACGACCATGACCAAAGACCACCTGGAAAACACGACACAATCACGGAAATTGTGGATGAATTTGTAGAAAATGTGCAGCAGATGGGCTACCTGATTGAAACGTCTCTGCAAGGAGCCTTCCAGGATGTTGTTCCGCGTTGTTCCCACGTAAATATTCCCGTCGTTACGGCCGGGACGTTGTGGATAGATGCTCCGGACGCCACCAGCTGATTCGGGCAGCTGAAACAGAGGAAATCAGGACTTAGCATCATTCTAGGAGGATCTGCAGGTGCTTCCGAAGGTATTTTTCAACTTCTGCAGGTTCTGCCAAAGATATCTTCGAAGTCATGCTGGTTGTTCCGTAGATATCTACGAAGTGCTGCTATTTCTTCCATTTTAATCATGGTTCCACGTTCTGGAGTCTCTTCCAATGGTATCTTCGAAGTTCTGCAGGTTCTTCTATAGATATCTGGCAAATTCTGCAGGTTCCGCAATAGATATCTTCGAAGTTCTGCTGGTTGTTCCATAGATATCTTCGAAGATCTGCTATTTCTTCCATTTCAATCATTCTTCCAAGTTTTGGAGTCTCTTCGATTGGTACCTTTGAAGTTCTGCAGGCTCTTCCAAAGGTCTTTTGCAAGTTCAGCAGTTTGTTTCATAGATATCTTGCAAATTCTACTGGATCTTCCAACTTCTCCTAAATTCTTCCACAGATATCGCCGCGAATCAAATTATGGACGAATAAATTTGAACTATTTGCCATACTCATTGACGGAAACGTGAATTTGAAGTGTGGTTGATGTAAATTTACTAGATCACAGTGCAAGAAATACTCGATTCTGATGTTGGAAAATCTTACCTTGGTATCAGTGATTCTCTTGTAGTTTTGCAACGAATCCCATGCAGCTATTTTCCTGTCCTTTTCGCCTCCAGAGAGCAAGGTGCCTTCGGAGAGCATCACCAGCGAGCTGATGCCTTTATTATGAGCCTAGGGAAGAAGAGAATATGATTCACAGAACATTATACACCAAGGGAGAGAAACGTATTATATTTCCCGACCTGTAATTTGAATACAAATACATCGCGAGGGAAAAATGCTGGTCTCGCCCGAGGTGTAACTACTATTTTTCCACGATCGGGAGTAGAAACACTTAATTCATAAAGAATTCTACTAAATCGGACCGCGAAATTCCAATATTCAGAAGCCGTTGGCGATGTTTCCATGCAACGCGTACCACGGACAACAGACATTTGTTGACGCAAAACCGTTTGTTCTGATAAAAACTCCCGCTAGGGAAATTGGTGTCTTATTTCGTGCCCTCGGGAGTAAATGTTTTACTTCTGGGCACAATTTTGATGCCCCTAGAAAGAGGACTTCTATTCCCGGCCCAGGAATATATATTTTCTTTCGTATTTTTGTGTTTTATTGTCGATTTTGAGACCTTAGAAAGTTGACTTCTTCAAATATAATATCTTTTAGAAGAGTTTTTAGTATGGAAATTTCACATACCTCAAATTCCATTCGCACGAAATATGCCCCGTCACTATCGACACTGTAGATCGTTATGAACCCGTCGCTATCAGCTGTTACAACATCGCCATCTTGTTCAAACTGAAGACTCGTGATGAAGGTTCTTGAAGGCTGGAATCAATGTCAATAATTTACCAACTTTTTCTTCCTGTGTGATCTTACAAACACGTACTGGTTTGATAATGTCCGTCCGCTCGAAGAAGCCATCTTTTCTTCGGTTCCAGAACGTCAAATGACCCTTGCCGTGGGTGATGAGCAGGTTGTCATCCAGCGGATGAAAAGCGGCTCCTGTCAGTTCTTCCTGTAAGGTCTTCCAGAGCAAAACAGTACATGAGCAGAATTCTACGAAAATGTGGGATAAAGTTTGAAAATTTGCAGCAAACTTTTAGAAGATATTACTTTGCATCGATTGATTATGATTCGCAAGGGATTTAGACCAATATTTCATTGTTTCAAGCTTGGCTTTGATGGAGTGTTGCATTTGTGAAAGTTTTATGAAAGCACTTACAGCGACTTTCCCCAGGAGGTGCCCCCATTGCCATTGCCAGACGGAGAGGATGCTCTCGCGACCTGCATCAACCGCTAACACATAGCTACCTCCATTCTGCAAAGAGATACACGTTGATTAAAGCAGTTCTCAAGTTTCTCAGCTGTCAAATCTGTTTTACATCCTAAGATATTAGCAGAACCGTTTGATAATACTCCAAGAAATGCTAAATTATGGAAGAGAAGATATCAATCAAGTTTTACTTCTAAGAGAGGCTTTCACGTTTCCAAGATCCCAATTTAATTTTAAATCTGCTACAGAACCTTTCGATAATATGCCAATTCAATTATAAGATTTTTGCAGGCATATGGATTCAAGTTGAACTTGGTTTAGCGAAGAAGACGATGTACTTACCAACTGGGAGAAGGCTACAGCGGCGACACCTACTTCAAACTCGCCCATACCAAACACATACAACGTCTGCAGTGTCTCTGTACTCCAGATGCGGATATGTGCTTGGGTTTTGCGATTTCTTCCAGCTCGTTGGCCGGAGGCGACCATTTCTCTGGACGGATGTAGGTCCATACTGTAACAAAGATATCGTCCAAGCTGAACAAATCTAAATGTCTCGGAAAAGCATCGCGGAATTGACTATATCAAGCATTACAAATCCAAAAAGTTAGGAATATTCGCGGAATCGACTATATCATGCATTGCAAATCCAAAAAGTTAGGAATAATATTGCGAAATTGACTATATCAAGCATTACAAATGAAAAAAGTCTCGAATATTATTGTAGAATTGACTGTACCGAGGATTACAAATCAGAAAGTTTCGAAAAGAATCGTAGAATCGACTATATCAAGCATTACAAATCCAAAAAGTTAGGAATAATTCGCGAAATAGACTATATCAAGCATTACAAATGAGAAAAGTCTTAAATATTAGTATAGAATAGACTATACCATACATTACAAATCAAAAAGTCTCGAATAATATCGCGAAATGGACTATATCAAGCATTACAAATGAAAAAAGTCTTGAATATTATTGTAGAATCGACTATATCAAGCATTACAAATCCAAAAAGTTAGGAATAAAATCGCGAAATAGACTATATTAAGCATTACAAATGAAAAAAGTCTCGAATATTACCCTAGAATCGACTATATCAAGCATTACAAATGAAAAAGTCTCGAAAAGAATCGTAGAATAGACTATATCCAGCATTACAAATGAAAAAAATCTCGAATATAATCCTAGAATCGACTACATCAAGCATTACAAATGAAAAAAATCTCGAATATAATCCTAGAATCGACTATATCAAACATTACAAATCAAAAACTCTCGAAAAGAATCGCAGAATCGACTATTCTAAGGATTACAACTTAAAAAGTCTCGAATATAATCACGGAAGAGACTATACTAACCATTGTATGTCTTCTGTGTGTCCCACGTAATGCCGTTGAGTTTCTTCATCCCTGTCATACATGACAGCGACTGCAGCAACGAAATACAGGAGCTCTCCCGTAGGTAGTACCCACAAGTTCCTTCGGGAATCTGTTCCCCGGTAGCCATAACTGTACACTGTAAAGGAATGTACCATACGACAAGACCACGCCTACCCCGATCAACGCTAATTCGATTTACGCGGTTATTCCCTAAACTTCCCCAAAAAGTCCGCTAAATTTTCGATAATTCGTTAAAACGCGCTTGATGAAAACACAATTACGGAAACTATGGTTAAATTTATAGAAAATAATTCAGTATTAAAGAGCAATCTCGTGTAACGCTGTTAACGCTGAAACGTATATCAGACGCGTGGCTAATGTACATTTGATGACAACCACAAGTCTTGATTCATATTTAATGATAATGTTCAGCTGTTATCAGCAGAATCTCGTAAACTTTCAGCCTGTTCCATTTTCGAAAGCCGCAGCGAGCTTTTCGAAAGCTCGGAACTCGAATTAACAGACTATTGGGGCCGTTCGAACGAGGGAATGAACTATTTTCGCGAAAATAACGCTTGCATGATGAAAATCACGTCTGAAAAATGTCTAATTAGATGTTACGAAAGGTTAAATGGGTTAGGAATGTGTCTAATTGGGTTCAAAGAAGAGTTAAATGATTTAGAAATGGCCGAGGAATGTTGTCCGATAAATTTAGGGCTTGTTCAAGCCAGGTTTGATAAGGATACACCCAGTCCAGTTGCATTTTCTTATCGGGCGGTGAGTTATCCATGGGAGCGTGATGAATTGGCGGGTAGAATGTCCGCCGCAAGCCTCTGATTGTTACCCTGACAGGTTCCTCTTTCAAAACCTCCAACAGAGTGTAATCTGGAAGCAGAAATACCCTCTTCCATAACCTAGAAACCCTTACGAACTAGCATTTCTTACCAGTATTCCTCACGATTTCGTTCTCTGGCGCATACAACACTCTTGGTCGACTCTTGCTCCGTGCCCGACGATTTTTACTCAAATCTTCCACAACTGTAGTCTGGGCCATACCGGCCCGGGACCTAGATCTTCGGGCTGGGGACATGCTGTTCATGGTGGAGCCACCGCCACCGCCGATGGGCCCCACGCCCAAGTAGAATGTGTCCACATCGGCAAATTCGTTCCGTAGTTGAGAAAAACTTCGCACCTGAAATGATTCATCTTGTGTTTTTTCGTCGCTTATCCTTAAAATTAAAGGCTCGCTGACCTCTTGGCCTGCCACCGTGTACATTCGCTTCGCCCCGTTCATCTTTAGCACCTGCCCCAGGTCTTCGAGGACCTCTTCGAAGGGCTGCGAGGTCCGCAGGTTTAGCAAAACTCGACACTGAACAAATGAGAATATGATTCAGGAATTATCCGTTGATATTTTCAACATGTGGTCATTGAAAAGTCAATTTACCTGGACTGTATGATCCATATTGTTGATAATTCGGATGACCCGACCAGAGCTGGGCTTGATGGTGCCGCTACCAGCTCCTGCAGGTGCAGGAGCTCCATCCGCCTCGACTATGGAGGCTTTCCGGCTGATCGGGGTCTTGTTCCAGCCACCTTGTCCACCAGGTGCCGCGTACCATATCCCATTTTTCTTCCCATAACTTGCAGCCTGGAAAATGGTTCATTATACACTTCAGGAGAACCGTGTCTTATCTTTCCCGAGTTGCATTTTGAGCACAAATACATCGCACGGGAAAAATGGCGGTCTCTCCCGAGGTGTAACTGCTATTTTTCCACGATCGTGAGTAGAAACACTTAAGAAATACGGAATTCTACTAAATCGGACCGCGAAATTGCAATATTTAGAAGCCGTTGGCGATGTTTCCATGCACCGCGTACCACGAACAACAGACATTTGGTTACACAAAACCCGTGTTCTGATAAAAACTCCCGCTAGGGAAATTGTCGTCTTATTTCGTGCCCTCGGGAGTAAATGTTTCACTTCTGGGCACAATTTTAATTAATTTTAGCCACCAGCAAGATTAGTTCTTCCAATTGGCGACCTGTATTACCTGCTGTAACATCGCAGGGAGCGATACAATAACGAATGGTGCCTCCTCTTCGACCATATGAACAGTTGAAGTACCGCTGGTCACTCACTTACACTGTCACGACAAACTATTGTACACTGATAATTGTCTTGATCGATTTTTTCTATAAACTGAGACGTACATAAGAATTCAGTAGCCTGTGGACACAAATACGTAAAAAGAACTGCTAAAAAAAAGCTTTGTTTGGCGTGTTAATAAATTAAATTTAATTGTATTTAAGCGAAATGTAAATTTGTTTTACTGGATATTTTTGCGTCACAAAAATTCAGATTTGATATACGCATGGAATTTTTTTCTTTTAATTGTGATAAAATTACGATAAATGGAATATTATCGTCACGCATATGATAATTATATTCGTGCAGACCGGTATTAGGTTGTGTTTGCCCTTGAAATGTCAATATTTGCATACGGAATATTTTTTTAACAGTAATGAAAGTGAGAATTAGTTAATTTTAAATCGTAATTTACTTGAAAACACAAATAAACGTCATACAAATGTATTCTGTGACCAGATTGACATACGTGTATTGCGGGTTGCCGACTAAAATTCACAAGGCGTTTATGTTATGCAACGAAATTTTTATCTAAAATCTAATTTTCTAATTTGAATCTCGAAAAACTAGTAAATTATTTTCTATTTCTAAAATAACCCTGAAAAATTTATTAATTCTAACAATTTTCACCATTAAAAGAGTATTATTTTACCACAAATTCAGTAAAAATTTATAAATGTACTCGAGTATGTTATCAAAGATTGATAATAAGTAAAATAAATTAATACATCTTGTATTATGTTGCAACGTTTAATCCCAATATGCGAACTTTTAATAAATAAATTCAGAATTATAAAACAATTGAAGAGTAACGAACAAAATGTTTTGTACCGAAAACAAATTAAAGATCGTTCACGTTTTGTTTTATAAACACGCAGCACACTTTGATTTACACAACTGGCGTTTCTGAATGTCATCTACCGAAGCTACTGAAACAATCACGACACGACTTTGTACTGAAATGAATTCACTTCGGCTCATCGCGCGACCATGGATCGTCGCGCTTCGGCAATGTTCGTAACACTCGAACGTGTCGAACACTCGAAACCCGAGTGTAAAGTGTCGCGCGCTTCGGCAATGTTCGTCACATCCGAACTCGCGAGTGACGCAACAAACAAATGCGAATCGCATGTATTCAAAACAAAATATAAACAATATATACACAGTTTATGCATCAATTGTTTTAGATATTTTAGTATACGTGTATATATACGTGTATTATAGCAATGACTGTGTGTGTGTGTCTGTGTGTGTTTATGTATGTATTCGTGCGTTGCTGGTGGGGGGAACTTTGATCGTGTTTTGTTCAAGGTTGTATTCTAATTGGCTGTAAGTGGTTCAACCCCTTCCCCTGCTCCATAGCCTACCGCTATTTTCTTAGCAATATACAGTGTTGACCATTTCGCTGTGACCTTGAAATGGTTTCGAACACGCGAAAACAGGCACGTACTAGGGGGGGGAGACCCCGATATGTTTATTTGCTGATTCTGGTGCCCTAAATACCATTTTTTATTCGCCATATGGTAATTTCTGTACAATGTAAGTTGAAAATTCATTAATTAACTGTGCCGAGAAATAATTAGTTTTTTCTACAGGGGCTGCTATTAAGAGCAAGGTTGAATTTATAATATTTCCAGGGGCCTGTAGCTGAAGTAACAGACAATTATTCTCTGCTGGTGTGAACTGGCAAGAATTAAACCCCAGAAAATAATTAAAATTATTCAATTATTCTATCGTTTTTCTTAAATCATTCAAAGTGGTGTTAAAAATTGTCCTTTATTTTAATAATTTGTGTCTCAAAAAAAGGTTTTTAATTAATTTTGTAAATGTGGGACAATTTTTTTGATTGGAAAATATTCACAATTGGAACACTATGTTTTAAATCTTGCTCGATACGGTTCTGGTTAGCTGGTTTGACGCCTGTGTTAAAATATTATTGCTATTTTGATATTAATCATGTCGTACATATATTTAAATATTAGTTTTTCATGTGACAACATCTGAGTTTGTCCTGGATTCAGCCTATGGCCTTGTACTGCTTATCGAGATTTTCGTAGATATATGCTGTAATAATGATTAGCATAATTTAGTTGTATTTTCCCAAGAATTCCGTAGAGAAAACTGCGGAAAACTGTGTCAAAATCAGAGTAAAAATAGTCTTAAAAGCAAGCAATATTTTATATATATATATATATATATATATATATATATATATATATATATATATATATATATACCGGGTGTCCCAAGAAATCTGGGACATAGGGAATTAACATGTAAAATTGAAAAAGTTGCGATTACTTCTGTATTATACATTTTAGAGCTCTGAAATTTGGTACAGGTGTAGGGATAGGTTATTTGCATTGATTGGTATTAATTAAAATGATATTAATGCTCACATTTCTAAGAAAAATGCTTTTAAAAAGTAATAATTAAAAGATGTAGCTTATATATCATTTTTGCAAAAATTTATTTACGGCGTTGATAGCACAACGGTAAGAAGCTTATTTGGTAATTTAAATAATTTAGAAATGTTATGGTTCGAATCTCCAATACACTTTAGAGTTTTTTTTTTAATTTTAAATTAATTTACATAGAATTTCATTTATTTAAAAAATAGGAGTAATTATTTTAAAAATTAAAAAAAAATTCTAAAGTATATTGGAGATTCGAACCATAACATTTATAAATTATTTAAATTACCAAATAAGCATCTTACCGTTGTGCTAGCAACGCCGTAAATAATTTTTTGCAAAAATGATATTTAAGATACAACTTTTAATTATTACTTTTTAAAAGCATTTTTATTAGAAATGTGAGCATTAATATCATTTTAATTAATACCAATCAATGCGAATAAGCTATCACTACACTTGTACCTAATTTCAGAGCTCTAAAATGTATAATACAGAAGTAATCGCAACTTTTTCAATTTTACATGTTAATTCCCTATGTCCCAGATATCTTGGGACACCCGGTATATATATATATATATATATATATATATATATATATATATGTATATATATATATATATATATATATATATATATATATATATATATATATATATGTATATATATATATATATATATATATATATATATATATGTATATATATATATATATATATATATATATATATATATATATATATATATATATATATATATATATATACATATATACCTTAACTGATTTCGTCAATAATCCTTCATAATCTGATGTATTGTTGCAGAAAATTGTCCAGTATTTTTCCCATTCCGTGCCAGCCATACATGTATGTACACGTATTATTCAAATTTTGTGAAATAACTCGTGAATTTCTCCTACGTCATATCACAAAGGTTTCCTCACGCTAGCATTTTGCGATCAATTAATTCAAATTACAAGAAATACTATCGATTAAAAACGTTATAACTGGTATAACTATTGCATCAAAGAGCATTTCGATGACAAAACTATAAAACTAAATACATTTCTGTCGCTATACATGTTAAAATGTTGAAAAACGTGCAAATATTTTAAGAAAATCTCCCATTTTTTTGTAATTTCTGCTTCAATTTGACGATTTTCTTTGATTAAATGTGATATTTGTCTTTTTAACAGTTGTAATTAATGTCTCTCCCATTCGTTACGGCTCTTAGCCGCTAATATATTTTATTTAAATGTCAATAAATTCATATATTCCTTCATTTTCTCTAGAATTTGCATACTGCAATACGTTATACACCTTTTATTTACATTCTGACAGCTGTGACATTGAGATTTGACCTCTCCTACTTTGGAAACAACCATTTTGTTGTGTTTTCTTGTTTTGAAACTATCGTTGCTAGGCAACTGGAAATATATTTTGCTGTTTGTTTATTTGAAACAATCAGTATTTTTCAGTTGCTACGCAACCGAGAATGTCAATTGTTTAATATTTCATTTAGATTTGGCGGTATAATGTACTTATTTGAATTGTAATCTTGTATGGAAATGAATAAATAAAATAATAATAATAATTGAAAAGTGTATACATGCAAATATTCTCCGATAAAATACACTCGTTTTTTTTTTTAATTAACATAAATTAACTGAAAATTAACATGATGTACTTGACGTCATTTTTTCTTCAGAATAAAATTAAAATTAAAATTCAATGCTGGTTTTGTTGTAAATCGAAAACGTGCGACACAATAAAACACGAATGTTAATATTTCATTTTAAAAATTCACTTTGCTGTACTTCCAGAAATATTTAGCCAACAAAAAAATACATCAGATTCATTTCAAAATCCTCTGACGTATGCTGGAATATTTATTTGAAGCTTTTGTTTTCAGTGCGTTCTGAGTTATAAAGGAAAAATAAAACTTCGAAAAAAAAAACACACTTTTGTTATTATCTAGTGTGCCATGCGGTATTTTCATAATATAAGTTTGCATTAAGATCGGCCCATAAATGATTAACTTTTTCGAAAATTTCAGACATAATAAATGTACACTGTAACTAGTCAAACTATAGTGTACATATATATACCGGGTGTCCCAAGAAATCTGGGACATAGGGAATTAACATGTAAATATTGAAATATTGTGATTACTTCTGAACAATACATTTTAGAGCAAAAGTGTAAATAAAAAAATTGTTCCGAATTAAAAACTGCATAATAAGATGCCATATTATATATATATATATATATATATATATATATATATATATATATATATATATATATATATATGTATATATCTACATACATATATATCGCATGTTTGACCTCATAATGACGGAAATGATGTCAGATTGTGTTTCGGAAAAGTCCACTCCACCAACAGAGTGCCCCCCACCTTCCGCCCGCCCCCCTGTGGAAAGCTTCCCCCCCCCCGCTCGGGGCACGAGTAGTACAACACTTCGATTTATTCATAAAATGCGACGCCTAGACGCCGACGTCAACCGCCGTAGTACTAGAGTAGCTTTCACTACATTCCGAATCTCGGGGTGAAGATTTCGAGAATCACATTCTCAGAAAGACTAGATTGCTATTTACTGGACGCGACTAACGGATCTCCTGAGAGTTACGAAATTGTTCTGCTAAATTCAACATTCTTGCTACAATACAGAAGATAATATGTTATGAAAAACACACAATTTTCCTCAGTAACAAGGTCAAATTTGGCAGAGAATCAAGATTCAACATTCTATTCTCCTATACATACTGATGTCAAAATATGTGTTTCGTACGATTAAAATTATTCAGAAGATAAAGAATTTAGGTCAAAGCTGTCATAATTTATGCGTTGGTCTTGACGAAAATACATTAACATAAAATGTTATGTTGCCATTTTGTTATTCACGACATTGGCGACCATTTTAAAAATGTGTATTTGTTTTATCAATAATGAGGTTCCACGAATGACAATTCAAATGGGTGGTTACCCTTTGCTAGGTTGTCATGGCAATGATAAATAAATAAATGGAACACCATTCCACCAATGACAATTGAAATGGGTGGTCTCCCTTTGCTAGGTTGTCATGGCGATGATAAATAAATAAATGGAACTCCATTCCACCAATGACAATTGAAATGGGTGGTCTCCCTTTGCTAGGTTGTCATGGCGATGATAAATAAATAAATGAAACACCATTCCACCAATGACAATTGAAATGGGTGGTTACCCGTGGCTGAGTTGTCATGGTGATGATAAATAAATGATAGTTCAGGTGACACGGCTTCCGGATACAGAGAAACAACTGTTATAAAACAAAGAGAGATGAATAGCGCACTGTTTAACCAATAAGGGGTTTTGAACGGAATTGGATCAGAATATTGCGATCGATCCAATTTATGATGATAGGCTCGGCTTGTCAATCAACTTAGTACTAATGTAACTACAACAGTGCATTCATCAATGTCGAAATACGCCCTTAACTCATCGATACAACATTCTGAATTTTGGAAGAGAACTAGACGACAAAAACAGATTTGTTGGAAGTCGTTTGGAACTGTTATCAGGAATTATGAAGATAAGACGATCTAAAAGTGCAGTGTTTGGTGATAAGGAATCTCAGGGTAAATGATCTGGTTATCAGTAGAAGTAGTTCTAGTTTGATTAGCGGGCCAATTTAATGTGTATCCTGATAGACATTATCAGTGGACGATATTTTATTCATAAAGACGATACAAATTTCTATGATTTCGTTATAATCATACAACTTAAGTGATCCGCATACCATCAGACGATGAATTTCCAAGGATCGTCGATTCTGACGATGTTGATTTTCATGTTTAACGTGTGATTATACACGTATGCGGGGTAATCCGATCTTGGGATTCGTACAAACCAATCTTCCTGACTACTGTACTCTACACTGCCGGTGTACATGTGAGTGTGTGTTCGGATTACCGAGGTCCACCGTGCATCTGTACGTGTTGTGTAATTGTGCAGGTGGTAAGGGCGTGTACATCCACAGTACCAAGTCGTACATGTCGTTTCATAGAGAAGCCTATCTTTAAGATACTGACGATTTGCCAGTTCACCCCGCGCAATACCTGCCCGATCACCAAAGTAGCAAGTCGTGTTCTTACCTTGAAGGCCTTGTAACTGGACACCACATAGCTGGCACCGTCCTCCAGTTCATCCAGACTAAGTTTCCGGTCACCGTCCATGGAGAAGATGTACCTGGCACCGCGTGGCAGGTCCATCCTGAGCGACAGCTTGTCCAGGAGGGATTCCAGGGAACCGATGTCGCGGCCCGGTTTGAACCGAAACTCTACGCCCGGAAAGAATGGATCGCCATTCTTGTAGAACACAACTTTTCGTGCCCGCCAGTATGACAAGTTGCTGTATCTGCGGTAACAACATTCAGAACCCACCAATTGTTTAGCTAGGAACAAACTGCGTTGCTGTGGTAACGGATAAACAAGCATTGGTTCGTTGTTTTGTTTGTTTTGTTCGCTAATAAGTTGTTGTATCTATGCTTAGAACATTCAGGTCGCACCAATTGTTTATAAACAATAGCGCGGAACAAACTGCGTTGCTATGGTAGCGGATAAACAAGCATTGCTTCGATATTGTTTTGTTCGCCCGTATGTTGTTGTATCTGCGCTAACAACATTCAGGTCGCACCAATTGTTTATAAACAATAGCGAGGAACAAACTGCGTTGCTATGGTAACGGATAAACAAGCATTGCTGCGATATTGTTATTGTTATGTGTGGTGTGTGTGGTGTGTACCTGCTTGTAGCACCGTCTGCTCGACTTTTTGGCCGGCTGCCCACAATTAGCTGGGCGGGCATCATTGAGGACGTTTCGCTCGCGTTGTCCGCCATTGCCGCTCCCGGGGAGGTGGGCCGGGAGGCGGCGGTGGAGCGCCAGTAGCCGCCTCCACCGTTGGCCACCAAGTTTCTCACCGGAGACCCTATCTGCCCCCAAAAAACACAAACATCACAAACAGAAGAAGATTTCATCAGCCGCAGAACAAACTAGTTCTTAGACGCTAGAACCTTTCATATTCCTACATTCAGCAATTGCGCGTTATTTATTTGAAAGCACACACACACACACACACTCTAGGGATAAATGTGGTGACTGGTCCTGGATTACTCACCTCGGCATCGTAATCGTCATCGCTGTCAGGAGGCCTTTCAGCTGACGTTCCGTTACCGGTCACGGCCAGAGTGTTACTGCTGACGCCACCGTTCATCCCCACCACTGGCTCCCCTGGCCCCCCTTGACCGCTGACCAGAGCGCCGCCAACCCCGTCCATCCCCGAATGGTCGACGGTGGCGACATCCTGCGACTGGTCCTCGTACTGTTGCATACGGCTCGAGGCACGAGATGGCACTAGCGATGTCTAGCAAAACAAGTGATGTTGTTAATTGTTTCTCTAGGAATCGTGAAACAATTGCTAGTCATTTTGTTTGTTTACGTTTTGTTTTGTCAGGAAAACAAATGGTGTTGTTTATTGTTGCTATGAGAATTGTGAAACAATTGATGGTAATTTTTTTGTTTACTTTTTGTTTTGTCAGGAAAACAAATGCAGCTGTTAATTGTTGCTATAGAAAGCGTGAAACAATTGTTAATAAATGGAGTTGTTTATTGTTGCTAGAGGAACAATGAAACAAATGCTACTAAATGGAGATTTCTATTACCGAAAAAGGTACTTTTTTCACATTTCGAGCACAATTTTTAAAATTTTGATTTTAAATGTTCGCGTTTGATGTTTAATTCAACCAAATCTGCCAACAAAATTAGATTTTTTTGCAATCCAGGGCTGTACTCTTAAACGTTATACAAAAGTATGTATTTAGGGGGAGGAAAAAAGGTTTGGGTTTTGCAAAAAGTGTGCCAAAATGTGAATAAACGGTAACTGCATGCGTGTTTGTAAAACATTCTTAAAAAAGACATTTCCCACTAAAAAAAAGTATGTCAACATAAGAAATTCGCCCCCTTCTAAAAAAAAAATACATATTTGATTAAAACCATGCAGATCCGTATCAGACTATTTCAGAGACATTCGCATATGTAAAACTATGGCGAGAAAAATGTGCTTTTTTTAAATAATGTAAATATGCACGAAAATAAAGGTTTAAAAATTCCCGTGTCCATAAAAATATTATCGCTTTATTATACTACAATGTTCCGTATTCATGTTGGTAGCAGCATATACAGGGTGTCTCGAGAAATCTGGACCATGGGGAATTAACATGTAAATATAGAAAAATCCGTGATTACGGGCTGAACAACGCATTTTAGAGCAAAAGTACATATGAAAAAAGTTGTTCAGAATTAAAAACTACACAATATGAGGCCATAATCAGCTCTCAAATATGTTTCTCTATCGAAGAAATCAATTTTGAAATTGGGCATTTTAAAATGACAGATCTGGAGGTCAATACAAAAATATCTGAGCCCTGAATGTGGCATCATATTGTGCAGTTTTTAATTCTGAACAACTTTTCTATTTACACTTTTGCTCGAAAATGGTTTGTTCAGCCCGTAATCATAATATTTCTATATTTACACGATAATTCCCTGTGTCCCAGATCTGTTGGGACATTCTGTATATATGAATATAGCGTGTTGGGACGTATTACTTAATGCAAATGCAAACATACGTGCTTGTAAGATCAATATAAACTCCTTTCTTACACATTCAAGACTATACACAAACTATATATTTGAAAGCAGCCTTTTAATTTTACCTAAAATATATTCTGATTCTACAATAAACAAAAGATAGTACAGAAACAACTGCCAAAACTGTTGTTACCATGGCAACGCATCTCGCTTCTTTCTTTTGTAAACAAGTGTTGTCTTTCGTTTGTTTCTAACAAATGTTGACATTTTGTTTAAGCATTGTAGTGATGTGTTTTTGTTATTTGTTGGCAATAGTGGCAATAGAATTTTATTCAAATCGTATGTTAATCCATTCCACGGCATGCTATGACTGTGGAACAGACGAATGACCTACATTACAGTGATGTATTGCGGGTGAACGCACTACAGGCGTAACTTATGAACTCGAGTGTTGAATAAAAGCATTTTAAAGGAATTATTTGTAGATTTTCATCTGTTTAAAGCACAGATACATCATGTTACCATTGAAAAGGACAACAATTGACAAATTTAGACTTTGATTTGTGGAAATATAAGTGAAATAATGTAATAAAAAGAATTTTTAAATGATTTCTACAGATATTTACTTGCTTCTGTCATATGTGCATTTATTTCTGTCGTTTATATTCCAATAAAAATCGTGTATTTTGAATAAAAATAAAATTCACTTACCATATTTTTAAATTTTTGTTTATAACTTAAATGCTATAGCATATTATATTTGTTATTTTTCACATATTATTCAAACAATTTTATATTTTACACAATAATTTATTGTTTATTTACTAAAATATTAACAAATCCACTTGAATTCCGGAATTTTACACGTAATTTTAATGAATACACTTAATTTCTTGAATAAAATTAATTAATTATTATTGTTTTTAGTTTATTATGTATTAAATTTTATATTTTATTAGATTATTACAACACAAACACAGATATGGATGCCAAGTGAACCGGCTTCGTCTGAAGTCTGCTGAAATCTGAGTAAACTCACTAAAAATCTTTAGTATTTCAATAGTAATTGCTGGATGGCACGGTTAGGGGTAGAAAATTTAGCGTTTAGCGCGGTTTGCGGGGCGAGGGGTGACTCAACGAAGGCGTGGAATCCTCGGAAAAGTCGATTTTCCTTTATACTTTTCGTGCAACGTTGCCAAATCACCACAAACTTGTTGCATTTTGTTGAATTTTAAGGCTCTTCATTCGAATATATTTATTTAAACTTGGTATCTAGCCTCTAAATGATTTAATAATTAATTTAAAGTGCGTATACGTCAATAATACACGCAGTTATATTCGTTAATAATTCGAAATACGTTTTGTTTAATAGATTTCCGTTTGAAATTCCCGCCAGTAAAATAAACAAAAACAAGCGCTTGTTTTATTTCGCCAATGGCACGTGACCCGCGATGCCAACACTGTGCTCGCACGTGATTGGTCGACCGCGCGCTAGTGGCGGGGCGGCTGGCCAATGACTCGTACAAGCCACGCCCACCCCGCCTACCCCAATTCTACAGTATAACGATTTTCCACATACAGAGGATGAGCAACTGTGAATCTATTGGCTTATTTCCGGTGACGATTGTCAACTGTCATTGCCGCTGTCACCAATGACATTCAAAGACACTCACCCCCACCCCCTAACCACCACTAAAGCGCAAATGGTTAGTCAATTGTTTTGTTCTGCTTGCGAATCAAATGTTTCTATAAAGGCGGCGGTGAATTCCTGGTATTGAGGCGAAACAATCGATAACGTTTGTTATACACGACGTTCGCCTTTTGTTTCACGCGATTAATTGTTTTTTTATTGTTTTTGTTGCTTGGTTACCAGACATTCAGATGTTTTTTCAGAATAAAATTTTCGATAGTCATCTTTGGAACTTATACACATTATGTAGGAATATTTTTCATTCGAATTTTTTTGCTGTAATTTTCGTCAAACTTTTCTTTTTATATAACGGTCTCGAATAAATGGGATTAAGTGTATATTTTACAGGGTTGGTTTCAGAAGGATTGCGATCTGAACTGGCGATAGCACAATGAATTATTGTGCTTTGAATACGGTATTTTAAAAATACAATACTTGCAAGATTTGTATCAAATTTAGTTCTTTGTTAATTTTGCTAGGAATAATATTAATTAACGGGGAACAACTGAGTTCCATAATGACCTTTTATTGCTCTTTATACGTGTATGTATGTATGTATGTATGGGTCATTTTCAGGCCACAATTAAATACTCTCAGATCGAAATTGTTGATAAAAAAAACCGTGGCTGAAAATGAGACACACGGAATATTTTTGCATTTCTTTCATTTTTAAACGGTTATGAATAATTCATAGATGACTGATACTAACAGCTCGATACTAACGGCTACTAACAGTTAGCAGTAGTTTAGTAGTTTACACTAGCGTTGTTTTCACTAAGAAAAATAACAATTTAAAACTACATTTTGTTTTGTTTGTTGCTAAGATACTGTAAGGTTGTTTATTGTTTAAACAAAAGTTTGTTGCTAAGTTAATACTCCAAGTTTGTTTAATGTTGTAAACAACTGTTTGTCACTATAGCAACCCGTAAGCTTTTGTTTATTGTTTAAACAACTGTTTCTAGCTAAGATACTCCAACTTTGTTTATTGTTGTAAACAACTGTTTGTTACTATAGCAACGCGATGCATTTGTTTATTGTTTAAACAACTGTTTCTAGCTAAGACACTCCAAGTTTGTTTATTGTTGTAAACAATTGTTTGTTGCTATCGTAACGCGTAAGCATTTGTCTTTTGTTTTTTTTATTTTTAAAACTGCGTTCTTGATATTTCCTAGTATTTATTTATTAATGTTCTTTTATTTAAATTGAAGATTGTAGTATTGAAAAAGATTATTACAGGATTTTCCTGGTGTAATATTGTGCAATACGTATTTGTATTGTTTACTGTAAGTATGAGTAACGTTTCGTCTGCTCTGTATATTTATTATTCATCAAAATATAAATTACGTCGGCCAGTTCTTCTAGGCCGACTCGCCTACCTTGATTTTCCGCGACAATGTAACACACGCTAGAAACTAATTCACCATGAGCGGGTCGTCATCGGCGGGGCACCAAACGATGTATTTAATATATAAAATTATGTCCACTCATTCATATTCGAAATTACAATGAAAATTCGTAATAAAAATTACGAATTTAGCCTTCAAACCTAAGTTAATATACTTTGATCATATAAGTAAAATATTAATTTGTAATTAAATAAAAACGATATTAATCTTCAATATACGTTAAAAAAAAATATTGTATTTTCGGCTGACATAAATAATTAATAGGTATTTCTTTAAGATTAGACGAATTTTACTGATAATGAAGAAAAAAAAAATCGAATACTGGTCACCATTTTGTTCATTTGTATCACTTTTGTTCACGGTTGATTCGTCAACTTCCGGTTTTCGAGCCATTTCCGGTCCGTTCGCATGTTCATAATTAGATATTGTCGTGAATTTGGCGGCGACATATTTAATTTCGACAATTTCTGATGAAATGAATCTGTTATTTTGTTTTTGTGGTGACTATTTGTCCTAAATACGGTTAAGTTTCCTTGGAAATAATTAGGTTATAGGACCCTGTAATTTCCAGTGTTTTTTTTTGCGGTGATTAATGTTGCTTTTTCATCTTGTGACAGTTTTTTTCAAAAAGACCAACGTAGATTAAGAATAATTCAAATCATATTTGATATTCGCCTACAGTACGCAACCCACATAACATTTACGTATTGCAAAATGCATAGACCACTTCTATTTAAATACCAAATAAATAGTAAAACAAAATGCTAACGCATAGTGGTTATGCATAGTTGATGCGTGATTGTTTAATAAACAAAACTTATGCTACAGTATTGTTTACTTTGTGACAACAATGACTATGAGCCGTTACTAAGCAATTATTCCCGGTTGCTAGGACGAAATAAACAATTTATCATAAGCTTCGTTATTGTTCAGTTGTCAACAATGACATTTGTTTTATTTACAACCGGTTGCTAAGCAATTAATCCTCGTTGCCCGGACGAAATAAACAATTTATCATACGCTTCGTTATTGTTCAGCTGTCAACAATGACATTTGTTTTATTTACGACCGGTTGTTAAGGAATGATTCTCGGTTGCTAGGTCGAAATAAACAATTTGTTTACTTGTGTTGTCGATGATTTTGTATTTATAAATACGTCTTAAACATTGTTGTACATGCATAAATGTAAACAAATAAAAGATAATATTATGCGCGTAATTTTTTATTATTTTACCGGGTAAAATGTCGTAGCTATTATTATACTGCCTTACGGTAGATAAGCCATCGACAATGTTATGTTATTATGTAGGCTACGATATGCTATATATAATGGTGTAAAAGAATTTTATGCGCAGTAATTTTCAACATGCATGTCACCTTAACATATATGCATACAGTAGGCCGCGCTTAACGTCACCTCGAATAACGATGATTCGTTATAACGCGGTTGATGAAGACACATTTACGGAAATTGTGGATCAGCTTATAGAAAATAATTCAGGATTAAAACGATCTCAAATAACGCTATATTCGCGGAACGCCCTGTCGAAAAATAAAATTATTAAGAAAACATTTACATACTATCATGAGAAATTAACAATTGAAGATGAAATCAATGACGATTTATGTTCAATAATCGTTTACTTCTGAACTGTCAGTTCAGTTGATAAGGCAGGAGAAATGTCGGTAATATAGAGTAATATGTTTTACAGTTTGATATAAAATTAATTTAAATAACTGTTACTGATATATTTTCAATATAAGTAATATGAACAACAATTAATAACCAAATATATATTTATTAATAAATATACATCAATTTACATTCTTTTTTATTTAGGGATAAATTTGAATCTAGGAATATTCAGTTTCCGAAGACTTTTCTTAAAAAAATTTATATTTTAACTTATATTTAATTATATAAACTACCTATACTTATCTTTACAATAAATACTATGAAATAAGTTATAATTTATTTAACAAGTAAAAATAATAATTAAAAAAATGCAGCATTAAGTTCTAGGGAGTTTTACGTTTACTAGGTTACCTATCTTGACCGTGATGGAGGATGTTGTTATTGCTTTAGTAGATATACATTTTTAAGTTTCTTTCTTGTAATCTCCACAATTCAGCAACGAAATTAGCAAGAATCCTTCCTGCTAACGAATATGTGTTCAAAGGTATCGTGAAACTTGCGGAAGGCGTATAGAAATAACGGTTGGTAGTAGTTTGTGGTTTTCCTTGTTGTCAAACCATTTGTATTTGTCGCTATCAAATGATTCATCCACTGGTTTCTGAGAACTGTGGTGTTTGTCTTCGTGCCAGAGCTTGCAGGTACGAAATCAGTGTGTGTGTGTGTTGTTCTGTGTTTTAGATCGGCAATTCTTAATGTGACCATTAAACGTTCAACATGGTGCCTGTTCCCGAATATTCGTACGATTACTGGCGAAATATCGCCACTGATCTGACGGAGCTCACGTGTTTCATGCCGAATGGAATGGTTATCTTGTTACCGGCGAATCGAAATGCCACGCTGTCGGAAATTAAAGAGGTACGATGTGTGTTTCAGCTAGTGTGAACAGTGACAGTTGAATATTTCTAGGTTATAGCGGGTTGTTTGGTGATCTTAAGTGTAGTTGCAGTGTGTATTGTGTGGTGATTTGTGCTCGTTTGTGTAGGATCTCTGGGAGGAGGCCTCCAAATACCCGTGCTATGGCATGTTACACGACATGTCCGTCTATGTATTCGCGATTATCAACAACATGGCTGAACTGGAAGAGTTCACGGATGAAAACAGACGTTTGTGCGATGTGCGGCCGTTCTGTTCCATCCTGAAAGTCACAGAATGCACCAGCGACAAGGCGGACAAGGCGTTAAACACACAGATCAGTCATTTGATAGGCAAAGGTACATATTTTGATCACTATTCTCTGTAATTCGCTCATTTTGAGCATCATTTTGCTTATATTCCTTCGTAATTCGCTCATTTTGAGCATCATTTTGTGCGTTTTCTTTCATAATTTGCTCATTTTGAGCACATTTTGTGCGTTTTCCTTCATAATTCGCTCAATTTGAGCACATTTTGTGCGTTTTCTTTCGTAATTCGCTCATTTTGAGCACATTTTGCTTATTTTTGTTCGTAATTCGCTCAATTTGAGCACATTTTGAACGTTTTCCTGTCGTAATTCGCTCATTTTGAGCACATTTTGAACGTTTTCTTTCGTAATTCGCTCATTTTGAGCACATTTTGAACGTTTTCCTTCGTAATTCGCTCATTTTGAGCACATTTTGAACGTTTTCCTGTCGTAATTCGCTCATTTTGAGCACATAATCTGGTTTTTCCTGTCGTAATTCGCCCATTTTTAGGTCTACACGAGTTCGATTCGCTGAAAAGCACCGAAGTGAATGATTTCCGCTGGAAAATGCGACTGTTCGGCGAGGATCTCGGCCGCCGACGGCAGAACATGACCTGGGTGGAGCGGCTGTACTACCAGTTCCCGCCGCGGTTGGCGCCCAGCCCCACCGTGCCTCAGAATGTGGTTACGCGCTTGCGCGACGGCCATTTTGTGCTGCAGACCAAGTTTGAAAACACGGAGGTGAGATTATAATGTTGAATAATCACTTTAGACTGAAGTATAATCATTTTAAAGTGAAATATAAAGCCCGTATGACACGGTCAATGTTTTTGTACATTTTTAATGTCAATGTTTTACAAAGTCAAAAATTGAACGTATCATACACGTAAAGTAGTTCAATGTTTCAGTCAATTTTAATGTACATTAAAAAATAGAACTGGTTCTATTTCCTTCAATGTGTCTTTCAATTAATTGCGCAAATAAGATGCGCATAAGCGTGTGATAGCTGATTGAAACGTCAAACGTTTTTCTTTTAATAAAATGTCGCGGTCGCAAGTTTCGTTATTAATAGACTGTAGCCGTAACAGTAGTTAATGCTGCTAATATGAATAATTCGTCCTCACTTGAATCCATTTCAATATTTGACAAAGTTTGGTTAGTTCGTAAAAAAAAAATAGTTAACCATTTCAAACTGTCAAAACAAAAAGTCTCGACAACTGCGCATGCTCACAAAGTGAAAATCTTGTATACGTTGCATACAGAAATATTTTCTTTCAATGATTCACTTTCACAAAAATGTACAGAAAAATTGAACTTAAAAATTGACATTAAAAATGTACAAAAACATTGACCGTGTCATACGGGCTTAACAGTTTAGAATGCAGTCTAATCATTTTATACTTCAGTATAACAGTTTATACTCAACTCAACTCAATCATTTAAAAGTGAACTACAACAGTTTATATCATGTATTTGGTGTAAACCCGTCTGTGTGTGTTTGTGTGTAGACGGTCTTCACGTTCAACGTCAACTACGCGACGACACCGGCTCAGATGTTGCTGATGATCCTCAACAAGAAGGTGTTGACGTTGAATTCGCGCGGCGAACATCCGAATGACTTTGTGCTGAAAGTCGTCGGCCAGGACGAGTACCTGGTGGGCGATCATCCGCTCATACAGTTCGTGTACGTGCAGGAAGCACTGTCGAGGGACGTGCTGCCCACACTAGTGACGGTGGCGGCTGAGAGTGTGTCAGGTATGTGTCCTGGGGGACTGATAGCACTCATAACACAGACTTAAAGCAATAGTACGAGGTTTAGAATGCAATAATTGTAGGTCTTGGGTTGATGAATCGATAATTCGAGGTTTAAAACGCAATATTTGTAGGTCTAAATCGATAATTCGGGGTTTAAAATACAATAATTGTAGTTCTTAGGTTGATACATTAATATTTGGAGGTTTAAAATACAATAATTGGAGGTTTAAATTAATAATTCGAGGTTTAAAATGCAATAATAGTAGTTCTTGGGTTGATGAATTAATAGTTGGAGGTTTAAAATACAATATTTGAAGTTCTAAATTAATAATTGGAGGCTTAAAATGCAATAATTGTAGTTCTTGGGTTGATAAATCGATAATTGGAGGTTTAAAATACAATAATTGTAGGTCTAAATCGATAATTCGAGGTTTAAAATGTAATAATTGTAGTTCTCAGGTTGCTAAATCAATAATTGGAGGTTTAAAATACAATATAATGTTAAATAATACCAATACAGTGAGTTAAAAATCGCGATTCGGAATAAAAACAGCCATATTCGCCATATTTTAGCAGATTTTGATTCAAATTCAAGCTACCTTAAAACAGAATTAGCAAGGGTTAAAATAATACGTGGTTTAAAATACAGAAATAGTAGTTCCCAGGTTGCTAAATCAATAATTGGAGGTTTAAAATGCAATATTTGTACTTCTAAATTAATAATTCGGGGTTTAAAATGCAATAATTGTAGTTCTCAGGTTGATAAATCAATAATTGGAGGTTTAAAATGCAATATACTGTTAAATAATACCAATACAGTGAGTTAAAAATCGTAATTCGCGATAAAAACAGCCACATTAGCCATATTTTCACAATTTACATCACTTTGGATTCATATTTTGGTAGATTTTTATAGAAAATTTCAAGCTACTTACCTTAAAACAAAATCAGCAGGGTTAAGATCCCAATTTGGTAATAATCAGAGCTATTCTGCTACCTATAATGATTAATTAAAGCGAATTTAATAGATCTACGTACTCAATTTCCCGTTTTGAGGTTAGAATCGTAACTATTGTACATTAACCGGCCGAAATATTACGTTAATTACGTTATTATCACACATAAAATATCAGATGGATCAATATTTAACTTGTATAGGGTGAATTAGTACTTACGAATGTGATTTTCCATAGTTAGTTGCTAGTTTCTAATCAAAATTCAACAAATTGCAAATGGCGGCTTGACAGCTAACCTTACATGTTTGAAACTAACGATACTTGCATAAAAAACATAGCACACTGCGTATATTTATGAAAAACTAACGATACTTGCATAAAAACATAGCTTACTGCGTATATTTATGCAAAAATACTCGTATTATTTCCTAGTAATTACGCATTTAAAACACTTGTGTTTCTACAGAATTACTATTTTAACTTTAACTCATACCAAACAATTTCGCCAAAAATTCAAGATGTATAAATACGAATTGAAATTCGAAAACTATAAAAACGTTTTCCGGTGTTTTTAAAACAACATTTCCGACGTTCAAATGTGTACAACGAGCGTCGTTAATACGAAATTTGATCGAATTTATTCGCTTATATCGTCGTTGATATTACGGTTAAGTAGAATTAATATTCTAACCTCACTTTCGATACGTTTTTCCCGCGGCTGTCAAGTGCTCGAGGGCAACGAATACGAGTCTAGGGACGCGCTAGAGATGAAACGACCGCGCCAATCCTCTTCTACGTTGACCTTACGAAAGAAAGGCAAACATATCTCGTCGTGGAACATTGAGGAGAATTTCACGATCGAGATTTCGGTGTTGTGTCGCCTGAACTGTGACGTGGGACGCCTCGTAGAGGTACGCAAATGCAACCGTCATCGTGTAATAGGGACTTTTAGTGCTAGTGACGCGGTGTGTGTTTGTTAGGTTGGTGTTCAGGCGGGCCTCTATCATGGCGGCCGCCCGCTATGTGCGTCACAAAAGACGACTATCAAACAGGTACAACGTGTGAACGAGAAAGAATGCAACTGTACCTTCGACGAGAAGCTCGAGTTTGATATTCAGGTGAGTTTTACACAAAATATTTGACGTTTCCACTCGTATTTCACCTTGAGCTTAACCTTCTACCAAAAACTTAGGTTACATCATCATTTTTACGCAACTGAACTGTCAGAATTTCGGCAAATAATACGCGGATTGTGAACTTTTCCTCTCAAATTTAGTATCCCAGCACTTTTTGTTATAGATCAGCTTGAGTTACTAGTAAAAGTTAGGTTATTTCTTCGTTTTTTCACGCTTTAATACGTTGACGCAGGTCTGTAATGTGCCGAGAATGGCCCGGGTATGTTTCGTGGTGTTCGAGACCACCAAACAGGCGAAGGGCAGTAAAAGTAGACGGATTAAGGAGAGCTCCAACAAGGAGATCTTCATTAATCCGCTCGCGTGGGTGAATACGACGGTATACGATTTTCGGAATCAGTTGAAGACGGGCGCGATGACCCTGTACATGTGGACGTACGCGGAGGCGGAGGATATCCAAACGGATGAGTTCTTGCATCCGCTCGGGACAGTTGTCAGTAATCCGAATGTGGAGCATACGACGAGCTTGACGTTGACGTGTGATAGGTAAGTCAGAAATAATCACAAATAATCTTCTTAGGGAAGTTTAGAATGATTTTCAATCAATTCTTTCAGTAAATAAATGTCTTAATGCAGTTTAGAATGAGTTTAAATCAATTCTCTGTGCAAATAAATGTCTTAATGTAGTTTAGAATGAGTTTAAATCAATTCTTTGAGTAAATAGATGTCTTAATGTAGTTTAGAATGATTCTAAATCAATTCTCAGCAAGCAAGATGTCTTATTCAAGTTTAGAATGATTTTAAATCAATGCTCTGTGCAAATATTCATTTTAATGTAGTTTAGAATGATTTTAAATCAATTCTTTGAGTAAATAGATGTCTTAATGTAGTTTAGAAGGATTTTAAATCAATTCTCTTAGCAAATCAACGTTTTAATGTAGTTTAGAATGATTTTAAATCAATTCTCTTAGCAAATAAACATCTTAGAGAAGTTTAGCAGGATTCTAAATCAATTCTCTTAGCAAATCAACGTTTTAATGTGGTTTAGAATGATTCTAAATTAATTCTCTTAGCAAATCAACCTTTTAATGTGGTTTAGAATGATTTTAAATCAATTCTCTTAGCAAATAAATGTCTTAATGTAGTTTAGAATGAGTTTAAATCAATTCTCTTAGCAAATAAATGTCTTATTCAAGTTTAGAATGATTTTAAATCAATTCTCTTAGCAAATAAACATCTTAGAGAAGTTTAGAAGGATTCTAAATCAATTCTCTTAGCAAATCAACGTTTTAATGTAGTTTAGAATGAGTTTAAATCAATTCTCTTAGCAAATATTCATGTTAATGTGGTTTAGAATGATTTTAAATCAATTCTTTGAGTAAATAAATGTCTTAATGTAGTTTAGAAGGATTTTAAATCAATTCTCTTAGCAAATAAATGTCTTATTCAAGTTTAGAATGAGTTTAAATCAATTCTCTTAGCAAATAAACATCTTAGAGAAGTTTAGCAGGATTCTAAATCAATTCTCTGAGCAAATCAACGTCTTAATGTAGTTTAGAATGATTCTAAATCAATTCCCAGCAAGCAAGACGTCTAATTCTAGTTTAAAATGCACCTGACACTGATTCTGTGTACAGTTATGGACAAGAACAATCCATTGTGTATCCGTCGCCGGAGAAACTGATCGAATATTCACGGCAGAACACCGTGGCGACACAGGGATCAGCTGCGATCCTGAATTCGGCGTCTGCCCGGCCCTACTTGGACAGCCTGAAAGCAATGGCCGATACTATATCGCTACAGGACATGCACGAACAGGTAAACTGGTTAAAATAATACAATATATATATTAAATAAATTAGATATTTAAATGGTCAAATAACCTATTTTACATAATTAAGTAAATTTAATTAATCAAGCTAAATTTTTTTTACTAATCAGAGCTAATTTATAATGTCTATTATAATATTACAACACTTCTACTGGCATACATACCCTTTTTTACTTTTGATTAAAAAAATAATTGTACAAGAAATACACTGCATTGATGCACTTAAAGCGGTCATTTTTTACCACTTGTTTAGACGAAGCGTTTTTTTTTAGGCTGAACCAAAACCGGTACTGAACCGGAACGGAACCACTTAAAAATTATTTTTCTCAACCTGAACCGAATCTGCATCCATTTTTTTCCCCTGCACTGAACCTGAACCCAAACCGAACCCATTTTTTTGCGGTTTCCGATCCCTGATTCAAACCCATCTCAAGCCTTCCCAAATGTTCTTTAAAGATTACTAGCTTGTTTTTTGCCCGCGATTAAACTAATATTGAATACGCTCCTGCGTGTGTTTGTCTGTCAGGAACGTAAAGATATCTGGTCGCTGAGGCACTATTGCCTGCAGTACATCCCTACACTGTTACCAAAGCTGTTGCACTGCGTCGAGTGGAATGACAAGCGCGACGTGGCCGAGGTGACAGCGCTGCTCGCAAAATGGCCGCAACTGAGTGCCGAGAAGGCGCTCGAGCTCCTGGATTACGCGTACGCGGACAAAGCAGTCCGGAGTTACGCTGTCAAGTGTCTATTCGATATGACGTAGGTTCTACCGTCATCTAAATGATTAATTATTACATTCGTGATGATCTGTGCGCTTGTAGGGATGAAGAACTCTCGCTGTACCTCCTGCAGCTGGTGCAGGCGCTCAAGCACGAGTCGTACTTGGCCTGTGACCTGGTGGAGTTCCTCCTGGGCCGAGCATTGGGCAACCAGAAGATCGGCCACTACTTGTTCTGGCATCTGAGGTGAGTTAAACGAAACAGAACGATCGTGTTGAACGATTATGAACCTCTACAACCATTTTGCTTCGTGAATTCACCGGCAGATCCGAGATGCAGACGTCCTCAGTCAGTATACGCTTCGGCCTCATCCTCGAGGCGTACTGTCGCGGCTCCCACGAACATATCTGCGTGCTGAGCAAACAGATCGAGTGCTTGGAGAAGCTGAAAGCGGCCTCGGAGATTGTGCGGACCCGGCGCGACAAGGACAAAGCCAAAGCGGCCCTGCAGGAGTACCTGAGCGAGCAACACTGCAAGGAGGCGGTCAGCAAAGTGCTCAGTCCGCTGGATCCGAGTTTCCGGTGCAAGAATATTCGGTAAGCTTGGTGATGAATAATCGTGTGTATTTTGCACAATATTTAACCCATTTGCAGCAGGAGAAATCAGCGAATCCTGCGCAGTAAACTGTGCAGGAATCACCGGCAAAGTGTGCAGGAATATTTTGTGATCGCGACTTTTCTGTTTGTGTGTATTCCTGCACAATGTTTAACGATTTAGCAGCAGGAGAAATCAGCGAATCCTGTGCAGTAAAGTGTGCAGGAATCACCGGCAAAGTGTGCAGGAATATTTTGTGATCGCGAGTTTTCTGTTTGTGTGTATTCCTGCACAATGTTTAACCAATTTGCAGCAGGAGAAATCAGCGAATCCTGTGCATGAAACTGTGTATTTTGTGCAGGAATCTCCAGCAAACTGTTTGCCATGTTTTGTGATCGCGAGTTTTCTGTTTGTGTGTATTCCTGCACAATGTTTAACCAATTTGCAGCAGGAGAAATCAGCGAATCCTGTGCAGTAAAGTGTGTATTTTGTGCAGGAATCTCCAGCAAACTGTTTGCCATGTTTTGTGATCGCGAGTTTTCTGTTTGTGTGTATTCCTGCACAATATTTAACCAATTTACAGCCGGAGAAATCAGCGAATCCTGTGCAGTAAAGTGTGTACTTTGTGCAGGAATCTCCAACAAACTGTTTGCCATGTTTTGTGATCGCGAGTTTTCTGTTTGCAGGATCGAAAAGTGTCGGGTGATGGACTCCAAAATGCGACCACTCTGGATCGTCTTCCAGAACTGGGACCTACACGGTGACGATGTGTACGTGATCATGAAGAACGGCGACGATCTACGGCAGGATATGCTGACGTTGCAGATGATTCGCATCATGGATCGGTTGTGGAAGAACGAGGGGCTGGATCTGAGGTAAGATCGTCTCCTAAAACCTAATCTTGTCGCCACAGTTCTCTGTCTGGTTCCTAAAGCTCGATTCTGATTATTTATGCGTCCGATTATAAACTGACGCGTTCACAACACGAATAATTATTCAAAACGTCGATGGATGTGTGTGTTTTCTTGCAGGATGAGTCCGTACGGCTGCATCAGCACGGAGCACCGCGTGGGTATGATCGAGGTGGTGCTCAATGCGGAGACGATCGCCAACATTCAGAAGGAGAAAGGCATGTTCTCGGCCACGTCGGCGTTTAGGAAAGGCTCACTCCTAGGTAAGCGCAAGCGCTTGACGCACATATATCGTTGTTTATAAATGATTGTGTTGTTCTCTACGTTTGTGTTTCAGCCTGGCTCAAAGACTACAACAAGTCCGAGGTGGCCCTGAACAAGGCTATCGAAGAGTTCACGCTCTCCTGTGCCGGCTACTGTGTCGCCACCTACGTCCTAGGCATCGCCGACCGTCACTCGGACAACATTATGATCAAACGCAGCGGGCAGCTGTTCCACATCGACTTCGGTCACATTCTCGGCCACTTCAAGGAGAAGTTCGGCTTCAAGCGGGAGCGGGTGCCGTTCGTGCTCACGCACGACTTTGTGCACGTCATCAACAAGGGCAAAAAGGAGGGACTGGAGTTCCAGATCTTCCAGAACAACTGTGAACGGGTAAATATCAGAGTGTATTGTTTGGTGGTGAATGCGCAAGCGCTTGACGCAAACGTTTTGCGCAAGCACTTGCCAGCACAACTGCGAACGGGTAAATAGCGAGAGTGTATTGTTTGGTGGTGAATGCGCAAGCGCTTGACGCGTTTTATTCGAAATAGCGCTTGAAAGTGCCCCAAAACATGTGTGTGAATGTGTTGCAGGCGTTCCTCATCCTCCGAAAACACGGCTACCTCATTTTGTCGCTGTGCGCGATGATGATTTCAACGGGACTGCCCGAGCTGAGCTCAGAGAAGGATCTGAACTATCTCCGGGAAACACTGGTAAGTAACAGTACAACACTACACCCAAAAAAACGCGCGCGGGAACGGTATTTGTTGCTTGAAAATCATCAGCGGATAATTTAGAAGAACAAATATATAACTAACCTTAGATTTTGTGAGAGTAACAGATGTTAAAGACTGTTTAATTTGTCTGTAAACGTAAATAATCGTAATATTTAACCAAGTTAGCAAAAATTCGTGCGTTAAAATATTATTTGTTGCTTGAAAATCATCAAAATACAATTTAGAATGACAAATATATAACTAACCTTAGATTTTGTGAGTGTAATAAATGTTAAATGCTGTTTAACTACTTTGCAAAACGTAAATAATCGTAGTATTTAACCAATTCGTACGTCAAAATACGATTTTATTAACTCAAATCAACGTTTTTAAAGCTTAAAATCACCAAATATACAATTCACAATGACAGGTGCACGACTAACCTTAGATTTTCGAAGTATAATAGCGGTTAATTCGTGTTTAATTCGCCTTGTAAACCACTAAATACCTTGTCCTCCAGGTGCTGGACAAGTCGGACAAAGAAGCCGTCGAACATTTTCAGTCGAAATTCGACGAAGCACTGTGCAATTCGTGGAAAACCTCCCTGAACTGGGCCTCTCACAACATGGCGAAGAACAACAAACAATAATACACAGTGTGAACTTAGTGCCAACTTAAACACGTTGAAAAACCCCAGATCGTGTGTGCGCGTGAACGTTGTACATATTTCATCAGCATTCATCAACGTAGATTTTTTAGTTTTGTCAAGTTGTATAGTTAGGAAAATTGCGCCGCGTAGTGTTGGGGACTTTTTTCGCACGGTATGTTGGCAATGCTAACAGCGCCGGTATAAACTGTCATGGCGGATGGAGCATAAGCTCGTTTATAATCATTGGAAGATATTTTTGTTTAAACAGTGATTTTTATCGTGAAGTTTTGTGTAATTTTTGGTTAAAAGGTCGGGCAGTGGTGACTGGTGCTAGTATATACTGTAGTGCGGAACTGAGAGTTACAGTGCAGTTATACTGTCAAGAAACGATTTATAGGTTACGCGAATGTCAACCGGGAACTTTGTGTTACTATTTTGTGATTGTAACGCGAGTTATTAGTTAATCAATGTGTGTAAATATGTCAGTGATACTTTTATTTAACCGTACCGCAGTTCAAAACACACAAATACTAGCGAAATTCACCTCGAAAGTGCGCAAATTACGGGAATCATTGACATCCGAAGTTACACATAAATGTTCTGCAAAATGATCTCACTATATTTAAAGTACACTTATAACACTTTAGGTTTAATTTCGATACGTTTTAGTGTATGTACGGGCAGTTCTACAAACATACAACACATTTATTCAGCCACATAACCAGTTCACATCATCGCTGTCACTAGAAATTATGACGTCATGTTCGAGATTACGTTTACACGCGTTCTAAAACGGATTAAAACAATGCTCTGCAGCACGAAAACACATTTACAGCGTACAAGTCGCTACGAAACGTCTACTATAAACGTGTAATATCAGTTTTCAGCGTTGCCAACAGTAAAAGCCAAAATAAAAATAATTTTGATCGACGAAATGAACGGAAAATAATTCAATAGAAATATTTACTAACATTATTAGTGCTCTTCAATGGGTGTTTTCGTGCAAATATAATAATAAAAAAACACCTAGAAAATGGCGATTAAAAAATACATTTACAACTATGTGGTGATATTTACGTTTGTTAGGTTTTTCCCCGGCACGATGACGTCAATTGGTTGTTTGGCCGGATACAGTATACAGTTAAATTAATTAATTTAGTTAAATTTTTTCCCAAAATGCGCGTATATTTAGTTTGTATTTACATACGTAAAACACTACAGACGGCTGTTATCCAGGACTGCCTGTGCATATATATATACAGTAAGATGCGCGATTAGCGCTTATGCGCGTAAAGACAGAGAGCGTTATACGGGGTCATGAAATTGATCCGCTAATTTCTGTAAATTGTGTCTTCCCCGGAAGCGCGTTATACCGGAATCTTCGTGAATTTAGCGCTCATTTTGTCACTGTTTACACGGAACCACCGCGTTATTCGCATCAGCGTTGATCGAATCAGCAGTTAAGCGCACGCGCGTTACTGTCTATACGCATATACTATATTCTAAGTTGACATGTTTCAAAAGTGTCGTCGTGAATAATTTGTGATATTTTAAATACCTACTATAAAATACAGTTGACTATTACAAACAAAAAAAAAAAAAACAACTGCCGATAGCGAAATTTATCAAACAAAACACACGAATTAGACTAATATTTAGCAAACTCTTAAATGTGATTGGCTCGACGGAAGAAAAACAAACAAACATTTGACAAGCAACAAGTTTTAACAAAAAAAAAGAGTAACGACTCTACACGGAAACAAGTTGTTGTTGCTATGGTAATCGCGAGGGGGAAATGAAACAATTGATACTACTAAGCCAGTGTTGCTATGGTAACCGATGGCGGGAAAAAACAATTGATTTAAATATCACAAACAGCAGTGCACGAAATTCAATGCAATATAAATATATATTATGTATACCATTAATTAATTAAAAGTAATTTAGTTAAATTAATTTAGCATGTTTACAGAATGGACCGCCAATAATCAGTTTATCCGTGTTTTATTGATTAAATAAATATACGTCATTAATTGAGATGTGTACATACAATAATATACAAGCGAAAAAAAAATATCAAATATTCTTTCATTATTTTGCGAAGTAATCTCAACTAGATGTAATATTTTCGTATTAAAAAAAAAAATCCCCAGAAATGCATATTTATACGTAATAACATTGATTGGTCGTTCATTTTGTGTAAATACTAGTTTAGATTTTAAAAACGCATAGAATATTAAGTTTTACTAAAAGAGATAAGCAGTTTTTATTTCATCAAAACATTCATATGCACACTACACTGTACAATACTTCATTCTATTTATGCGAAATTTTCGCGCCAAGAATTCGTAATTTTGTTTAACTGCGTGGCCATTTGTGATAACAGTGTGTACACTGTTACGCGGACAGGCCTCAAATGGATTTGACAGTTACACATGTTAGGTTATGTACGTACTGAACTGTGGTATCCTCCGTATTAGTGAAAATGTATAAAGATTAGGATCTATTTTGTATTTAATTTTCATCATTTCAATTGTCTCATCGATCATTCGTTAATAGTGAAATGTATCTGTAAATAAACACGTATTGTCGGAAAATAAAGATGGTTTTCTATTTAATTGCCCAACAAATGTCTAAATGTATAAAAACTAGTCTGAAATGAATAAAATGGGACCATTTTATAAGCAAAAGTAAGTATACCAACTATTTATATTATAAAACTGTGTATTATTCGATAAAAGTTATCAAAAAGCTCCAAGTGTTCTGTGCGACTGATTGGGCTGCAATGGCTAATTCACTAATAAATAATCTTGTTGAATAAACACATTAAAATGACCTACGCCAGGTTAAATTTCAAACTATAAAACAGTATTTTAATTTACTTTGTCTTAATAATGCATATATGATTAAAAAATACTTTCAATAAACGGTTTTAGCGAATGAAATTCTGCATCTAGTGTGGCCAATCAGATTTCATATTTGACGTTTCATAACTGCGAAACGCAAGTTTAAACTTTCATGAAGAAAACACTGCAATAAACCAAGGAATTTAACCAAAACTACAAACAAACGTATGACATTGTAACTGTCACTTATTAAATCACGACTTTTTCTATAACGTTGCCCAAAACAGCAGCTTTTCTTAATGGGACGAAGGAATTTCAATTATAAAATGTATATTTATTACATATATTTATTTTTTTTTTGTTTTTTTTGTCAAGGTACACGTATATATTAACATAAGATTGTCAAATACATAAAACGTACGCTAATATATTATAATTTTGTACACGGTTTAAAAATGTCTTAAAATTGTAAAAATCAAAGTATAAAAATCAATATATTTATATAAAAAATTAAACTCACCATTAAAAACATTTTATATTTAAATAAATAAAACTTACACTAATATATTATAATTTTGTATATGTTTAAAAATGTCTTAAAATGTAAAAATCAAAGTATAAAAATCAATATATTTATATAAAAAATTAAACTCACCATTAAAAACATTTTATATTTAAATAAATAAAACTTACACTAATATATTATAATTTTGTATATGTTTAAAAATGTCTTAAAACGTAAAATCAAAGTATAAAAATCAATGTATTTATATAAAAAATTAAACTCAACATTACAAACATTTTATATTTAAATAAATAAAACTTACACTAATATATTACAATTTTGTACATGTTTAAAAATGTCTTAAAATTGTAAAAATCAAAGTATAAAAATCAATATACATATTTATATAAAAAATTAAAATCAACATTAAAAACATTTTATATTTAAATAAATAAAACTTACCACTAATATATTACAATTTTGTACACGGTTTAAAAATGTCTTAAAATTGTAAAAATCAAAGTATAAAAATCAATATACATATTTATATACAAAAATTAAAATCAACATTAGAAACATCTTAATTAAAAAAAATATTAATAATATAAAATATTATAATATTATTAAATATAAGTATATGCGTAAGCTTGGAATTTCTAAAAGGAACATGACCTCATTTGAGGGCTAATGCCGAAATGACTCTACCCAGGCTAGCTACTTGTTTTAAATCACACACACACACACCCACACCAAACACACACCACCACCAACACCCCCACCACCAACACCCCCACCACCACACACAAATAGCTGAATTGTCAGGTCAGTTACGTAAACATCCGTTCCTTGCGCATCGGTCATTTTAATGTCATGGGTGAGTTTCTTCTCGCTGAGGAGATCTATGATGTGTTCGTTATAAAACGTCAAAAAACGATGCATTGACGCTGTACCGTCCAGCCAATGCGTTCCAACGCCCGGGAATGCTTCAAAAATAAAATTTACCGCCCGGAGTATGATGTCCATAGTTGCTGGGGCGGTCGCACCTATCATTGTGTACGTTTTGCCCGATCCAGTCTGGCCGTAGGCGAACACACACACCGTTGTATCCGTCCCCGGCCGACTGGATGAGGAGCGGTGCCAACTCCACGAACATCTCCTCTTGCGACGTGTGACCCGGTAATACAACGTCAAATTTAAATTTCGCATCTCTTAAAGAAATTGTGTTCGCGGCTGGGTCGTAACGGATGCTACTCGCCGCGTTGTTTGCCTGAGGACGTACCCGACGGAATACACGGATATTCCCTGCAGCGTCTGCAACTTATTCCGTAGCAGCCTATTTTCTCTGCTCAGACTGCATGCATCTTTCTTGGCTGCCTGCAATTCTGCCTGCACGGATGCCAGCCGTTCGTTACTGGCAGCCAGGGCTGTCTCCGTGCTCGCCAGCTTCTGGGCCAGCGCTCGGTGCACTGAAGGAATATACACTAAATAATTGTACAGTTTAATTAGTGAGCCAGGTGCATATACACGTGTGTAGAATGTGTATGAAGTATTCGTATCATATACTACACATTATACACACGTATAAACATACGTGTAACATTAGTCTCTCTCTCTATACAGTAAGCTTCCCGGATAAACATATTATTTCATTCGCCGATAATCCGTGTGTTATCTTATTAGCTGTCTGCCTAGTAGCGCATGACAGGATCATAATCGACAATTTGGTGTGAAATAAGCCACACATAATGTTTACTACTATGTGTTAGTGACATTTAAATTTCCCGCCCGATATCAGCTGTTGCCGTACCAAGCTTACGCCAAATTATGACAGGTGTATAAACATGGCCGCTTGAATGTTTCCAATGTTACAGACGAAGTAGATTTTACATTTCCGACTCTGAATTACACACGATATGATTTGATGCATGAGACATGTTGATTCCCAAGTACATTTACATATCACAACCAGCCGGCGCTACTTGTCAAGAACACGATTTGAAAATTTGCAACCGCTATACAGGTACAGAATACGGATTTGTCCGAGTTGTCACGAAAGTTAGTTGTCAAAAAAGTTGGGAGTACAAAATACGGGAATCATGTCAGATGTTGCTTACCGCTACTGCCTATTGTGGAGGAGGGAACAGTTCCCTGGAGCAGCCCGGCTGGGCAGGCTCAGCAGGTTGGGCAGGCTTAGCAGGCTTAGCAGGTTGCGGCATATTTCTGTAAAAGTTACAACACAATGTCAGAATATGGTACAAGATATTTAGACAGGTATTCTTTCAGCACATGCATATATACAGTGTGTCCCAGCGACTACCATCCATAGGAAAATTAACATTGGGAAATTATGTAAGGATCAAGTATTGCTGTGTCTGTATCTAAACATGTGATTGTCACAAATTAAACAGTAGGTAGTTGAATTAATCAAATTTAAAACTGTCAAATTGCTGTTATTTTTTAAATTTGCTGAAACAATACAACTATTACCATTTAATTATCAATATTCTTGCAAATAAATAATTTTTAGGGACAAATAATATGGTTATATTTATTATTTTATAATAAAGTTTGTGTAGAAACAAATTTGGATGATTTTCAGTAATGCATAACAAACAACAGAAAGCTTAAGAGATTGCATTGTGTAATGGAAAAACGAAGAAAAACACAACAGATAAGCACTAAATTCAATATCACTAGCAGGCACTAATCAATGAAATGTACAAACGTATTCCCATTGACTCGCAGACAGTGGCTTAATCTGTCATAAAATTCTGCTTCTCATTTAATGTAAATGTGTGCTCGTCAGTGAAACAAATATTTTCTAAAGCATGACATTTATTAAACATTAATTCACAAAATTGACGCACCCAATTTCCTATTTTAAATAAAATTCCTTTCAATAATTATGTAATGTAAAATTATTTGACAGAAGTAAATTTCTTTGTTTTAAATCTTTTGTTTTTGTCACTCAGAAAGAACATGCATATAGCTCAAGGCAATACTTGATCCTTATATAATTTCCCAATGTTAATTTCCCTATGTATGGTAGTCGCTGGGACACACTGTATATATATATATATACAAACATACCTGGCGTCTGCCGGTGTTAATTGCGGCCCATACTCCACCGGGATGGTGGCCAGGACTGTGGGGCCGTGTGCCGCTTCCACCAAAGCTTCATGTTGGCCCGGACCGAAGGTTTGGTGTCGTCCAGCCCTACAGCCCTGCACATCTCCCCGTAAATTTCCGACTTGGATCCTTCGTCGGTGAGCCTGGTGACTACCCGCCGTCCGTTACTCGACGACGTCAGTCACTAAGGGCACCCGCCGTTGGAACTCGACCGCTTGCTCTGGTGTCCTGACCACTTGAAAACAAAATTCAAATCTCTTAGCGTGTAACATATGACGATTTATAATACACGTACATGCAAGTGAAACATTACGTGAAATAAAAACTGGACAGTGGACAGTTTTAGAAGCAACACAATTTATTCAAAATTACCCGTGTGTGTAACGTTTGCAGAACGGCAAAATACTTAGTACAAATAACTGTAACTAGTTGTAACCGGGACGGTTAAACAAAATGGCCGGTAATTATAGTGAAGATTGGACGGAGTTAGTGTTTAATTTAACGTAGACAATCGCAGGGAACAATCTAGTGAATTACGAAGTAATACAGTTATCAACACACCCTGTCGCGAACGTTTGTTATTAGTAAAAGTAAATATATAATCACCTGGTATTTGTGGAGACCACTG
Organism: Carabus problematicus; assembly: GCA_963422195.1. NCBI lineage: Eukaryota > Metazoa > Arthropoda > Insecta > Coleoptera > Carabidae > Carabus > Carabus problematicus. Next base: position 399,489 of record OY728578.1, read on the forward strand.
TCAATGGAAGTTTTCTTCATGCACTTGTATATTGTTTATAGAGTTTTAAATCATACACACCATACACACACACACACACACACACCACACCTCCCCCTCTACACACACACCTACACCACTGAACCACACGAAAATACCCGAAACCAAACACAAACACCCCTGTCCACACACAAACACCCCCCACCAACACCACCCACACACCACTGAATGACACGAAAATAACCGAAACCAAACATCCCACACCAACACCCCCATACACAAACACCTCCACCAACACCACCCACATAAACACCTACACCAACACCACTCCCACCAACACACAAACACCACCACCAACACCTCCCCCTCCACACACACACACACCTACACCACTGAACCACATGAAAATACCCGAAACCAAACACAAACACCCCTGTCCACACACACGCTGTCTTTAATAGAGTCACTGAATTTGCTGCATGTAGTTCGTGGAGGCGCCGCTCTGCAAACTCCGTCCCCCCCCCCGCCCCCCGGCCACCAGGCGGGCCCACGGGAAGTGGATCTTACCTTGAGAGAGAGAAAAAGAGTTAAAAATACTGGCAAATGTACAGAATAAACGACGGGACAGAACAACTGTGAATTATAGTACAGATATTTCCAAACATTTAACATTTATATGTGATAAATACATAATATACCGGGTGTGCCACTAAATGCGGGCACGTGTAGGGCATTATCGTGGTTTCTATAAACTGACTGTACACATTCAATCAACGGCCAATTAAATTCAATGTAGACATTTGAAAACGAATCATTTGTCAGTCATTTGACGAATGCAAATGTTTGTTGTAATTTTGTTTATTAATATTAATTGTGTGTATGTGTATTTATACATAAATGATTTGCCTAACATGTTCAATAAATGCAATATTCATTTCTTTGCAGATGACACAGTAATATATTATCACAATAAAACTTATAAAGATGTAATAGAAACTATTAATGTTGAACTGAATACTATAAAACAATGGCTTAATATTGAGAAATTGAAGTTGAGCACATCCAAATCTAAATGTATAACTTTCGCTAGTGATATAAACTGTGCTGTAATTAAAAATGATAAAAATTTATTTGTTAAAATAGGAGATGATGAACTCGAAATGGTGGAGCAAATTAAATATTTAGGCGTAATAATAGATAGAAAATTACATTTAAAACAACATATGCAATATATGTATGTAAGAAAATTAGCAAAAAAATTAATTTTATGTACAGAGTAAGTCAAAATTTGTCGATGTGGGCTAGACTGTTAGTATATAATACGATAATATTACCGCATTTTTTTGTTATTGCAGTACAATTTTATACCTATGTAATAAGACTGAATTGGATTAAATTACAAAAATTACAAAATAGCGCAATGAGGATAATGTTGCAGTGCAATAAATATACAAAGATTAGAGATACGTTGTTAAAGTTGGAATGGATGAATATTAGTCAATTTTTGGAATACAGTGTAATGGTTTATATGTATATTTAAAATAATTCATGGAATTGTACTCGATTACTTGAAATGTCATCTAAAATATCACAATGAAATGCATAATTATCAAACAAGACAAATGAATAATTGTTACATTGATAAAAAATAAAATAAAATGAGTACTACGAACTTATTGCTTGATAAAGGTCTGGCCAGATTTAATCAATTATCTAATGATATAAAGAATTCAAGCAATATTAAAGAATTTAAGACTAAATTAAAAAATATGTATATTATAATTCGTTGATTTACTACTTATCTTATTATTATTTGGTTTTTCTTTTTGTATTTTTGTATATATGTATGTAATTGTATTTATGTATATATACTGGGATTGTGTAATAGCTAAGTAGCTAAATAAACGTTATATTATTATTATTATATTATGTATTTAATACACGACCTTCTCGATTAAAAATGTACTATTTTTGACAGTGACAAGCAGGGTTGGAATGTTTAAAACAATTATGTTTAAAACAAATGTATAAAACATGTTTTAAACATAGGCCATTGCTTAAAAAACACTAGTTTTAAACATATTTTAAACATTTGTTTTAAAATATAGTTTGTTTTTTCATGTTTAAAACAGATTTTTAGGTATTAATTAAACTACAAATTTTCACGTTAAATTAGGAAAAAAATTATTCTAAATTTTTATGAAAGAATATACAAAAATAAATATACATTAACAAACGTGCACCAATGTTTTTGTGTTTAAAACATGTTTTAAACATGTTTTATTGAAATTTGTTTAAAACATGTTTAAAACATTAAAAATATGATTGAAATAAAAAAAAACATGTTTTTTACCAACCCTGGTGACAAGTAGCTACTGTTACTAGCGCCAATACTTCAACATTTGGCCGAGCTGTCAGCACAAGAAATCTATTGTTATATCGTACAGCTAGCAGGCCGGTATGAATCGAGAAGGTCGTGATTTAATATAATGAATGATGATTCATTGGTTAAACCACATGTACCAAACAAACATGTCATATATTTGCCACCAAATAGCAGTTAGTTTTGTGTCGGAGTTGTCAAGAAATGTAACAAGTACAAAATAAAGTATCATGTGCAGATGTTGCTTACCGCTATTGACTGTCCCGGGGGGCGGGAATGGTGCCCATAGTCGCTGGGGGTGGTTGCGCCCTCCGTAGTGGTACGTCTTCCGTCCACGAGCGACTGGACCTCCACAAACACCGCCTGTTGCGATGCCAAGGGCGGAGACACCTTGTCAACGGTGCAAGCTCCATCTCCCAGCGAGTTGGACTTCAAGTCTGTTTCTGTAAAAGTTACAACACAATGTCAGCAGATGGTACAGGATATTTAGCCAGGTATTCTATCAGCACATGCACACACACACATATATAGACAAACATACCTGGCGTCGGGCGGTGGGGCCCGTATTTCTCAGGGGCGGTGGAGTCGTGCCACTTCCACCAGACCCCCATATTGGCCCTATCTGCAGCGCTGGTGGCCCACAGTTCTACACATCTCCCCATAGATGGGCTGGGTGGCCCCGTCACTAGTGAGCCTGGTGCGTCCGTTCCACGACGACGTCAGCCACTAGGGGCACGCGACGTTCAAACTCCACGGTCTGTTCCGGTGTCCTGACCACTTGAAAAAAAATTCGAATCTCTTAGCGTGTAACATATTACAATTTATAACACACGTACATGCAAGTGAAACATTACATGAAATAAAAACTAAAGTGGACAGTTTTAGAAACAACAACAACAAAAAAACAATATAATTTACTCAAAATTACCCGTGTAACTTTGCAGAACAGCAAAATAGCAAGTACAAATAACTATGACTAGTTGTAACCGGGACGGTTAAACAAAATGGCCGGTAATTATAGTGAAGATTGGACGGAGTTAGTGTTTAATTTAACCTAGACACTCTCAGGGAACAATCTAGTGAATTACGAAGTAATACAGTTATCAACACACCCTGTCGCGAATGTTTATTATAAGTAAAACCGTCAGCTGTAGTCATGTTGGCTGCACATGATCATATAATTGATAAAATATTCACTTACTTGCTATTGTTGTATATGTATGTCTGCTCCGAATCTGAAATGCAAGTTTATACACAATTATTAACTGATTGAAATGAACTACCAGTAACTAGTATCGGTTTGTCTAATTAGTTTACATGTACAAACTGTGTTCACGTCCAAAGCCACGCGATTCAACTGGAATATGAAAAAAATTCACGAAAAATGCCCATGATAAAATATTTAACTGCGTATATTATCCATATTATTTGTATTTTCCATATAATATTCCTCGGTTTTTAGTTAAAAACTACATTTGCACATATTATTAGCATCAGAATGAGCGTAAACGTACACAGCCGAGTTTTCAAACACAAATAATATCGTTAATAATATTATAGTTAATAATAATTAATAATAACTTCAACAATAGACGAAAATTAGTAGATGCAATTTATTAAACCTAATATCAAGATATAACGTGTCGGTTCACAGTACAAATGAAAATTAAAATATGTACTTACATTTACTATAATATGCATTCGCTATCACTCACTGTACTGAATACAACTGAATATTATTTTAACGGCTGAAGTTTTTAAATAACAAGCGTCTAGTGGTCGGACCGCCCCCGGCCCGAAGATACACGATGTCCGTATGACATGACCCGAGCATGCCTGTTCTTAGTTGGTAACGTTGTGCTCTACTTCTGTGCAATACATTTGCTGCTAGTGCAATTTATAGATTTGGCTACCCGCCACTAGAGTACACTACTGTACATAACCCCCGACTCTAACCTGTCATAATAATTAATGCAGTTCCACGATTTCCCGATTCCGGAAATCTCCGATCTCACAATCAGATATGTTCGTGCGAGCTCTGCCGACTAGAATCTCGTACTTGCAAAGTGCAGTAGAAATAAATTTAAGATTTTCGAATATAAATATTAAAATTTTATTTTGCTAAAAAATTTACATTGCTATTGAGAGTATTATTATTGGCAATAGTAATAGCAATGTAAGACAAATTAGTACTTTATAGAACTGTCAAAAACATGGTATAGTAGATGCAACCCGCAATACACAACTGTGTTGCGGGTGTTGAACGTACAGGCGTATTTATTTTTATACGAAATCTGCGACATGAAGAATTGAAATGTAAATATAGAAAACTTGTGATTATGGGCTGAACAATACATTTCAGAACGAAAGTGTAAATAAAAAAGTTGTTCAGAATTAAAAACTACACAATATGATGCCATATTCAGTGCTCAGATATGTTTCTATATCGTGTAAATCAATTGTGAAATACTAGATTTTATTTGAAAGACATTTGACAAACATTAAACATTAGTACTAGCCTTCTAGATTCTTATATCGTAGACGGTTATTCGCTTATTATTTAAAAGACAATTGACACTCATTATACATCAGTATTTTAATAATTTTTAGTAATCTAGTAGTATGACGTAGTGAACTGTCAAAATCAAAAACAAGGAGACACACCTTTAAGATTTACAAAGATAAATGTTGGTAAAAATACAATACAATACACTGTAATTCACTCAAACTTGAGGTGGCACTAATTAATCACCAAAAATTAACGTGAAAATATAGAAATAGCCAGGTGACTTTGAAGAGTTAGGTTAAGTGCACTTGAACACGAAATGTCAACCTATACATCCAGTGGCTGTCAAACCATGTACACTATGTATATGTACCAGTGAATAAATTCTTGCGAAACAAATACAAAAGAAAATTCTACTGATATTAACGAGAGTTTTATGAAAAATTTGCAATCCGAGAAATTACTACAATTATTTAGATACTATAACGTAGTACACTGTTAAAATAAATTTGAAATTAGCCTGTAATTCTACATGTGGTAAAATTAATTCATCAATTAATGACAGTTGAAAATATCTTAACCTAAAAAAACATTTTTCTGAATTAGTTTTTAATCTGCAGGTCAAATGAGATATATACGTAACTATTACATTAATTATCGGTATTGTTATATATAAAAAAATACTACGTTGATCAATATTTAATTTGTATTAGGTAAATTAGTACTTACGATTGTGAATGTCGCATAATAAATTACACAAGAGCTCTGTTATTGTCAACATTTTACACTTTAATCATAAATATTCCGTAGTAAATACAATAATGAGCAATCACATTCATATTGGTAACTGTGACGATATAAAAATTCAGTGTAAGTTTTCACTAATATCGTATAAATGTTACATATCACGATCACTACAAGAAGTTTATTAGTTATTTTGCTCTGTACATGTTAGTTTGAAATACATTATTCAATAATCGTTGTACATAAATTTATTGGTTAGAATCTAAATGTACATCTGACATTTTAAATTAGCAAGATTTTCATAAAATTGTACTTGTGTGTTAATGTTCAAAGTGTGAGGTTAAAAACTCGAAGTTCTCTAAATAAATACCATTATAGACTCAGTAATCATCATCATAAGTAATCCAAGACAAATGGAATGACTTACCTTACTTGTATATAAACTCACATGAAACCTAGAAATCAAGTAACTTCAAATAAAATAACACATACACAGTTCAGATAATTTAACAGAATAAAGTTTTATTTACACATGTACATATTCTTAATTCAACAACAATACATAAATCACTAGTGAAACATTTTTAAGATTCAGTACAACAATTATATGATGTCAGAATTTGAACGAAACACGTAACTTGTTATAAATATTGTGAACTCAAACAATCAGTAATCTAAAATCAGATATATTTGTGTAATAATACGACGTTATATACAGTTTACATAAGCATAAACACGAACAATATTTAACATTTGAATTATTCACTAAAGCTACTCACAGAGACAAAGATTATATCAGTAGTGATTTTATAAGTACATAAGTACCTTACGAAGATATACCAATAATATGAAACAAACTGAACTGAACTACACAAAGAAAATGATAGTTGCTGGTGTGTGTTGTGCAAGGTTGGCAACACGTATTTCTGTAGTGTTGGTATCTCCAGACAGGTTACATACAAGTTATAAAATCACTAGATTTCCAACTAATACCTAACCTATATCATACTCGAAAATACATTCATTTACACTGGATAACTGGAGAACTATTAATAATATAAACATATTAAACAATACAATAATATATTTGATATTGTAATATAAATTCGAAGGTAACAGTGATGTGCAGTGTCAGAATCTGATGGTGAATTTTGCAAGTAAAATACTGATAATGACACCAATAATAATTGGTGATCTTAAAGGCGTACAACTGTACAAATATGTGTGAATCTCTGTCATTGGGTTTTTATTGGCGATTGACAACTCTACGTGGACTTTAAACCAACTGTCAAGGTTAGTAAATATGTATTTAATTATAAATTACAACAATTATACCGCTCTAAGTACATTCACAATAGCAAAGCGAGCAATTGTGCGTCATTCTAATACATATTTCGGTGATGATCGCCATATTTTGTCGAATTGGATTCTGAGAATGAAGTTTACGAATAAACATCTCTAAAATTTTTATAGTTTTCCAAATTTGGAAGCTAAATTTTGTATATCTTGTGCCAGAAAAAAAGTGAATCTTTTGTACCGAAATGAACATAATGTTTTAATATAGACACATAGTTTTGTTTTATTACCAAATGTACCCTTGGCTTATTGAGAATACTTTGAATATAAAATAGTATTTTCATTCACTTTGTGAAAATCCGTATTCAATTAATTATATATGTATATTATATATAAATAGATACTTTGTTTATTTTCACGTGCTTTATTTTATTTGAAGCTAAAAAAATGTTGTTTTTCTTATTGCCTGATGATGTCGCAATGCCGACAAATAAAATAAAGCACGTGAAAATAAACAAAGTATCTATTTATATATAATATACATATATAATTAAGAGAATACTTAATATTAGATTAGTTCTGTATAAATGTGTAGTTTCTCATTATTTGTATATATTTCCTGTTGTAAATACCAAATCACATTGTAACCTTTATTAATAATTAGGGAGACCTGCTAATAATTGTAAATATAAATAAATAAAAATAAATAAATAAAAATAAAAATAAAAAATTAGCAAATAGTAATAATAGCAGCAATAAAGTAACACAATCTGCAAGATTTTAGCGGCAAACTGTCAAAACTAACGGCAATGTACGACAAATCAGTCCGCGACACTTATAAACTCTGCTGCAGGTCTGAAATTAACCATTAATCCGCCTTAGACGGACAAAAGAAGCAAAAATTGGGGAAAAAAACCGATTTAATAGAAAGCACACAGCGTGTGACATTACTTGCTTGCCAGAGTTATCTAGAAGTGAGGCCCGTTTCTGGAACGAGTACAACATGTACATCGATAACGAATAGTGACAAATAGTAAAGTTTCACATCGTCGCGGAAGTTTCCACCAGGCTAACTATTGACGGGGCCATCCAGCCTATTTATGGGGATACGGATATTGTGTACTATGTGCGTCACAAATACACCTAAATAGCAGTGTATGTGAAGACGACCAGGCTAAATATCTTGTACCACGTGCTGACACTGTGTTGTAACTTTTACAGAAATCTGAAGTCAGCCTGCAGCCGGAACAGTCCGTAGCGTACACCGAGCGCTGGCCCAAAAGCTGGCAAGCACGGAGACAGCCCTGGCCGTCAGTAACGAACGGCTGGCATCCGTGCAGGCAGAATTGCAGGCAGCCAAGAAAGATGCATGCAGTCTGAGCATAGAAAATAGGCTGCTAAGAAATAAATTGCATACGCTGCAGGGAAACATACGGGTATTTTGTCGCGTACGTGGTGGAGCTAGACGAGGCCTCCAGCGCAATCAATAAAAAGGTAAAAAAAGGTAAGAGGTAAAAAAAGAGAAAGAAAGAGCAGTCACTAGATACGAAATTCAAATTTGACGTTGTATTACCGGCTCACACGTCGCAAGAGGAGATGTTTCTGGCCGGTCGGTTCCTCAACACCTTGTGGAATGTGAAAGTTACCTCTCCCAGCTAGCAACTGATGCCCCCCCCCCCCCCGCGTCAATGCATCGTTTATAGAAATATACAACGAGCACAATTAGTATAGCAGATTCAATTACAACGGTTTTATAAAAAAAGAATAATTTAAAAGAGAAAAAAGATCGTAACAGCTTTCTGCGCAAACTGTACCCTTTGACATACGAGTCAATTGTTATAAAAATGTATAGTGAATTGAGTTCGCGCCGCAAAATGACGGTGAGAAAAAAAAAGGACAATCTGCGAGACAGAGAAAAATAAATTGGGGGTGGGAAAAAATGATGATGATTTAATAGAAAAGACGACACACAGTGTGTGTGAATTGTGGCACTGGAACGAGCACAGAGTCCGTAAAGGGAATACACATTACTTCCTTGCCAGAGTTATCTAGAAGCGCGACCGCGAGGCCGTGGAAGAAACCAGAGTACTTGGCAGTGGTAACACAGCATATCAGACATTCGTGCAGCAACGGGCTAACGATAAATTCGATAAGTTGTTTCCGGGTCACACGTCACAAGAGGCGATGTTTGTGGAGGTGGCACCGCTCATCCAGTCTGCCATGGACGGATACAACCGTGTGCAGGGCTGGTAGACCTAGACGAGGCCTCCAGCGCAACCAACAAAAAGGTAAAAAAAGGTAAAAAGAAAAAGAAAGAAAGAGCAGTCGGGGCCAGCGGTGTTTTTTGTTCTTTAAGTGGCGAGAACGCCCGAACAGTCGGAAGAGTTCCACCGTGGTCGCGTAGAATAATACATAAATAAGTAATACATGTGGAATAAATTGTGTTGCTTCTAAAACTGTCCACTGTCCAGTTTTTATTTCACGTAATGTTTCACTTGCATGTACGTGTATTATAAATCGTCATATGTTACACGCTAAGAGATTTGAATTTTGTTTTCAAGTGGTCAGGACACCAGAGCAGGCAGTGGAATTCCAACGGCGGGTGGCCCTAGTGACTGACGTCGTCGAGTAACGGACGGCGGGTAGTCACCAGGCTCACCGACGAAGGATCCAAGTCGGAAATTTACGGGGAGATGTGCAGGGCTGTAGGGCTGGACGACACCAAACCTTCGGTCCGGGCCAACATGAAGCTTTGGTGGAAGCGGCACACGGCCCCACAGTCCTGGCCACCATCCCGGTGGAGTATGGGTCGCAATTAACACCGGCAGACGCCAGGTATGTTTGTATATATATATATATACAGTGTGTCCCAGCGACTACCGTACATAGGGAAATTAACATTGGGAAATTATATAAGGATCAAGTATTGCCTTGAGCTATATGCATGTTCTTTCTGAGTGACAAAAACAAAAGATTTAAAACAAAGAAATTTACTTCTGTCAAATAATTTTACATTACATAATTATTGAAAGGAATTTTATTTAAAATAGGAAATTGGGTGCGTCAATTTTGTGAATTAATGTTTAATAAATGTCATGCTTTAGAAAATATTTGTTTCACTGACGAGCACACATTTACATTAAATGAGAAGCAGAATTTTATGACAGATTAAGCCACTGTCTGCGAGTCAATGGGAATACGTTTGTACATTTCATTGATTAGTGCCTGCTAGTGATATTGAATTTAGTGCTTATCTGTTGTGTTTTTCTTCGTTTTTCCATTACACAATGCAATCTCTTAAGCTTTCTGTTGTTTGTTATGCATTACTGAAAATCATCCAAATTTGTTTCTACACAAACTTTATTATAAAATAATAAATATAACCATATTATTTGTCCCTAAAAATTATTTATTTGCAAGAATATTGATAATTCAATGGTAATAGTTGTATTGTTTCAGCAAATTTAAAAAATAACAGCAATTTGACAGTTTTAAATTTGATTAATTCAACTACCTACTGTTTAATTTGTGACAATCACATGTTTAGATACAGACACAGCAATACTTGATCCTTACATAATTTCCCAATGTTAATTTTCCTATGGATGGTAGTCGCTGGGACACACTGTATATATGCATGTGCTTAAAGAATACCTGTCTAAATATCTTGTACCATATTCTGACATTGTGTTGTAACTTTTACAGAAACGTGCCGCGCAACCTGCTGAGCCTGCCCAACCTGCTGAGCCTGCCCAACCTGCTGAGCCTGCCCAACCTGCTGAGCCTGCCCAACCTGCTGAGCCTGCCCACAACAGTCAGTAGCGGTAAGCAACATCTGACATGATTCCCGTATTTTGTACTCGTAACTTTTTTGACAACTAAATTTCGTGACAACTCGGACAAATCCGTATTCTGTACCTGTATAGCGGTTGCAAATTTTCAAATCGTGTTCTTGACAAGTAGCGCCGGCTGGTTGTGATATGTAAATGTACTTGGGAATCAACATGTCTCATGCATCAAATCATATCGTGTGTAATTCAGAGTCGAAAATGTAAAATCTACTTCGTCTGTAACATTGGAAACTTTCAAGCGGCTATGTTTATGCACCTGTCATAATTTGGCGTAAGCTTGGTACGGCAACAGCTGATATCGGGCGGGAAATTTAAATGTCACTAACACATAGTAGTAAACATTATGTGTGGCTTATTTCACACCAAATTGTCGATTATGATCCTGTCATGCGCTACTAGACAGACAGCTAATAAGATAACACACAGATTATCGGCGAATGAAATAATATGTTTATCCGGGAAGCTTACTGTATAGAGAGAGAGACTAATGTTACACGTATGTTTATACGTGTGTATAATGTATAGTATATGATACGAATACTTCATACACATTCTACAGACGTGTGTATGCACCTGGCTCACTAATTAAACTGTACAATTATTTACTGTATATTCCTTCAGTGCACCGAGCGCTGGCCCAGAAGCTGGCGAGCACGGAGACAGCCCTGGCTGCCAGTAACGAACGGCTGGCATCCGTGCAGGCAGAATTGCAGGCAGCCAAGAAAGATGCATGCAGTCTGAGAAGAGAAAATAGGCTGCTAAGAAATAAATTGCATACGCTGCAGGGAAACATACGGGTATTTTGTCGCGTACGTGGTGGAGCTAGACGAGGCCTCCAGCGCAATCAACAAAAAGGTAAAAAAAGGTAAAAGAGGTAAAAAAAGAGAAAGAAAGAGCAGTCACTAGATACGAAATTTAAATTTGACGTTGTATTACCGGGTCACACGTCGCAAGAGGAGATGTTTCTGGCCGGTCGGTTTATCAACACCTTGTCGAATGTGAAAGTTACCTCTCCCAGCGAGCAACTGATGCCCCCCCCCCCCCCGCGTCAATGCATCGTTTTTAGAAATATACAACGAGCACAATTAGTATAGCAGATTCAATTACAACGGTTTTATAAAAAGAGAATAATTTAAATAGAAAAAAGATCGTAACAGCTTTCTGCGCCAACTGTAACCTTTGACATACGAGTCAATTGTTATAAAAATTTCATTTGTGTAGGGGGCCGAGGAAGAGTGCGAAAGAATGGCAACGTGTAAGTAATTCTATTCTATTTTTAAATATTTGAAGGTTAACATATTGGTTATGTAATTGGAAGAATAGTGGAATTCGGGCTGGATACTGTGCAGGTTCGAAATGAGATTTCGTGGTAGATATTCAGTTTAATTCATATAAATTCTGATAAAATATCCTCATGTGATCCTATACATCCTGGAGTTCTAGTCCTATTCCCGTTATCTATTTCAGGAAGAACGAGCAACGCGCATATTACACTACAAGAGAAATTGCTCAAGAAATCGAATTGAATGAAACATCGAATGAAGAAGCTACACCGGAAGCCATCGAGAATCTTCCAATGAACAATAAAAATACACGAAAAAGAAAAGCGGTTGGTGAAATATCAAAAAAAGGAAGGCGTTAACATGTAACGCGTAATTGTGGTAAAAGTGGTCAGGACTCCGGTACAAACGGCGGTGTTTGAACGTCGCGGTAGCTCTAGAGGCTGCTACGAGCGTGGAGGTGGCCACCAGATACTATTAATGTATATTGCACCTCTTTCATTCAATAAAAATTAATGACAGTACTTGTACTTGTGCTTATGAACAAAGTATATAACTGTTGGTTCTCTCCGAATAAACAAAGAAATAAAAAAAATATAAAATAAATAAATAAATCACCGAAATATGAAAGAGCAATTTCTGAAAAATGGCCATCTCGATCTGGAGAACACGCCCTGTATGCAGAACTTACTGCTTGACAGAGGATTTTGTCATCGCACAGTTTCATGAAAAAATATTTCGGAAATTTGACATTTCCTTGAACACAGTTTTAATCGCGAGTTAATTTAATTACACGAAGCATCACAGCACCATCAGATTGTAACACCATTTTGTTGCTTAATTATTGTATTGTTTGATATGCGTGTGTATTTATAGATTTATCTATTTTATATATATATATATATATATATATATATATATATATATATATATAAATATATATATATATAAATATATATATATATAAATATATATATATATATAAATATATATATATATAAATATATATATATATAAATATATATATATATAAATATATATATATATAAATATGTACCTATGTATATATTGTTATCCAGTGTGTAAATATATAAATAAATAATTTCCGAGTGTCTTAATAATAAATATTTTATACACCAAGGGAGAGAAACCCCTATATTTTTCCTGAGCATTGTAAAAAAACTATTAAAAAGAAGCAGTATGTAAATTTATAATGATAATAACGCGGCTGAATCTAGATAAAAATACAGAAAAAATACAAGAATCAAAACATATCAACAAATCGCTACTAAGTCTGGGTATTATCATTTCGGCATCGGATCACAAAATACATCGCGCGGGAAAAAATGGTGGTCTCTCTGCCGAGGTGTAACTACTATTTTATCCACGATCGGGAGTAGAAACACTTAATAAATAAAGAATTCTAATAAATCGCAATATTCAGAAGCCGTTGGCGATGTTTCCATGCAACGCGTACCACGGACAACAGACATTTGGTTACACAAAACCGTTTGTTCTGATAAAAACTCACGCTAGGGAAATTGTTGTCTTATTTCGTGCCCTCGGGAGTAAATGTTGCATTTCTGTCCCGCGTCTGGACGCCATCGAAACCGACTTCTACTCCCGAACGTGTAAAATCACACTTTACTTTTTAAATTTGATTGAAATTTGGTTCATTGTACAATACAATTTCGTTCTTAGGCAAAATTTAGTAAACAAATTAGTCAATTCCGGCTGCGTCCGAATTGGACTATTTAGTGCACTAATGTACCACGTGACTGGTTCTATAACTTAAATTGTGCACTAAATAACGTTAGGATTTTTAGAAAAATAGACATTCGGATTTGTAAAAGGACACTACGCCCTGAATTGCATGCCCTAAATTGACCGCCAAGATCCAAAAATCTCCCTGATTTCGTTGCCTACAGTACTAAAATCTTGAATTCGAACACGGCCTCAGTGTGCAGTAAATGATTATTAACTGTGTGTTAACAGACACAAGTAACAGAGCGATATTTAATAAGTAATACTATCCATCCTCTGTTTACAATTACAAAACGACTGGATAATAATTTCTATCTTTACCTAGCGGCCAAAATACTGATATTACTTGAATTATAACGAAGCTTGTTTAGATGACGATTTACAGGAAAATGCAAAGAGAATTCGTCTGCACTTTTGTGTACCGTAAATTTTAAGTCGTCTTGTTCAAAACATCATTTTATGATGTGACATCACTAGCCTAACCTCTACAATAAAATCTAGCCAATCAATCTAACACATTATTGAGCAACAACAAATTTCCAAATTTAATTTAATGTGTGTGTGCGTGTTTGTTGTGTAGAAAGAGATCTCTCGAGCCATATTGGTGGTGGTGTTGGTGTTTAATAGTGAGTACAGAATTGTGTATGACTCACCCAGTAGCTTCCTTAGTGTCAGCAGCGCATGCGCAGTCCTCCAGTGCAGGTGTGCTGTCGTCTGTGCAGCTCACCAGCCATTGTCAGCAGTAGCAACAGCTTCAACTCCACATTCCCGCAATCGTTGCACCCTACAACATTCGTTACTGATCAACATCAGCCTGTAAAAGTACACTGTATCACAGCCAAACAACCACTGCACGTTATCAACTGCAAACTTTCTCGAAATTATGTCATGTTCGCGGTTCACGTACACGGGATCAAACAATCCTGGTCTGTCACACACGAAAACACACGTAAAGTCTAGTGGTGGAAAAATATCGATAGTCAAAATTATCGATAGTACGATATAGCGCTCTAAAAAACTATCGGTACTATCGATAGTTTTTAAATGGTGTTATAATTTATATTAGTTCGCATCTAATTGCACTTAAATGACATTCAAATGAAAAACAAATAGACAAAGGATGTAAATAAATATTTATTCTACAGATATTTGTAGCACATATTTCATAAAAAAATGTATAGGTACTGAAAACAACAAAAATTATTAAGGGCAGGTTTTTCAATTTCCTGGTAGCATTTTATTTATAAGAGATAAATAAAAAATGTAATCAAATTTTTCACAGTAAATAATAAGTTTGTCATTTGGCAGTTCGTTTCGATGCGGCATTTGTTTATTTATCGGACTGTTACAATTTTACCAGGAAATTGAAAAACCGGCCCTGCATAAAATTGACTATATCACTCATTAAATTATAAACTCATAAGAATGTTCGAAACTCGACGTATTGTCTAAAGACACACGTCTTGGACTAACAAAAAACATGTAAAAGTAAGTATTTAAGAAGCGAAGAATTTTGATTAATAAATAGTAATTTGTCAACATTTTGAAATTTTAAATTCGCTCGGCGATTCGAAATTATTTGTCCAGCTTTCGAAACTATACGTTCTGACTGTAATTAACACGTGATCGAATTTAAAAAAAAAAATTATATTCGGAAATAATGAAAAAAGAATTTTTATAAAATACTTACTATCGATAGTGACCAAAACTATCGATATATCGAAAAAAATAAAACTATCGATAGTTTTCCACCTCTAGTAAAGTCACTCAGAAATGTCTACTATAACCCGTGTAATATTTGTGTTTTCAACCGAAACTTAAAATAAAATAAAATAAACGAACAATAATTGAATAAAACACATGTAAAGTCACGCAGAAACGTTTACTTTCCGCCAAAATAGAAATAAAATGAACGAAATGGAATTGAATAGAGACATATTTACTAAACATTACGAGTTTGTATTCAATGGTGTGTGTGTTTCGCGTAGATCAACAGAATATCGATTAAGAACAAGTGTGTTTACAAATACGTGGTGATATTTATGGTTGTTAGGTTTTCCCCTAGCTAGACGATGACGTTCATTGGTTGTCTGGCCGGATACAGTATATGTATGTATTATACCGAATATATCACTATTATATTGTTTCATGAATTATCGTAACACAAATACCTATATTATTTCGACCCCTGTATTGTATCGTTAAGATCTAATTATTATTTATAATAAATACAGTGCACGCCGCTTAATCTGATCACATCGGGACTTGAGGTTTTTGATAACAATAACCGATTGATAACAATAACCGAAAAAATATAAACACAAAATCTTATTAATTAATTAAAAAAACATATGTGAAACAGTAATAAACAGTAAATAAATTATGAAATGAACTAAAAAATCTAAAAATAAACATAACAATTTTCGGCAACTTATCATACTGTGCTAAAATGTTAATGTTTTCTTTTAAGCTAAGATCACGTCTCCTTTTTTACGTCGGCCACTGCAAACGATTAGAATTAAACTGAATTTGTTTCAGTAGTTAAGACCATACAAACGCATTGTCTGAGTTTATTTGTGTATAATACAATCAAATTTCTAGGTTCTTTGTAAAAACTATTGTTGCTTTTAAAATTGCTCGGGACAAAAACAATCCGAAGAAAAAATTGATAACATAAACCGAAGTCATGATTACTATAACCGAAATTTTTTCAATGTAGTTGTATACGTCCGGGCCGTTCTTTGCGAAAGTGATAACAATAACCGATTGATAACATTATCCGTGATTCCAATAAGCGGCGTGCACTGTACATACATACATAACATCACGCCTTTCCCATTACTGGGGGGGTAGCAGGCCCTTTATTCCCTACAATCACTCAAACAATTTAATATTATATAGAAAACTGCTTTTCATTCCTTATTTTCTAACAATTGCTCGCCCAAATACTCCTGTTCATACATAACTGTCTCGCCTCGTTAATATCCATACACACCTATTGTCATACATGCTCTCCTATTATTGCTGCTTATAATTTTACGTTCACTCAAAACATTTTCTCTCATATTCATCCATTTATTCCTCGGTCTTCCTCGCATTCGTGTTCCTTCAATTTCACCCAAATAAATCCTCTTAGTCAATCTGTCATTTGACATATGTATGTATACATTATGTGGAATATATCAATATTATATTGTTTCATGAATTATTGTAACACAAATACGTATATTATTTCGACCCTTGTATTCAGATTTATCGATTTATTTATCAGAAATACTAATACTATTACCTATTATTTATTTACTAGGCCTATATTCGTAATTTCTGTATAGTAAACTAATTTTTAAAATGTACCTTTGTGTCTGCTAATCTCCAAACTCTCTCTCAAATATCTTCACTTTGTCTGTCTAGCCATCTTTCCTGATCTTCTGCATGTAACAGTCTTCATTGTAGTCGAATATTATATTACACAAGGGCTTTTCTATATAAAATTTGAGAAAAATAGTTAAAAACATTGGCAAATAAAATGCAGAAACGACAGACGTAACAACAACAACCAATTCTAGTATACCGTGTGTCTCACGACGATCTACACATAGGACGTAACGCGCTCATTTGATTTTTGAATTCAAAATATTAATCTGACTGTTTTTGTTTTTGTACTATTTAGACACTAATAATTGTCAATTTGACGTTTACTATTTTATTTTATTCGTGACATTCTAACAAATTTTATCAAGAAAAACAAACAGAAAGTGAAATCTAAATTAAAGAAAATGAAATGAACAGCTAGTGCACTAAGAAATAACTATTTATTTGGTGTAGTGTTTGACACTACTCCAAACAAAAGCAATCACATTAATATTTTGGATTCGAAAATCAAATGAGCGCGTAACGTCCTATGTGTAGATCGTCGTGAGACACACGGTAGATATTTCGAAACATTTGAATTTTGTATGGAATATCTATTTATAGCAGCTCTTTTAATAAACAATTAATTTCAAAATCTAAACTATTTTTGTTACTTAATGGCTAATCAAAAGCTCAATTCAACAAAGAAGCTCTGATAAAAAAAGGATGAAATGATTCAGAAATGATCGTAGAGACTGTATAATGTTGATTTTCGAAATATTTTCATATCAAAGCCCAAATAAACATATCCAATTTAACGTAAACTTATTATTTTTAAATTTAAACAATTAATACTTGAGTAAATACCAATATTCTACTTCATTGTACATTATTGTTTCAGCAAATAATCATATATGTACTTAAATTGATCAGATTATAGAAAAATTGTACAGATTTGAAGGATCGAAGACAAAAATTAAAATATTTGCAAGCAATTGACATTTGTAAACATAAATATCTCAAAATATCACATTTGGTAAATGAACAAATTGATTTAAATCATTCAATTCTTTGTAAATTAAATATTCATTATCGTTGATATTGGCTAAAATTAAAAACAAAAATTAATTGTGTTTTGATTATCAGTGCATTTGTATGTATAACTTGTTATTTTATTTATATTTTTATTCCTAATGATGACATGAAATGGCGAAACATGTTGAATAAATAGAAAAATATAGTAGTAAAACACAAAGTGATTTTAATTATTAAATAATAACATAATGAGAATTACTACCTAATAAGTATATTTAATCAAAGGTCAATGAAATTTAATGTAGACATTTTTGAAAACGAATCATTTGTTCATTTAGCGAATGCAAATGTTTGTTGTACTTTTGATTATTAATATTAATGTGTGTATATAGATGTATTTATTTATGATGGTGAATGCTGAAACTACATGTGTATTTACCAAACTGATATCGCTGAGATTTCTTGGGGCCAAGTCTGATAGTATATTCCGAAACTTAACCGAAGGTAACCGGTCAAATCATTATTAAAATTATTGGTTGATATGAATTCGTTAAAATGCTGTCAATATTCCATAGTTATAAATGACTGTAGGAATAAAGAATAATAATAATAATAATAATCGCAATTGGGATACTAATAATCCATAACAAACTACGCAATGACAGTTTAGTTCTCTGCTTTACCGACTGTCCAAAGCGTCGCCATGTTCCTGCCAATGTCATTAGTGTCAGCAACAAAAAATAACCGTTTTGACGAAAAACTAAATGAATATATTATTTAACATTATACAATATGTATGTAAATGAATCAAAATATCAATTCACAGTGTAACAATTATTTATCAGCCAATAGATTTGAAGTTTTTCAGCACACACCAAAACACACTACGAAATACAGGAAAATATCTCCGAAAACAGCGGAACAGATCGCAGCTATCGTACTATTCAAAGCAATTTGGCAGGAATATGGCGGACACTGTCTTTAATATAGTCACTGTAGATTTTACAGTAAAAACCGCGTAAACACTGTGTACAGCCACAGCTAATTTGATCACAAGATTGAAGAATAACATTTTGAAAGTGATCTGGCATTTGTCGAGCGTCGAATCAATCATATTATTTACCATGTAAAGCTGTTGTTTGGTCAACGAAAAACGTAGTCAAAATGTAGTAAAATAAATTAAATGCATGTGTAATGTGAAATAAGATGAAATAAATAACATAAACACGCAATCACTGTGCATTCCGAACCTGAGTGTAATGAACGAACGGTTTTAACCAAATATGTATATGATTTAAAAGCGAATACAGTTTAGAAATGTACGAATTAATTTATACAACAGATTAGCTTCGTGTTTCGTGAAAAACGGTCGCTTATTTGAATATTTAATAATAATATCTACATATGTGTGTAAACAATAAGGTTATGTTGTGAAATCAATCAAATTCTGTGTGAATTACTCTGGAATTTATAAGTTTTCTAGCGTCTAGACCGAGATTCGAACCGTATGATTTATAAATTAGCACACAGGGATAAAATGATTGATTATGTGTGTCAAATACTGTGTAGTACATACCTTCTTCTTGCTGTATGCTCAGTTGACAGTAGCAGCTAGACTCCATCACGTGCCTGTGTGTGTATGTGTTGGTGCTGACAGCAGAGACCCTGCTGATTCAATCCATGTATTTATCTAAAATACAACCATTGACGAACGAATTAATCACTTATAAAGTCACACACGGTACAATATTAACATTTACAGCAACAAAATCATGCAGAACAGTCGTTTAAAGAATAATAATGCAGGCAGAAGCGTTGAATTTAGTTACAGAGATGATAAATACACATATTTACCTCCATATAAGCAGGCTGTGCTCTCAGTATTAGTTCATCTGCACCGTGATGGAGGTTGAAGCACGTACAGACGGTTATTCTAAGTATACGGTTGATTGTTGTACGTCAATCATACGCCATCGTCATCAGCACTGATTCTAGAATATTTTATTAACCATCAAATACCGGCAAAACGACACAACAACACGTAATAAATGAATAGAAAACACAAATCATCTTTCAAACACGTACATTTTTCCGACAGACACTTTGTAGAATCACAACACTGAATAAATGTGCATCAACAACATATTTTAAAAAACGCGTTTTTTAGATAAACAAGTAAAATTATTGTATTGCAAAGAACCACACCCAAAAAAAAGAACACACTCGAGATCGTAGACACAAGTTGTAAACGAAATATGACAACCAGAGATGACAGGTAAGTGGAAAATTAAACTTAAACCGACTTGAAAAACGCGGAAAATTACAAACACCAATTCTACACTGCTACGATGATTATTATCACATGTATATGTGTGTATAATTGTTGTAATTAGTGATTAAAACACGTATTTACTAACCGTGACAGGTTGGTTGAAGTCTGCCGACGCCATTTTGAATTGATTCCAACAGGAACACCAACCATGGTTGACCATCATGCTAGTGACATTTCTCTTGTAACCTGTACAATAAAATACAAAATATTCACATTTCAGAAGTTAAAGCACCACCACTGTATTTATAAAATAATATTTCAATTTCACTTTAAATATGTAGACCAAATATAAATAAATTGAATATAATTACCTTGTGGCTGTTACAAGTATAGTGGACGGAGTCATCATTCTGAAAATACAAATACGTACAAAATTCTTTCTAGAAACTGTGTAAAATAATTGGTAATAGCTTACAGTGTAACTAATAATTAGTTTATTCCGTCGTGTGCAAGTATAAACCGTGTTTCATTTATTCAATTACGTAGGCCGACACTAATTAAACCAGGATTGAACTCGAATATGACAAAAAATGCAACGAAATAATAATTTCGCGTAAAATATTGAAATTCGTATATCTGTATAATGTGAATTTTACATATATATTGCTTCGTGATTAGTTAAAAACTACATGTGTACATATTTTCGTTTGAAATCATAAACGTACACGCACAAATTGAACTTTCAGTGAAAAAAACACTTAATATCGTATAAATATCTTTACTAGTGATGCAAAATACTTTCAACTAAGAGTAAAGATTAGTTATAAGGCGATTTATTGAACGCAATATGAAGATAAAACGTCGGTACACAGTACAAATGCAAAGTACAATACTCACATATCACGTCCATCTTCTTCCACGGTCGAACAGGCATTGAACAGTACTGAACGCGAATAAACAACAAGAGTCTACTTTGCAGACCGACGGCAGTAACCGAGCTCGTACGAACATATAAGTCGGAGATTTACAGAATCGGGAAATCGTGGAACTGCATTAATTATTATTACATTTAGGGTTGGGTAGAGTAGGTTAGGGGAGGGTAGAGTAGAGGAATGTATTATTAAATAGGGTAGGGTAGCCAAATCTATAAATTGCACTAACAGCAAATGTATTGCACACAAGTTTAGCACAACGTTACGAACTAAGAACAGGCATGCCGTATTATTTCGTAAACAGACATCGTGCATCTTCGTACTTGCATGGGGTCTGCAAACTAGAATCTTGTGTTAAATGATATTGTTGCCAATATTATGTGAATTATATCGCTGTACGCCGACAACGAGCTATTGAGACTATTTAATAAAATACTGTCCTTGTCTTCAAGGCACACATAGCAGATATTTGCTAAACAATACATTTTATTTAATCACGATTATAATATATAAACCACGATCCGTCATTAATAAGTTGTAACTAAATTGAACACAGCAGTGTTACCAACATTATGAATGTATAATACTGGCCGTGTGATATGAACAATACAATAAAATCAAATGACTGACTTACGATAATTTTGTACACAAATTCATGTATGAACATTTACGAAACGTACAGTTATAATTTCATCGGAATAATCCACCATCTTGACGACATATTATTTATAAATCTATTTTAATTTATTTATTTCTCTCTAAACAAACCACGACTGGAAATACGCATTTGAAATGTCTGATGCACAAGTGTCAACTCAAATAGGAGTTAAATAATAGTGTTGCCAATATGATAATTTGAAATTTCATTGGCACATCGATGATAAAGGTTAAAACATAAAAGTGTTTTCGTCCATAGGGAGGACGTATAAAGAAATGTATATTACTATTGAGAGTATTTTCATTCTGTTATCACTAGCAAAAGTAATAGCAATATAAGTTAATAGTTTATAGAACTGTCAAAAAACATAATGTAGCAGATGCAAGCACCAATGATACGCGCGTGTATTGCGGGTGCTGAACTTACAGGCGTACTTAATTATATTTGTACTTGTATCTATATTTAAATGCACGTTTGAGGGGTACAGGGAGGTACTAGCACATATCAGGTGTGTATTCAGTATACCTGAGACTATCATGCGATATGGTAGTCTTACAAATGTACGGTCTTCCTGGTTTAAATCGATAATACTAAAAATATAAGTTCTATAAAACCGTTTATGTGACACAAATCATAAAGTTAAAAAACTAGTTATTACTGCTTGAATACTAGTAAATAAATATACACTATTTCGTAAAGAATCTACACTGTAAAATGAACAGCAAAATGTGTTGAAAATCATTCGTAAATATCGTATTGTATCTTAGATTGTAATATTTATTAAATTCTGGTTAATAATCTATAAAGCGACAATGGTTAATTGGAACTAAGAAATAAACAAAATAATCAGTAGTGGCTTTAAATAATAATTTTTTAAATAATTACTTGTGATTTTGTGTGTTTGAAATTATGAACAATAATACTTACGGATTGTAATACTGTGTTTAAATAAGTATATTGGTGATTTTGGAAGTAAAATGTCCACAGAAGACGATGAATTATCAGTAATAAGGAATGGAGAAAGACATAACGCGTATGTAAAGGCCCTTGCACAATCAAAAAAATAAGAAATAAGAAATAGGAATAAGAAATAAGAATAAGAATCCAACACATATAAACGCGTATATCAATGCACAACGGAGAAATAAGAAATAAGGAATAAGAAATAAAAATAAGATTTCCGACGCGTTGGAAATCTTATACTTATTTCTTATTCCCAACCAATCACAGCGTTCCTGGAATTCCCGCGTTTCTTGACAGTTCGTAACGCTAGTTCACAATAGTTTAGCAGAATATTTAAGAAAATGGAATCGCATAATTATGCAGTTGAATACGTATTGTCAAGTAAACAATAATTATACACTTACTTATTTTGACGTTTACTATTAATATTTCAGGTTATGCTTCCGAAACTGTCAAATATATTCTAGCACTCTGATTGGCCGATTCTTATTCCTATCGAGTCATTGTGCATTGCACTTATTTCTTATTCCTATTTCTTATTTCTTATTCCTATTTCTTATTTCTTATTTTTTTGATTGTGCAAGGGCCTTAAGTATACAGGGTGTCCCCAAAAATCTGGGATATCGGGAATTAACCCCTAAATATAGAAAACCGTGATTATGGGCTGAACAACGCATTTTAGAGTAAAAGTGCATATGAAAAAAGTTGTTCAGAATTAAAAACTACACAATATGATGCCATATTCAGTGCTCAAATAATTTAATATATCGAGTAAATCAATTATACTTTTTCCTGACTAGAATCTTGTACTTGCAAGTGCAGTAGAAATATATTTAAGATTTTCGAAAATAAAAATTAATTTTATTTTGCTAAAAAATGTGCATTGCTATTGAGAGTATTATTATTAGCAATAGTGATAGCAATGTAAGACGATATTAGTACTTTATAGAACTGTCAAAAGCAGGATAAAGTAGATGCAACCGGCAATATACAGCTGTATTGCGGGTGTTGAACGTACAGGCGTACTTATTTTTATAAGAAATCTGGGACATGAAGTATTGACATGTAAATAATATAGAAAAATCGTGATTACAGACAGAACAATACATTTTAGAGTGAAAGTGTAAATAAAAAAGTTGTTCAGAATTAAAAACCACATAAGTTGATGCCATATTCAGTGTTCAAATATATTTCTATATCGTGTAAATTAATTTTGAAATACTACACTTTATTTGAAAAACATTTGACAAACATTAAACATTAGTACTAGCCTTCTAGATTCTCATATCGTAGACGGTTATTCTCTTATTATTTAAAAGACAATTGACAATCATTCGACATCAGTATTTTAATAATTTTTAGTAATCTAGTAACATGTCGTAGTGAACTGTCAAAAGCAGAAAAAAAGAGACATACATACATT
This sequence comes from Carabus problematicus, assembly GCA_963422195.1. Classification (NCBI taxonomy): domain Eukaryota; kingdom Metazoa; phylum Arthropoda; class Insecta; order Coleoptera; family Carabidae; genus Carabus; species Carabus problematicus. The sequence continues at coordinate 423,926 of OY728578.1, forward strand.
TAAGATAAATGTTAGTAAAAATACAATACAATACACTGTAATTCACTCAAACTTGAGGTGGCACTAATTAATCACTGGAAATTTAGAAATAACTTTGAAAAGTTTGGTTAAATGCATTTGAACACAAAATGTCAACCAACGTGCCCAGTGGCTGTCAAACCATGTACACTACGTATATGTACCAGTGAATAAATTCATGCGAAACAAATACAAAAGAAAATTCTAGTGATATATAAAAAAAAATTTTACGAAAAATTTGCAATTCGAGAAATTACTACAATTATTTAGATACCTACTATAATGTATTGCACTGTTAAAATAAATTTAAAATTAGCCTGCAATTCTACATGTGATAAAATTAATTCTTGAATTAATGACATTTGAAAATATCTTAACCTAAAAAATCATTTTTCTGAATGACGTTTTTAATCTGTAGATCAAATGAGATATATACGTAACTATTACATTAATTATCGGTATTATTATATAAACACAAATAAACACATTACAATGACCTAGTGCAGGATTAGATTTCAAAATATAAAACTGTATTTTCATTTACTTTGTCTTAATAATGCATATGTGATTAATAAATAATATACAGAATGTTCAAATTATTGTCGACAAAAATACTTTAAATAAACGTTGTAAGTGGGCAATCAGATTTAATATTTGACATTTCATAACTGAGAAATGCAAGTTTAAACTTTCATGAAGAAAACACATAATTTTTAGGAATAAACCAACAAACAACAGTTATCTGAAATGTCAAACAATATATACAGTAAAAGAAAATGTTGGAAAAACTATTAAAAACAACGCATATTGAAATGAAAATGGCTGTCAACGTACATGTATATATTAACATAAGATTGTCAAATAAATAAATAAAACTGATACTAATATATAATAATATAAAAATTACGTTAAATATTTGAAACGAACATTTACAAAGCTACTATTACAATAAATATTTAAAAAAATATACACATACAAGTAAATCAGTTAATACTGTATAAATAAAATAAACATAATAATAAATAATATTGCATGTTAAACAGGGTTAAATAATAGTTAAATCTAGTTGTTCATTTAAAATTGTGTAAAATTATTTCGTTAATGGTTAAAAATGTCTAATGTAAATGTCTAGTATTATTTGGCAAATGGTTAAAAATGTCTAATGTAAAATCTATAATCAAAGTATAAAATCAGAAAGTCTATTTATATAAAAAAATTAATAGAAATAGTAAAAACATATGGATTTAAAACACACATTTAAAAATAAGTAAAAAGTTAAAATACTGCCCGTACGACGCTCATTACGCTCTTCCTTGGCCGCTTCCAGCAGAATCTTCGGTACGGTGATGCTGCAAAGTTACAGAAAACGGAACAAAAACATTTACGTTAGTTATTATTACAATAAATATTTAAAAAAATACACACAAATAAATCAGTTAATAATGTAGATTGTCAAGTACATAAATAAAACTGATAGTAATTGTTTTGTTCATGGTTAAAAATGTCTAAACCTCATTTTTCAAACGCTGATTCTCCTGCTTTAGTGTTTCTATTTCGGCCAACGCGGACTCCAGCCGTTGATTACTGAGGGCCAACGCTGTCTCCGTGGTTGCCAGCTTCTGAGCCAGCTCCTCGGTGCACTGAAGCAATATACAGTAAATAATTGTACAGTTTAATTAGTGAGCCAGGTGCATATACACGTGTGTAGAATGTGTATGAAGTATTCGTATCATATAATACACATTATACACACGTATAAACATACATGTAACATTAGTCTCTCTCTCTATATACAGGAAGCTTCCCGGGTAAATATATTATTTCATTCGCCGATAATCTGTGTGTTATCTTATTAGCTGTCTGCCCAGTAGCAAGTGCGCGCCATGTTTGTATGACCTCTGTTTTGCGTGGGCTTATATGGAAGAATTTCAATAAATTGTGAAAATATCCGAATTCTTGCTACAACAATTCTTAAAGAAAATATCATACAAATCTAGCATATCAATGAACAATACAAGCATATTACATTTCTATATAAGAGCATACAAAATTGAAAAAAATAAATAAAAAAAGAACAATATAAAACAAAACTTATTGAAATATTATTATATAACTAATCACTAATAACCCAGAAAGTTAGTAATGTTCAATATAATTACACGTAACACATCAATAACCATAAAAACAGTGCACTTTGTCAACATTCTGATTTTGACATGAGGTCATACAAATATGGCGGCTGCATTTAAAATTTCGCTTCACTTCTTTACGTTGTTTCCTCTGTTTAGTTTCGTTACTCCAAGGAATAAACATGGCCGCTTGAATGTTTCCTAGTACGGACGAAGTAGATTTTAAATTTCCGACTCTGAATTTACACACGATTTGATTTTATTTGACGCATGATTCATGCGTCAAATAAAATCAAATCGTGTGGCATGCGGCATGAAACATGGTTGATTCCAAAGTACATTTACGTATCACAACCAGCCGGAGCTACTTGTCAAGAACACGATTTGAAAATTTGCAACCGCTATACGGTTACAGAATACGGATTTGTCCGAGTTGTCACGAAATTTAGTTGTCAAAAAAGTTACGAGTACAAAATACGGGAGTCATGTCAGATGTTGCTTACCTCTACGCACTGGTCCGGGGCCGGGAACAGCCGCCTGGAGCAGCCCGGCTGGGGCTCCGGAGACTCTGTCTTCAGCACATGTCTGTAAAAGTTACAACACAATGTCAGAATATGGTACACGATATTTAGACAGGTATTCTTTCAACACATGCATGCATATATATATATATATATATATATATATATATATATATATATATATATATATATAAACAAACATACATACCTGGCGTCTGCCGGCGTCAGCTCCGGTCCGTACTTCGCCGGGATGCTGGCCAGGACGGTGGGGCCGTGCCGCTTCCACCAAAGCTTCATGTTGGCCCGGACCGAAGGTTTGGCCTCGTCCAGCCCCAAAACCCCGCACATCTCCCCGTAGATGGCCTGCTTGGGCCCGTCATTTGTGAGCCTGGTGGCCACGTCCGCCCGTTCCTGGACGAAGGCAGCCACCAGGCCCACACGGCGATGAAATTCCACGGTCTGTTCGGGTGTCCTGACCACTTAAAAAAAAAATTCGAATCTCTTAGCGTGTAACATATGACGATTTATAACACACGTACATGCAAGTGAAACATTACACGAAATAAAAACTGAAAGTGGACAGTTTTAGAAACAACAACAATGAAAAAACAATATAATTTGTTCAAAATTACCCGTGTAACGTTTGCAAAATGGCAAAATACCGAGTACAAATAACTATGACTAGTTCTAACCGGGACGGTTAAACAAAATGGCCGGTAATTATAGTGAAGATTGCACGGAGTTAGTGTTTAATTTAACCTAGACAATCGGAGGGAATAATCTAGTGAATTACGAAGTAATACAGTTATCAACACACCCTGTCGCGAATGTTTATTATTAGTAAAACCGTCAGCTGTAGTAATGTTGGCTGTACATGATAATATAATTGATAAAATATTCACTTACTTTTTAATTGTGTATGTGTATATATGTCGAAATCTGAAATGTAAGATTATACACAATTATTAATTGATTGAAATGAACTACCAAGGCGGTACACAATAAAGAATATGAGAAACAATATGCTTACCAAGCTGGAGACCGAATCTAGTGCAATACTAACTGATTTTGTCTTGTCTACTCACAGTCTTTTTATACGGCTGGACTAATTGATCGTTCATCGACTTGTATTTCGGTTGTATCATGCGTTAAGGTACCGGTACTGTGCGGTCCGAGACCTGCAGCAACGAGCCAAGAGGCCTAGTGCACGTTGGGTGACATTGTCACAGCCCCTGATAATATTTAAATATATTGAATGTATATGTATATGGATAATATACGTACAGTAGTTTAAATGAAAGAAGTCCCATGAAGGTTATCTGTATCATATACGAATTAACGTATAGTTATATATCTATCTCTCTCATTTCAATTGTCAAACAGCACGCGCGACAAGGATGGATATAACGCGTTTGTCTTTAGAATGTCCGAACAATACTACGACAAGCAAAACAAAATGAGGCTCGTTGTACTCGATACTATTGCAATAACGTACGTTGATTTCTTATTCCCTACACTACTAGCTGTCGCATAGGCGTGTAACGTCATTTTGCTGCATTTTCTGTCAATTTGTCTTATTTACCACTAATTAACACCAGTATTATGCACTAACACAAACACAGTTATAATAAATCACTTTTATTGCAACCACTGATATTATATCATTATCTAAATCGTTGTTGTAATTCAAAATGTGAGACACAAATGATTAACGTAATGAAATGTCAAAACATCATATTTCTGTTGTTACCGGTGCTAAGCCGACTATTCACCGAAAACTTTATATCTGGTATATACTAATGCATGCATTGTTCTTCTTTTGTTTATATCTCCCCGTCATCTGCTAACCCCTCACCATCGGAAATTACAGTATCTTATATGCCCCATTAAAAATTAGATAAACGACGCTACTGAATATGAGAAAATGGGCGTGGTTAAAATCTAAACTCGTACTGTCCTTCAATGACCTTCAGGGGACTTCTTTCATTTAAACTACTGTATATGTATATTATCCATATACATATACATTTCTAATAAAAATGCTTTTAAAAAGTAATAATTAATAGATGTAACTTAAATACCATTTTTTGCAAAAATTTGTTTATGGCGTTGCTAGCACAACGGTAAGATGCTAATTTGGTAATGTAAATAATTTATAAATGTTGTGGTTCGAATCTCCAATATACTTTAGAGTTTGTTTTTTTTAATTTTAAAAATAATTACTCCTATTTTTTAAATAAATGAAATTCTATGTAAATTATTTTAATATTAAAAAAAAAAAAACTCTAAAGTGTATTGGAGATTCGAACCATAACAATTTATAAATTATTTAAATTACCAAATATGCATCTTACCGTTGTGCTAGCAACGCCGTAAAGAAATTTTTTGCAAAAATGTTATATAAGCTACATCTCTTAATTATTACTTTTTAAAAGCATTTTTATTAGAAATGCGAGCATTAATATCATTTTAATTAATACCAATCAATGCGAATAAGCTATCCCTACAGCTGTACCAAATTTCAGAGCCCTAAAATATATAATATTCCTCCGTTCTTAGTTAAAAGATTCCTCCCTTCTAAACACTGAAAATGTGTTACATTTCAAACAAAAACCGTTGTAAACTGTCATTGACTTACCTGAACTTCTGCCTGCTCTCTCAATGCGTCCACGATATCCGCTGGCGATGACGCCTGGACGACGTGATAGCCCCCCGGAAGCAGCCTCATAGTGCCGATGGTGTGTCCTCCATAGTGTACGGTTCAGCCTGGTCGTAGGCGAACACACAGACATTGTATCATCGGCTGCACCAGCTCCGAAACCACCGCTTCTTGTGACGACCTTGTCGCAGGTGAAATTCACCTTCGAACCTTGTTGTCTTCCATCTCGGTGAATTCTCTCATGGATTCTCCGCTCCAGGTCCTGCAAACGTCGCTTTCCAACCCGCAAGAGCTGCATTTTGTTCTTGAAGGTTTTGGAAATGAGTTAACGCGAATTATATCTGTTCCTTGAGAGCTTCCCACACAGCGCGGTGTATTTGTATTATTCGAAAAAAAGTGTTCAAAAACCCAAGTATTTCGTACCACTGGTTGGGCAGCACTGGCTAATTCACAAGCAGATTGTTAGTACGTCAGATATTATAAGCTTATATGCTGAATTAAAAGTCCATAACTGTAATAATTCTTCAGTTATAAGAATAACGATATTCCTAGTATAATTTGAGTACAGAAAAAACGCACATATTACTACTTATTAATAATTTGAGTACGTCTGGTTTACAAATAAAATACGGGTGCGTTCAAATTTGACACTTTAGTGCACTGATGTACCACGTGACTGTTTTCATACCCTAAATTGTGCGCTAAATGACGTTAGGATTTTACAAAATAGACATTAGGATTTGTAAAAAGCACACTACGTCCTGATATGCATACACCAAAATGATTCTAAAATCTCTCTAAATTCGTTACCTACCTAAAATAGTAAAATCTTAAATTCGAACGCAGCCTACTACAGTAATCGGTAAGAAGAAGAACACATACTTGATCATATGTCATACACATTTGTGTTGTAATATTTTGATTACATTCGATTGTACTTAATTGTAATGTTGTGAGTTTTTCGCACCAAACAATATCGTTCCAGTGCAACGAATCATTTAAACTGTTTTAAACAATACGTTGCGTAGAATATGTACAACAATGAACATGGAGGACGAAGATGCAACGTACGTGAAACTCGAATCACTCATTGACGTTAGTGATAGTGCGAATAAGCAGGTCGTTTTAAACAGTGCACCGCTTGTGATCTGTTCAGAAAGTGGTGTGCCAAGCGAGTACATGCCCTGCATCGAGAACGGCCAAATCGTCTTACGTCAAATCGAGAATTCTAGGTTAGATCCGCCGAGTGCAGTGACAGTTCACGATATAAAAGTGCAAACGGAACATTGTAAAGTGGAAAATGGTGATGACGTTGAAATTCAGGCGCCGGTTATCCTAAATTCGCTTATAAGTTTACCGCGGAAGAAACTCAGTTACGAGAGTACATTTACACCGTCTGTACCGGTTGTGAGAGGTGGTGTGAATCGCGGTATAATTCGTTACGGTAGCAAGCATTTGATCATCGATCAGCATATTCGCATTCCACCGCGGGAATTCAAACGTCAGTTGACCGATACTGACGATCTGGTGACTAATTTAGAACTGGCGCCATCATCTAAGCCACAGATGCATCGAATGTTGTCGGGTTTCACGCGAATGTTCGCATATCCTGCACATAGAATGCCCAATGCTAAACTATTACAACTCTACGCTTCGCATTGTGTCAGCAGCAAGCAAGAGAACATGATCGACAATGAGGAAATGGACGAATTAAGTAGCAATTGTGGTGTGCCCTTTGATTTCACCAATATGCGACGACTATCGCGCAAAAGAAAATTGAACAATAGTGACAGTGTGCGCAGTGATGAAAGTGTTGTGTTGAAAGTGGATTCAGTTCGACATGGTGCTAGTTTGGATCATAAATACTCCAAGCAGTCGACTGCAAGTGACGCGATGGTACAAGAAGAGCACACAAATGACAGTTTAAGTGAAAATGGTGAAACATTTCTCATTATCGATGATTCCGGTGCAAATTTATCGCAAAATAACCTGGAAATCTTACTTGCCGCGGCTTCGGAGACCTCGGAATTGAACCAGATTGTGACAATTTGTGAAGAAAACGACGTACAGTACAGCAAGCGGATAATCATTGTCGCGAATGACAAGATTGAACAGATACTTGGTGCGGAATATTGACACCGGAGACAAAATATGTCAGTTTGCTGTCGAAAATACAATAATACAAGAACGAATCTGTAAATATAGTGTTGACAAGTTGTAGTGCGCGGTGTGAATGAAGAAATTTTGTACAAATACATACTATTAGGTTATGTACAAGTGACACAACTGTGTATTTATAACTACTATCAATGTTCTTTGTTATTATTAACCTGTTTTAACACCAGATTTTTAAATAAATATATTGTTTACTGCACCAGATTGTGTTTTTTCGTTCAATTTCAGGGTTTCTCACTGCACACGACTTCAACAAAAGGTAGGTATATATTTAACTGTCAAAAATAAAATAAATGAAGATTATGATTATTTTTATTAAATAAACAGTTAAAAGTTTAGAAAATCATGCTACATGTTAATATTTGTGCCAATAGAGGGTGAAATCAATAGAGTACAATAGGTATTTTATAGTTTTTTTTCTTTATTATCTCATATAATATATATAATATAATATATAATTTGCTCTTCCTTTTTCTGATGTGGGGTCCGGGATTTTTGGGGAGATGTGTACTGATTGTGGGGGCACAAATCAATGATAAATGTTCTCGTAAAAATTGGCTACAACATGTGACATTTCTAATATCGCGTATTTTTGTCTCAAATCAGTAGTTTTTTTTTCTTTTGTTTGCATTCAACGTATATATAAACAGTTATATGTACAAAAAATCGCGTCGAGATTAAATTATTCTCGAGAAAATTCGTTATTTCGACATATTTCTCCCAACATTTTTTTTTTTAATATTTCTAGGTTATATTTAAGTATGGTTGTGTGTGTCTGTGCTCGATTCTTTTATTTATTATACGAGCGAGCTAGAAATTCAGTCTGTATAGAATTATAATGAAATTCATTCATCGTAACACAGGATATTTAGAGAAAATCTGTCGTATCCGTCTTTTTTGATTGGTATTTATATAATAATAAAAAAAGTATGCAACATATGTATATATATACCGACACCAACATTTCTAGTTATTTAGAAAATAAGGCAATGCTTTATTTTATTTAAAACGGAAATGCTAATATATATATGTATGACTTAGGTAAACCAAATACGTAACTAATATTTTATAGTTGTTCATTGTTCGAAGAAAAAACAAAATGGTGGCGTTATTCGTTAATTTGTTATTAAAAAAAAAAAAACAATAACTATTTAGGCCACTGTATATATATATAAATTATTGTACATTCTTGTTCAAATAGGATTTTTCAAAATATACAACAAAAAAATAATATATTCAACTGTCAAAGTACGAGATGTATATATGTATATGTATAAATCTACAAAATAAAAGTATATTATCAACATAACCTAATATTTTAGGCCTGTAAATTGCCTTCAGGAAAGAAAAATCATATTGGCAATCAAAGAAACGTGTTATTTATTTTTTACCGTTGGCAAGACTGCTAAACCAAAGATTATTAATTTTCGAAATATAAACACATTTATTTTCTGAATTGTATTCAAAATAGCCGAGCGAGAGAAAAAAAAATTACTTTAAACCCAAAATAAAAACACAAATAATTATTTCCTTGCGTCAGGATGGCAACCGAACAGAATGAAAAAAAATAATTCCTAACCTATAAAATAGCGCGAACTGACATGTCAAAGTGAGAAGTGCTCCGTGACGGTTTACAAAAATAGTAATTGTTGGGAAGCCCGTATTTGTTTTGTAACAAAATAAGTTCAAAAAAGAATAATAATAATCGTAATAAAATATGTGAAACATAATGATTGTTGTTTCGGAGCAATACGTGTGTTTGTTTATTGCAATAATGGTTGTGTGTGTGTGTGAGGTTAGAATCAGTTTCGCTGCCTGTTGACAGCCCCGATGACATCCTCTCGTGCGTTCGTAATGATACGATTGTTGTTTGTTGTTGTTGTTGTTGTTGTTGTACGTTCAAGTCATCTGTTTTCGTTTTCGTTTGTTTGTTTTTGTGTGAATACCGATTGTCGGAGTCCGTGTTCAATAGCCAGGCCTTAATATAAAAATGCAGCTAGCAGTGGGGGAAGAGGGGAGAGGGGGGGAAAGAAGGACAGTGAAAGGTTTTTAAACAGTCCTTCTGTAACAAAACAAGACGCCATTACTAACCTTACAAGTTACGTGCTATACTGTGTTCAGTGAAACAACCAATTTATGTCACTAGAAATCATGACGCCATGTTGGATTTACATGTTGCGCACGTTCTAAATCGGATTAAAACAATGTTCAGCCGCACAAAAACACAGTTACAGACTGTAAGTCGCCACGGATACGTCAACTATAAACGTGTAATACTTGTGTTTCAGTGCTGCCACTAGTAAAAAACAAAATAAAACCAATTTGACGTAAAAGTAATGCAAGAGAATTGCGTATCAACATTATTAGTTCTCCAAAGTGGTTGTTTTCGTGCACATTAATAATAAAAACCGTAGAAAATGTCGATTCAAACATATATTTACGAATTCATGGTGATATTTACGCTTATGACGATGACACGTGCTAGTTGTGAGAAATGATCTTAGACCCGACGATTCTTGAAGAATTCGTGTAAAAATCGATACATTTTTTAAATGAATCCGCGTCAACCTTCGTTATTACTCGACTCCGCATTGATCTATAAGCTTTTCGCGCAAATATTTCACCGTTTCGACTAATAATCGCGGAGATCTCGCGGATAGCGAATAAATATCGAACAGAAACTTACATGTCGGTTCTATGTGTCGGTCCTAGTGTCGTTGTCCCCACGCACCGGTCACCGGCGACTGTTGAAACTCCGGCACAGGTGCATCTGGTGCTCCGTGCCGTGGCCCAAACGATGGGAACTCCTTCACACTAGCGGTGTTGGGGGCCTTTTGTTCCCACGGGCCGCCTTTCACCACGAACTCCTTGCTCTGGCCGGAGCCGTGCGAATGGTCATCGTCACGATTGAACGACGGACGATAGAGTTCCTGTTCGGTGACGTCCTGTAGCTGTAACGCAATGATTCAGTGTTTAAATTCGTGTTTACTAGCCATCGAGATTCTTTAATTGACTGCTAAAAATGAGTGTAGTTCAACGGGAAAACAAAGTTATGAAGTGAATTGACAAAAATACTAATACAAATAAATACTATACAATTGTTCAGTGTTTAAACTAGTGATACTAGCCATCGCGATTCTCTAATTGACTGCTAAAAATGAGTGTAGTTCAACGGGAAAACAAAGTTGTGTTAATAATGTGAAGTAAATTGACGAAAATACTAATACTATACAATTATTCAGTATGTAAATTAGTGTTACTAGCCATCGAGATTCTCTAATTGACTGCTAAAAATGAGTGTAGTTCAACGGGAAAACAATATTGTGTTAATAATATGAAGTGAATTGACGAAAATACTAATACAATTGTTCAGTGTTTAAATTAGTGTTACTAGCCATCGAGATTCTTTAATTGACTGCTAAAAATAACTGTAGTTCACCGAAAAACAATATTGTGTTAATAATATGAAGTGAATTGACGAAAATACTAATAAAAATAAATACTGTACAATTGCCCAGTGTTTAAATTAGTGTTACTAGCCATCGAGATTCTCTAATTGACTGCTAAAAATAACTGTAGTTCACCAGGAACCAATGTTATGAAGCGAATTGACGAAAAATACTAAGTTCTGTGCTTACATATTCCTCCTCCAAGTTCAACAGATGATCCTTGACATCTTGCACATGCTCCTCATGTCCGCTGAGGGTCACCAGGTTGGGATTCTCATCTTCTGAGCGCGGGAATTTGATGTCCACCTTGTACTCGTCCATGATCTTGCGAATGTTGCGTCCGCGCGCGCCAATCAGTCGACTGTGCACGCGATAATCGATCTCAATGTCTTCTTTGACGAGTTCATTCTGCGTAACGACACATACAACAGTTAAAAATGTTACACAACACTTGATATCTGCTACTACGGCTCACCAATTCATTGACAATCTTCATTATATCCTCCTTGGCACTCTTGGTGTTGTCCTCGTACCCTGTGATGGTGATTATGTGCTCGTCGTGGTCCCCTTTCTTCGGAAAGTTGATCTGAACATCATGGTCGGAGCGGATCTTGGTTATAACCGCTCCACGACGTCCAATGATCTTCGGATGATACTCGGGATTGACTTCGATGGTTAGTTCGTAGGATTTCAACAGTCGGTCTTGCTTGGCAGCTTCCAAGTCCTTAACGCGGTCCTGGACGGCCTCCTTGGCGCGTTCTACATTAGCTGGTGTGCCTGTAATCTGCAGAAGAATGATTCTAGGTTAGTTTTGCTGGGTAAGAAACATTTATACACAAAGGATTGTGGATTGTGGTGATGTAAACTTACTTTTATGATGTCTACATGTTGATCTGCAGGTGAGAGCACGATATGTACGTCGTAGGTGTCCATTAGTTCCTTGACATCGCGACCTTTCTGTCCGATGATAGATCGGTGCAGCTCGAATGGCACGTCGACCTCTACGGTGATGGGCACCAGGTCCAACAGCGCCTGTTTGGCTTTCTCGCAGTTCTCTAGCTTGCCGGTGATCCGGATCACGTCGCACTTGCGCACCGGCTCTTGGTTCAGGTCACCGTTCAGTTCGCAGTCTGCGTATTCGTCTGCGGGGAAAAGATTTATTTGAAGATACACGTGACTAGATTTCAAACAGAAGCTAAAATTAAACAAATCATTTGACGATAATCTCGACTAGATTTCAAACAGAAGCTAAAGTTAAACAAATCATTTGACGATACACGCGACTAGATTTGAAAGAGAAGCTAAAATTAAACAAATCATTTGACGATAATCTCGACTAGATTACAAACAGAAGCTAAAATTAAACAAATCATTTGAAGATAATCTCGACTAGATTTCAAACAGAAGCTAAAATTAAACAAATCATTTGAAGATTATGGCGACTAGACTACAAACAGAAGATAAAAATTAAACAAATCATTTGAAGATACACGCGACTTGAGTTCAAAGAGAAGCTAAAATTAAACAAATCATTTGAAGATAATCTCGACTAGACTTCAAATAGAAGCTAAAGTTAATCAAATCATTTGAAGATAATCTCGACTGGACTACAAATAGAAGCTAAAATTAAACAAATCATTTGAAGATAATCTCGACTAGATTTCAAACAGAAGCTAAAATTAAACAAATCATTTGACGATAATCTCGACTAGATTACAAACAGAAACTAAAATTAAACAAATCATTTGACGATAATCTCGACTAGATTTCAAACAGAAGCTAAAACTAAACAAATCATTTGAAGATAATCGCGACTAGAGTACAAACAGAAACTAAAGCAATAATTTGAAGATAATCGCGACTAGATTTCAAATAGAAGCTAAAATTAAACAAATCATTTGAAGATACACGCGACTAGATTTCAAACAGAAGCTAAAACTAAACAAATCATTTGACGATGATCGCGATTAGACTTCAAACCGAAGCTAAAGCAATAATTTGAAGATAATCTCGACCAGATTTCATACAGAAGCTAAAATTAAACAAATCATTTGAAGATAATCGCGACTAGACTTCAAGACCTCAAAACTAAACAAATTATTTGAAGATAATCGCGACTAGACTACAAATAGAAGCCGAAACTAAACAAATTATTTGAAAATACACGCGACTAGACTACAATCAGAAGCTAAAACAAATCATTTGAAGATAATCGCGACTAGACTTCAAACAAAATCCAAAACCAATAAAATCATTTTGACAACAATCGCGACTAGGTTCAACCTCGGACGATATTAACTACTAACCCGTAGCATCGCGGTCGGGAAACTTGACCTGCACATCGAACTCGCAGGTGACCGCCTGCACCTTGCAGCCCTTGGCGCCCATGACAGTGCGGTGATGTCGTTGCGGGATCATGCAGTCCACGCTGACCATCGCCTCGAGTTCGGCGACAATCTCTCGAATGCGTGTCTTAGCCGCATCAATGCACTCCTTGGCACCCTTGAGCACGACCCGGTCGCTCTGGACACCGCTGCGTGGGAAGGATATCATGACGCCGCCACACTCGTCCGTGATGCGGTGTAGGACTTCGCCTCGGCGGGCCACAAAGTGCTTATGGTGACGCGGCTCCACAATCATATCGCTTTCGGTGATGTTATCCTGAAATAAAATCAGAGAAATCATGCGTTGATTTACCGGCAAAACTTACGTCTTACTGATTTATAACATCTTCTACATCGTTCAAAGAAAAGCTAGTGTTAGCGCGTAACGATATTAACGATGAATATTATATTTTCAGAGTTCGGAAGATATTAAATGTATTATTTGGCGAATTGAATCATGGATTGAAACTTACAATCTCTTTAATCGTCGCTTCAAGCTCAGCCTTTGCCTTCTCGACGGCTTCCTTCTTGCCAATAATCGTGATCACTTCTTTGTCCTCGTCTTTATCGGTGGGAAAGACGATTCTAGCGCCCGTGGAGTCCCGGATTTTCTTGATATTCGCGCCGTTCTTGCCTGCAGGAACACAAATAGAAGCTAAAATTAAACACAAATCATTTGACGATACACGCGACTAGACTTCTAGACAGAAGCTAAAACAATAATTTGAAGATAATCATCTCGATTCGATTTCAAACAGAAGCCAAAACGAAACAAATTATTTGACGATACACGCGATTTGACTACAAACAGAAGTTAAAACAATAATTTGACGATAATCTCGATTCGATTTCAAACAGAAGCCAAAACGAAACAAATCATTTGACGATTCGAAACATTCATTCTTGCCTGCAGGAATGATTAGTCAATAGATTAGCATTAGAGAACAGGTTAGAGAACAGGCTGATTCAGCGAGTTCGGCACTCACCAATCAGGAACTTATGTTGTTGGGGCTTGGCCCGTACTTCGGCGGTGAAACTGCTCAGTTGTCGTTCCGTGGTCAGCTCCAGCAGCTGTTGTTTGGCGCGCTCCACGTCTTCCTTGGGTCCGCGGATGGCTACCTTGTCACTCTTGCTCTCCGCCGTCGGAAACTTGATCGCAACACCGCCACAGTCGTCCATGATCGAGTGGATCAGTTTGCCGCCAGCGCCGATCAGCGAGTTGTAGAACTTGGGCGGAATGATTATCTCATCGGTGACAATGTTCGCCAGCTCGTTCTGGATCTTCTGGATGCGATCTTTGGCCTCTTCGACGTTTTCTTTCCTTCCTGCAAAACAGAGATGAATAAAAACACACATTTCGTGCTAATTTTTATTAGTAAGAAGGCTTTTTTGGAAGCAGAGGATGGTTGATTAGATAAATTACACCTTTTCCAACTGTAATTAGGAAAGTGTCAACTGTAATTCAGAAAGCATCAAATGAATTTCAGAAGGGTCAACTGTAATTCAGAAAGCGTCAACTATAATTCAGAATTATCAACTGCAATTTAGAAAGCATCAAATGAAATTCAGAATAGTCAATTGTAATTCAGAAAGTGTCATTTGTAATTCAGAAAGCGTCAATTGTAATTCAGAAGACATCGATTTTAACTTACTTATGCAGTGCAAGTGTTGAGATAATGAAAAAATATTATTGCGAGATTTTGATGCAAATATGCGCTTTGATATTTTCTAAATACAATCTGATTATATTATGTATATTATTATTATATTAAGTTAATTGAAGATTTTCTTGAGTAAAATTTTTCCTTTTCACGATATATTAAGTTAAAAATCGATGTTTTCTGAATTACAATTGACGTTTTCTGAATTACAATTGACTATTCTGAAATTCATTTGACGCTTTCTGAATTACAGTTGACACTTTCTGAATTACAGTTGACACCTTCTGAATTACAGTTGGAAAAGGTGTAGTGCAGAATTGTGTTATTTATTTAGAAAACAGCTGTTCTGGGGTGTCTTTATTAGTTTAGGCTGTTGCAGACAACAGTTAACAGCTGACAAAGACAGCCCTTAACAGCTGTTCTATCCGCTGAAGAAGCTGCAAATGTTCAAAACTATTAATTCTACCTGTGATGGTGATAACATCATTCTTATCTCCCTCCGCCGGCAGATCAATCTTGGTCTGTGTCTCATCCCTAATCTTCCTGATATTCGCGCCACCTTTGCCAATGATGAACTTGTGGAACTGTTTGTAAATCGGCACCTCGATCTGGTACGACGATTCATTCAGTTCTTTGACGAGTTTCATCAGATGTTTATGACATTTGTCCACGTCTTCTTTGGGTCCGCGGATCTTGACAACATCGCGTTTGTCACCTGTGTAAGCAAAAGCATCATCATTCGAGGCGAGTTTTCGGCGCAATCTGCTTGTGTACCTGGCCCCGGGAAGTTGATCTGCACCTGGTTGAACTTATCGCGAATCTCCTTGATGTTCTCGCCCTTGGAACCGATGATATTCCGGTAGTGGCGTTGGTCGATGATCACGTCCTTTTCTTTCTCGTTCTCTAACTTTTCCACCATCTCTTTGAGCTCGTGCTGGGCCTGGTTGACGCCGTCACGGCTGCCCTCGATGCGTATGTGATTGGCGTCGTCGATATTAATCATGACGCCGGTTTCTTCTTTCAAACGATTCACTAAACACACAAAAATAAGCAACGATATACGTGTTTTGTGTTGAAGTTTCGATCTTTCGCGCATTATTCCGTGATTAAACCAACTAAGAAGCTTGCTGGACATGAATGAGCATTGCCAATGAACAGATTCACTAAACACAGAAAATAAGCATAGATATTCGTGTTTTGTGTTTATGTTTCGATCTTTCGAGCGTTATTATGTGATTAAACCAACTAAGAAGTTTGCTGGACATGAATAAGCATTAACAATGAACAGATTCACTAAACACACAAAATAAACAACGATATACGTGTTTTGTGCTGAAGTTTTGATCTTTCGCGCGTTATTATATGATTAGTGAGTGTATAAACTAACTAGGAAGCTTGCTGGACATCAATGAGCATTAATAATGAACAGATTCACTAAACACAGAAAATAAGCAAAGATATACGTGTTTTGTGTTGAAGTTTCGATCTGTCGCGCGTTATTATGTGATTAGTGAGTGTATAAACCAACTAAGAAGCTTGCTGGACATGAATAAACATTAACAATAAACAAATTCAGGTCAAACAAACCATTTTTGACCATTTTATGCTGCAATAAAGGCTCTGTTAGTGCAGAAAATGACACGGTCAATGTTTTTGTACATTTTTAATGTCAATTTTTTAAGTTAAATTTTTCTGTACATTTTTGTGAAAGTGAATCATTGAAAGAAAATATTTCTGTATGCAACGTATACAACAGTATACAAGATTTTCACTTTGTGAGCATGCGCAGTTGTCGAGACTTTTTGTTTTGACAGTTTGAAATGGTTAACTATTTTTTTACGAACTAACCAAACTTTGTCAAATATTGAAATGGATTCAAGTGAGGACGAATTATTCATATTAGCAGCATTAACTGCTTATTGATCTATTAATAACGAAACTTGTTCCCGCGACCACGACATTTTATTAAAAGAAAAACGTTTGACGTTTCAATCTGCTATCACGCGCTTATGCGCATCTTATTTGCGCAATTAATTGAAAGAAACATTGAAGGAAATAGAACCAGTTCTATTTTTTAATGTACATTAAAATTGACAGAAACATTGAACTACTTTATGTGTATGACACGTTCAATTTTTTACTTTGTAAAACATTGACATTAAAAATGTACAAAAACATTGACCGTGTCATACGGGCTTTAGCGCAGAAAATGACACCAAAATCAACTCACCATTCGCGCCCGCTTTTCCAATGATGTGTTTGTAGAATTTCGGGTCAACGGTGAGCTCGACAAAGGTCAGCGTGTTTACCAAGTCGTTGGTGACCTTCTCCAGTTCAGTCTGTGCCTTTTCTACCTCCTCCGGCGGGCCTTCGATCTTGATACGGCTCTCCGTGAACTCCACGTGGACTTTCGGCAGATCCTGGGTGATTTTCCGGATGTTGGCGCCTTTGCGACCGATGATATACTTGTGGATCCAGGCGGGCGCCTCCAAGGTGGCTGTTTTGACGGAATTGGCTTTTTCGTAGACTTTATTCAGTGCTAGAATGGATCAGCAGTTGTATAAATCATTAGTTGTTGTAGTGCGATGTGTTGTGTGGATTCTTTTTATAGTTTGAGCTGAGCTGACACTGTTAAGAGCTGAGCTGAGCTGAGCTGACACAGTTAAGAGCTAAGCTGACATACTTAAGAGTTGAGCTTACACTTTATTTAGTGCTAGAATGGATTAACAGTTGTATAAATCATTAGTTGTTGTAGTGCGATGTGTTGTGTGGATTCTTTTCATAGTTTGAGCTGAGCTGACACAGTTAATAGCTGAGCTAGGCCAAGCTGACACAGTTAAGAGCTAAGCTGACATACTTAAGAGTTGAGCTTACACTTTATTTAGTGCTAGAATGGATTAACAGTTGTATAAATCATTAGTTGTTGTAGTGCGATGTGTTGTGTGGATTCTTTTTACAATTTGGCTGAGCTGACACAGTTAAGAGCTAGGCTGAGCTGAGCTGACACAGTTCTGAGCTGAGCTGAGCCTAACTTATACAGTTAAGAGCTGAGCTGACACAGTTAAGAGCTGAGCTAGGCCAAGCTGACATAGTTAAGAGCTAAGCTGACACAGTTAAGAGCTGAGCTAGGCTAAACTGACACAATTAAGAGTTGAACTGACACAGGTAAGTGCTGAGCTAAGCCTGGCGAATCTGTTTTGAGCAGCCTGAGTTACAATTCTAGCTGAATCGGAAGATAATTCACTGTTCTTACCTAATCCTAACTTGTCATGCGGCCCACGGAGTGTGATGGTGCCGGTGCTGGAGTCGTTGGGCGGCATCTCCACGCTGACGCCGGTCAGCTGCAGGATCTCTGCAATGGTACTCCCACGCGGGCCAATCACGTACTTGTGCTGAGATTTCGGTACTTCTACAGACACGGTTGTGCATCGTTTCTCCTATAACACACACAAAACCCGGATTGCTAATTTCAAGCTGTAATTGTAGACTTGTTAGTTAACTTCAAGCTGTAGTTGTAGACTTGTTAGTTAACTTCAAGCTGTAGTTGTAGACTTATTATTGAATATTATATTTTCAATTCCGAAGTTCATCGTCAATATTATTAAAAACAAGTAATATGTCCGTATTATGAACTCGTGAATTTTAGTTAGGATCACGACGCGTTTCAAACTCTCGTTCATTATCACCACTTGATAATGAACGAGAGTTCGAAACGCGTCGTGATCCCAACTAAAATTGACGAATTCATAATACGGACATATTACTTGTTTCTTATTATTTAACTTCAAACCAAAGACGTAGTTTGTCAAGTTCAAACCAAAGATCATACGTTGTTAATTTCAAGCTGCACTTCTAAACTTATTAGTAAACTTATACCGTTGTTCGTTAGCTTCAAACCAAAGTTATTCCGATGACTGAAACTCACCATATCCTTGTAGATTTTCTCAACCTTTGCTTTGGCAATCATCACGCCGTCTTTCTCGCCAGCAATCACGATCTCATCCTTCCCGGAGGACGTGGGCGGCACGTTGATACGGGCGCCCGTCTCCTGGATCATCTTCGTCAGGTTCTCGTTCATTGCACCGCAGATGAACGGATGATAGATCTTCGGCACGTTGACGCGCTCAAACGCCTTCTTTGACTGCTCATCGGAGCAAACACGAATCTCATGTTCGGCTTTCTCAATACCTTCCCTAAAATGTGTTATGTGTCAAATATAAGTACGTATTTTGCGCGACCCAAAATTGTGCCCAGAAGTAGCGCATTTACTCCCTAGCGACGAAATAAGACAACAATTTCCCTAGCGGGAGTTTTTATCAGAACAAACGGTTTTGTGTAACCAAATGTCTGTTGTCCGTGGTACGCGTTGCATGGAAACATCGCCAACGGCTTCTGAATATTGCAATTTCGCGCCCGATTTAGTAGAATTCGCTATTGATTAAGTGTTTCTACTCGCGATCGTGGAAAAATAGTAGTTACACCTCGGGATCAAGCTGTATTTTTCGCGCGCGATGTATTTGTCTTCAAATTACAGTTCGGGAAAGTTAAGACACGGTGTATGAGGTGCTATTAGAGAGTTTTGTAACTTCTAAGAGACATTTACGTTGGTTTAGACATATATTTACCTGGTTCCTGTGATTGTTACAGTCTCAGAGGGGTCGCTTGCTGGTGGCACGTTGATTTTCGTCGCTGTGACCTTCTCTAGATCTTTGAGCTTGTTCCCCTGTTTGCCCAGGATCCATCTGTGGTGTTCCTTGGGGATGTTGATTTGTTTGCTAGCCTAGAAATACATATTTAGCCACAACACTTAATATTCTGATGTGTTCTTTGATTATTCTTGGTTGTACTGTTTATTTTAACTAATTTTTAGCTGAAGTATTTATTTTAACCAATTCTTTGCTCATTTTTAGCTGAAGTATTAATTTTAACCTCTGTTTTGGTTATACCAGGCTGTACTATTTATTTTAACCAATTCTTTGATAATTTTTAGCTGAAGTATTTATTTTAACTAATTCTTTGCTTATTTTTAGCTGTACTATTAATTTTAACTAAATCTTTGATAATTTTTAACTAAACTATTCATTTTAACTTCTGTTTTGGTTATTCCAGGCTGTACTATTTATTTTAACTAATTCTTTGCTAATTTTAAGTTGAAGTATTCAATTTAACCTCTGTTTTGGTTATTCCAGGCTGTACTATTTATTTTAACTAATTCTTTGCTAATTTTAAGTTGAAGTATTCAATTTAACCTCTGTTTTGGTTATTCCTGGCTGAACTATTTATTTTAACTAATTCTTTGCTAATTTTTAGCTATACTATTAATTTTAACTAATTCTTTGCTAATTTTTAGCTGAAGTATTCATTTTAACTTCTGTTTTGGTTATTCCTGGCTGAACTATTTATTTTAACTAATTCTTTGATTATTTTTAGCTGAAGTATTCATTTTAACCTCTGTTTTGGTTATTCCAGGCTGTACTATTTATTTTAACTAATTCTTTGCTAATTTTTAGCTGAAGTATTTATTTTAACTAATTCTTTGCTAATTTTAAGTTGAACTATTTATTTTAACTAATTCTTTGCTTATTTTTAGCTGAAGTATTTATTCTAACTAATCCTTTGCTAATTTTTAGCTGAACTATTTATTTTAACTACTATTTTGTTTATTCCAAGCTGTACTATTTATTTTATCCTCTGTTTTGCTTACTACTGCCTGAACTATTAGTTCTAACCAACTTTTTACGTATTCCCGACTGTTTTTCAACTACCACAAGCTATTTTCTTTACTTTATTCGCGTCTAACAGACACACAAGTTCGTTGAACCATGCTCACCTGTGTTTGGAACTGTGTCAGTATCTTCCTACGAGCCTCGAGGACTTCGCTCTGCTTGCCGGTAACAAGGAAAGTCAGAGAACCATCTTTGCTGGAGGACATCTCTATATGAGCGCCTGTGCCGTTCATTATAGACAAGCATGGATAAGATTCGCTTTCGCCAAACTTATCGCTATGATCAAACTTGCGTTCCTCATAGGGAACTCTAGAAAAGATCAATTAGTTTACATTCTAGGGCCTTTTGCTGCAGATTCAATTGCATTTAGAAACCTTGCTTCAGATTCAATTGCATTTCGGAAGCTTCTGAATGAACTACAAGTCAGAACAAATACTGTAGCTTCAATATTACCTATAAAAGATCGTATAGTTTACATTCAATTGCATTTAGGAAGCTTCTGAATGAACTACAAGTTAGAACAAATACTGTAGCTTCAATATTACCTATGAAAGATCGTCTAGTTTACATTCAATTGCATTTCGGAAGCTTCTGAATGAACTACAAGTCAGAACAAATACTGTAGCTTCAATATTACCTATGAAAGATCGTCTAGTTTACATTCAATTGCATTTAGGAAGCTTCTGAATGAACTACAAGTCCGAACAAATACTGTAGCTTCAATATTACGAAGCTGGCTTTGATCTGCACAAGCTGACATCTAATATTTCACACTCAGATATGATCTGACGAAGCTACCATCTCGCTTACCTGAAGACTTGGGTGACAACAGACGATCCCACTCGCATGGTGTTGTTGTGTTGTTGCTGCTGCTGTTGTTGCACGGCTGACGGAGTGCGTGGAGCGTCCGGCAAGGCTGGGAACAGATCGTCGTAGCTGCACGCGGCCGTACCGGGCTCATAGGCCGCACTGGCGGCTACCGTGGGACTGGAGGAGGAATGGGCGGCCAGAAGGCCCTCTTCTAACACTGCTTGCTGCATTTTGCGTAGTCCTTAGTCTTGCCAAATCGTTACAGTAACACTACACACGGAAATGTACACAATAAAGTACAAATAACTATCATATAACCCCTACAGAACTCAAATATCTTCTAGTAACGCATGAACATGAATAAGGCTCACGCGTCTAACGATATCCCACAGTTTTTTCGCGTACATTCGCCAGATGCACTAAACTTTCATAATAATGTGCTTTTGCCGATGGAAAATCAAAAGTTTGACCGTTATTTCATACATGTCGCACTAATTTAGTATTTTTTACGTATTACTGGCCTCAATGATGAAGTAGGGAATTAATTTTTATACATGTGGCAACTGAGACATTGCTAGACTGTTCTGTAAACTTGTAAACCGTTATTTAAAGTAGTTCTTCAAATATTGTGACGTATGAGGGCAAGAATCAAAAAATGCAAGTCCACTTTTAGAATCTAAAGTACAGTGTGTTGATTTACGTTACTTGGGTAACAAAGTTCGATAATCGACCATTAAATAACGAATGTTAACAATCGTAACTTTAGAATTGACAATAATCTCCATAGTAACATTTGGTGGTTAATATAAAGGCATATAAGTTGATATAATATTTAGAATCAGGCTTCGAAAAGCTCATTATGTAAATACAAATGTCAGTCACTGATAATTCAAAGTTGAATGATCTTTGAACATTAGCAAATAGTATAGCACATTATCAATGGAAAATATTGAAGTCGAACAACAAATTTAAAACTTGACATTAACTTGACGTGTAGATGATAGTTCACATTTAAAATATAAATATTCTACGTTATTTATCAAAAAAAAACATTTGACAACATAACACACGTTTCACTGCTACACACGAAAATCCACGTTTCATCACGATAACATCACTGGTGATAACACAAATCTCACGACGAGACAAATACATACCGAAAATATAAAAATCAATTCCATCCAATCAAACGTCCAAAGACACATTTAACTGCAGCACAATTGTTAACGAACTTGATTAAGTTTTCATTTAGTAAAAGTCACGAAGCACTATTAATATCTTCGCGTAGCATATGTTTGCAAATCCGTCGTGAAATTAACCACAAAAAATTACGTTTCAATTCACAACGATCACTTGGGCAGATCGTCACAAAAACCTTGACAAATCGTCGAATTAGTGGGTTAATTATGCACGAATCAGTTTGAAATTGTACGAAAAATACAAATTCGATTAGTCTACGTGTCACTTGCAATGCCGACGACGTGGATTCATACGTGTGTGCGTGAGTGTCTGTCTGTGTGGTGGAAAATGTAAAATATAGAATTGTACTCACTGTACTGTGTACAGGAAATCCGTCCTAGAGATGAACTATTACGCCAGCACTCTTCAGTTTTACTTGGTGTGGTCTTGCTGCAAGAGAAATGCGAGATTAGTATTTTTTTTCCACCGAAGGCGGCCAACACATGTACACATACCGACTTCCAAGTGGAAAATGATACTGGAATGTGCTGATTTGTTGCGGACTGTACCGAAAACTACGCACGGTGCTGCCATCTTGTGACCAAGTGCTTGAACTAACCGGTGTGCGAAATATGAACTATAAATATATTTTTAATATATATATATATATATATTTAATATATTTTTAATTAATATAAAATAAATTGGATAATAATTTTTGTAAAATGAGTTTCGTAATATGTACTGAATTTTAAAATACTAGTTGCAAATAATAAACTTTTAAATTAATATTCTTCAAAAATATCTTGGTGACAGCTGTCAAGTATTAGGTTATGTTCGTGTTTAAAATTGATATTTTTTTAATTTCAAATGAAAACTAAAACAAAACATGACTTACCAGTAGCTCAAAGTGGCAACTGTTTTATGGATTTTGATTCGTGTAACCTAGCAATGAATAATTTATACGAATTTGTTTGTGGGAATATCATTTTGTTTTGTAGTTTTTTTTTTTTGGACAATAAAAACACAGGTTAGTAACTATTACAACAATCATTATATATTTACCCCCAAGTATTACAATTCTTTGCAAAGATTTGTTTTGTCAAAACACATTTCGTTTTATTATATAAATATAGCTTAAATAAAAGGCAGTTACGCAGTAAAAAACGGGTTTTTTTTTTAGCTTTGAAATTTCGTTTCAATTCTTGTCAATATTGTAGTTAGTATTTATACATATATGTGGTATGTTAAACAAAAAACTAATAATATATATATATGTACTCAATATGATTATTATAACAATAATTTATAATAAATCAAGTTTTGCGCAAAATTAAATGAATTTTGCCGTCAGAAATATTGTTGTGTGACATATTTTGATGATTTCACAAACTTATTTGGTAAATAAATTGAACTATCTATATAATATGGTTTACACTATTAACTGTTTTTTTTTGTGAATTATTCAATGTACACTGTTAAGAATAAAGGTATTTTGCTACATAACATAACATGGTGAAAATTTCTGTCTATTTTTTAACAGTGTACAAATATATTTATCTATTATTATACAAATATGAATTGTGGCACTCTGTATGTTATATTATATATATATATATATATATATATATATATATATATATATATGTGACACAAAATTAAAAAATAATAAATACATTTACTATTATCTGGATATGCAAAAAAATTATTTTCAAAATGTTCTATACAATATGTTAGATAACGTTAACGTAACAAATGAAAGTATTATTTACTAGAAATATATATACAGGCTGTCCCCAAGAAGATTTCTTGTGGGACCCCCCCTGTATATTATGTAATTAAATATATATAAGTGTTTTGTTAGTTACGCCAGAAAACAATTTGCCTAATTAGAATTAAAATCTTAGAAACTATACAAAAAAAAAAATTATAATATTATATTTGACATTTACAAAATATCATTTTCAAAATGTCATCTTGTATTTTAGCTGTGTGTGTGTGTGTGGCTTTTGCTGTAAATTTTACAGAAAGATTCAAATCTATTTTTCGACTAAAAGAAAATATTCAATTTGGTGGAATATTTTCGAGTATTTTGTATTTTATTTTTTTTTGTCGCAAAATAATAATAATAATCGCGAGTTTTCCACATCCGGTTTATAATAATAATTGATCCAATATTTAAATAGTTTTTTTTTCTCGTTATTATTATTAGAGCGGTAATATTATAAAATTGTATGTATATATTTTGTAAAAATCGTTTGTTTTTTTTTGTTCATATTATTATTATTTTTTTTAATATTGCATTACAGCAAAATACAGAACAGCATTCATGGTAGCCATCTTGGATCACCGACCAATCACATTCAATCTCGCGATCTATTAGCTTAATAACCTACAAATGTTTAATCGCGAAAGTTCAATGTTAATCTTTGATCCAATCCGACAATTACAAAAAGAAAAACATAATATTTTTGTTACTATATACAAAAAAAACCACCCAACAGATTTAGCATTTCTTTCTATTTCATGTTAAAATCATATTTTGTAAATTGAATTTTTTTTTTTTTGGAAATTAACAGAAATATATTTGACGCAAATGCAGGTCAACAATTATTTTGAATATTTTTTTTCCAACAAATGTATATATTTTTAATTTAAAGATTGAAATATTTGCACTGCAATTATTAATATGCATTTGGTTATAGAGATATTTTCTGTTAATTTACGTTAATTTTCATATCGCCCATTTTGTTTTTCACGCGCGCAAATTGCATATTTATATTGGGCGAAACATAACAACTGTAAAATTTACTAATAAAAGAAAAAACTTTGGTTTCGGCCAGTTTTCAAAGTACAAAATCAAACATTTCAAAACGGTTACCTTGACAAATTTCGACGTGCACTTTTCTCACGATTCAGAAACAGAACGGAAAAACCCCGTAGGAAAAACACAATTTAGTGAAAACAGGCATCTACATTTTCTTCGAAAACGGTTAACTGCAATTCTAATAAATATCGTCGAAAAACTATTACTCAAGAATCTCCACATTTTGACAGTTACGTATCAACGGAATACCAACCTCACTCTAGCGAATGCAACCACACAAGGGGAGGAAAAAGTCCCTAGTTTCGAAAAAATAACCAGCTACGTTTACAAACGTCATGATATACCACGGTGATTTTTGTTTTTATTCCTACTTTAAACAATTGTATTTATACGTAAATTATATATATAAAACAAAACAAACAAAAACAAACAAAAAAAATGTTTCTTTTATATCAATTACCATTGCGGATCGAGTACCACTGGAAGAATAAGAAGAAGAGCGTTATTTATCGGTTATGAGGTAGCAATTTGTGTGAATTATTTTTTTGATTATTGTCACTAGCTTTTTATACACATACATATATATATACAGATGAACGATTGAACTGAATTTCGCGTTACTCCCCGGAATGATGAAATATAAAAGAAAGTTTTTCTAAAAAAAGAAAAATGGCGAACGAAACGTCAAACGAAACACAGGATAACCTTACGATACAGACGCAAATAAAACGATCGTACATGATTCCACAACCAACTCGGCTGGCTCTGGGGTGACAATAGTATTAGAATTGCATATTATTCTGGAGATTCGACGACATTGTGTACAGAATAACGGACCAAATTAACAAAATAACTTGCAAATATAAATGTAACCTTCAAAGTGCCGTGTGAAAATGAACGAAAACCGTGAACCGTTTCGTGATTTGTTCATCTGTGACGTTAAAATTATGTTTTCTAGTGTGAAATGAGCTGTTTACAATGCGGTTTTCTCACTAATAATAGTTTTTATGCTCGCCGTCGTTGTCAATGACAGTTCGACCGTCAACACTGTTTATTGTATAAATCTATCTATACTCTGTGTGTCTGTGTGTGTACTATACCTGGGGTAATCCTTGACACTCCATCATCTCTTCATGGTGGTTGGCGCTGTTGTGGCCCATCAGTGGATTACCTATACGCATAATCAGTCAGTAGATTAATCGATGAGAGATCTACGGGGAAGAGTTGTGAGCTCGCTTACCGAACGGTTGGATACAATTCGTGGTGTGCAGCTGATGCATATGGTGATGTTGGTGGTGGTGATGGTGGTTACGGAGTGATCCGGGATGCGTCTTACGCGGCGATCGGGCTTTGACTATTTGCGGTTTGTACATTTCCTCCAGCACCGAGGGTGCTATATAGGTGAAACCCTACCACACAACCAGACACAAGAACATATCGCCATTGTAATAGAACTTAAGATATTCATTTCATTCATTCATTTTTGTAGTGGCCCGTTTAAATAGGACACCCTGTATACCGTGTGTCTCATGACGATCTACACATAGATTTGTTACGCGCTCATTTGATTTTCAAATCAAAATATTAATATGGTTGTTTTTGTTCTTTTTTTTTTAAATTGTAATGTCAATTTGACGTTTAAATTCGTTGAAAATGTACTATTACATCGGATATGTTACAAAATTATACCAGAATAGCAAAGGAAATAAAATAGTAAGTATAAAATTAACAATTATACTGTCCAGATTGTAAAAAACTAAAACGATCAAATTAATATTTCACGATCAAGAGCGTATGCAACGTTCCTATGTGTAGATCGTCATGAGACACACGGTATATAGTGTTAGATGTTTACCTGAAACACCATATTTGCACTCTCACTAAGCGTCGATTCGTCCGGTGAATCGATTGGAGTTTGTCTCGTGAATTTGGTATCAAACTGTGAAACGTCATCTTCTCCGCTCTAAACAGAAAGAAAACAATCATCTAACCAATCAGAAACAAGCGCCTGCACAGTCTACCAATCAGAAACAAGCACTCAACACAGTCTACCAATCAGAAACAAGCACTCCACCCTGCTGACCAATCAGAAACAAGCACTCAACCCTTCCGACCAATTAGAAACAAGCGCTCAACCCTGCTGACCAATCAGAAACAAGCACACTGCACACACAATCCACCAGCAGCGTATAGTCACGTACAAGGCATGGTGTGAACGGTGGTTCCATTTTTCGGCTGAGCACATCGCACCAGTTGATGTTCTTGAAGAACATGTGCTGTCGGATGGGTTCTGCGTCTCCCGGTGAGCTGCCCAGCCGCCCAGCCACCTGCCGCTTGAGCAGTTTGCGCACCAGGTCCCGCGCGTCGGCCGTCAAGTACGGCGGCAGGTTCAGCTTGCCTTTGAGGATCTTCTCGATGGTTTTCTTGCGGTTCTCCGCGGTGAATGGTGGCTGGAAAATGATGAACAAATGCGTCAACAGACAGTTAGGGTGGTGGTGGTGGGATAACGTGGTTACTAGATACTTACCGCTCCGGTTAACATGTCGTACATGAGCGCTCCTAGTGACCACCAGTCTACCGCCTTGCCGTGACCGCTTCGGGTGAGGATCTCGGGAGCCCTAGGTCAAAAATAAAGGCGACAATCATACCGAGTGTGCTAAGAGATCTTATGCTTTGTGTATACTTACATATATTCAATTGTACCGCAAAATGTATGCGTCATGATGCCTTCTTGGATGTGTTCCTTGCACAGACCAAAGTCTGTGAGTTTCACGTGCCCCTGAGCGTCCAGCAGGATGTTCTCAGGCTTCAAGTCTCTGTAGATGATCCCCTGCAGGTGCAAGTGCTCCAAGGCTAGGATAATTTCGGCTAGATAGAAACTAAACACAGACAGAGAGAGGCGAGAAGGAATTAGTACGACGGCAACGTCACCCAGAATAGTAGCTACAGAGTGTAGCGGGCACGCACCAGGCTGTGTCCTCCA
This sequence comes from Carabus problematicus, assembly GCA_963422195.1. NCBI lineage: Eukaryota > Metazoa > Arthropoda > Insecta > Coleoptera > Carabidae > Carabus > Carabus problematicus. The sequence goes on from OY728578.1 coordinate 452,447, forward strand.
GGAAGATACCTTCACGTTCTAAATGCATGAACAGCTCGCCGCCGCTCAGGTACTCCAGGATTAGGTAGAGTTTACCGCCTGTTTGGAAGGCGTACTTTAGGTCTACGATGAAAGGATGCTGGAACAGAGAAAGATGCACGAAAAATACAGTTATACTACAGGCTGTTGTCAGATCTTTCGTTTAAAGCATTGAAACATGGATTCTGAATTTGTTGAACTACTACAATTAGAATTGATTCTGAATTTGTTGAGCTAGTTTTAATTAGAATTGATTCGAATTTTGTTGAGTTAACTTGAAGTAGAATTGATTCTGAATTTGTTAAGCTAACTTCAATTAGAATTGATTCTGAATTTGTTGAGCTAGCCCAACTAGAATTGATTCTGATTTTCTTGAGCTAACTTCAATTAGAATTGATTCTGATATTGTTGAGCTAGCTAAATTAGAATTGATTCTGAATTTGTTGAGCTAACTTCAAGTAGAATTGATGCTGAATTTGTTGAGCTACCTTCAATTAGAATTGATGCTGATATTGTTGAGCTAACTCCAAGTAGAATTGATTCTAATTTTGTTGAGCTACCTTTAATTAGAATTGATTCTGAATTTGTTGAGCTAACTCCAACTAGAATTGATTCTGAATTTGTTGAGCTAGCCCAACTAGAATTGATTCTGATTTTCTTGAGCTAACTTCAATTAGAATTGATGCTGATTTTCTTGAGCTAACTTCAATTAGAATTGATGCTGATATTGTTGAGCTAATTCCAATTAGAATTAATTCTGATTTTCTTGAGCTAACTCCAACTAGAACTCATTCTGAATTTGTTGAGCTAACTCAAACAAGAATTGATTCTGATATTGTTGAGCTAGCCCAATTCAAATAGATTCAAACTAAAATCGACTTCATCATCCGAAGATATTACATCTAATTTAATACTACAAAGATTGTCTACTAATCTTGTAGATCTCTTGCTGAAAGCTCCTCATTCAATCCTCTTTCTAAACTGTTCCAACCTCTTATTTAAAACCGTACCCGATTTGCAATATTTCAATGTTGTAATTCTAAAAACACAAGTTATTTTTACATTATTCCGTGCAAATTCAATTTATTTAGCACAATTATGTGTTTAACGCTGTGCAACACGTATTTTGGGCGCTATACAACGGAATTAACATTCCTGTATATTCATTTTAAATCAGCACAATCCTTAGAAGTCTGTATTTTCTGTAGATGAATGCGCTATTTGTAAAAGTATCTTTTCTAACGTATCTACCTGCTTATACAATACAAAATACAAGTGTTAAGGCCCGTTTATACCTGCAGGTAATTCTATAGAACCTATCACAATACTACAACTAATCTTAACATCGAATTTTAAACCTTATCAGCTGAAATATTCTATTACTTTCTTCGACAGAGACTGTTGTTCATTTTACTAACACTAATCAATGATATTACGCAAGAAATGTAGTTAATTTGTTGTTTGACACGTATAAACATACCTTTACTTCTTCGAGAATATTCCGCTCGGCTTTTGTATGCGCAGTGTCCTTCTGGTTTCGCACTATCGACGCCTTCTTCAGCACTTTCATGGCAAAGATCGTGCTCGAATCTTTGCCGGTGACTTTGCGAACCTGGAACACTTTACCGTAGCCGCCTTTGCCGAGGACTTTGCGCAGTTCGAAGTCCTGGGGCCCGGTCTTCTCCTGACCGGGGTTCACGTTCTGTTCGGTGAGATGTACCGTCTCTACGTCGTCCGAACTGCGAGCAAATCGAGCCCGTTGTAGTATGAATTCATTACTGTATACGAATACACACACAGACAACAACACAAGAGACAGTAGCATCAGTTATAAGCAAAGCAGACGGGAGTTAGATGAACGTATATTAGCGGTGAACAGTTTCACACAAATAAGTTATAAAACACAAAACAAGCGACTTTATAAGCGATTAAACGATGAAAAACATACTTGTTCCGATGATTTTCAAGTCAAATTGTATTATTTAAGCAACCAGAAGTAAAAGAAGATACGATATTTGATAAACTACAAAGTTAACCACGAATAATCACGCAGAAACATTAGAAAAGCAACGAATTATTAGTATTAGTAGCGGTTAGAGCAAAAAGCAGTTGTAAATTGATTAAAAATGTATGCAAAATGAAAGAAAACACTATGAACCACACGTATATAAATTATATCACACGAAAAGTAGGTTAAAACGAACAAAAAATGATGAAATATGTTTACGCAAAATGTTAAAAATGTATTTTGTACTTACGAAAATATAGTATTTACATTCGGATCTTCATCGTATAAACCCTGGAATGGAAAAAAATTGATTGTGGATCACGGTTTGAAAGCATGATTAATAAACAAAATAAAAATACAAGTTATACAATATTGCAGCTCGATCAGGAGAGATATTAAACATGATTTCTCTTGAGGACACAGCTCGATAATATAAATACACAGCTATAAGGAGAGTTAAAGAAGCTACGAAGTGTAAATTACCTCTTCAACTTCGATAACATCATCGTCGGAATCAGTAATCTCCACAGTTTCATCAACATCATGCAGTTCTATGTCAAATACGCCCGCCATTGTAAGACTATTTTCTTAGATATTACATTGAGAATCGATGGAATCTTGAGAGAAACCTCTTCAGAACAGTTCGTCGCTGGTTTGCAGACGAATTCTCCTGAACTGCAATGTGGAAAATGTGAAAATATTACGAACACTTATCAACGCAAGACTTGCACACTATACATAAGTTTACAAGTTGGGTTATGTCGTGCAATGTTGCCAACTGTGGCAAACTTGAGCGCGCTTCTTCTTATTACTACTCAAGACACTCGTTTAAGAATAAAATTCCTAAACTTTGGTTGACATTTGACAACATTTGAATTAAATAACGTTTAATTTTTAACTTAACGTACCTTTCTATGTATCTCTGCGACTCGGGACACGTCAAATTGCTGTTCACTTTTAATCTAATCTGTCAAAGATGTGTTAATTATTTGTATCAGCAAAGATAATCACTAATATGTTATTAAAAAAATATTTCAAGGTTACTCGTGTCGTTTGTTTTTTATATTGTGATTATCTCATAGATTAATATATAAATCAAGTGGGATGTTTATGAATCTTAGGAAATGGGCCAATAAAAACACTGGTAAGTACTTGTATCAACATTTAATTGACTACTATAGCTATAAATCACAAATTTTTCCTTAGAAAAATATTACACCATCGTCAAAAAGTGTTTCAGATTCTTATATACCGACTAACACGTAATAAATACAGAGCCTATTATGAAACGACGGACACAAATACACACACACATATTTTATATATATATATATATATATATATATATATATATATATATATATATAATTCCTTAAAGAAAACCTCCTGAAATTTGCTTAACCATCACGAAAATACACAAACAAAATTTTGACAGATCACACAATCGCATTACAGGTTATGCGGTGCGAGTTTTCTATATTACCGGCTGGCTGATTTCACAGTATACCAACTTGACAACAATCCACCGCAACGTTTACATCGATATTACAAAACACATAACTTTAACTATGAACAAAAAAACAACAGAACAAAATGCATTTTTCGGCACGAGACATTTTGTTTCAAGACACAAAGCATGATGTTTAACCAATCACAGCACATTATTGCATTTCTGTGGCGGGTTGCCTACCTCTAGGCGTTGTGATGACAACGAAAACATTTGAGCACAGTTTAAACAAACCGTTTCATCCCTTGGCAATACTTTAACTACATGTACGAATATCATCAGCTGTTTTATTAATATCAAAAACGCGAATGTACTCCTGGTCGAATCAAAGTACGATAATAGAGCACTATTACATTAAATAGTACAAAAATAATAATAGTATGTATGCATGTATTAATATATTGTCCGTCATGTACATAAATATGAAATGATGATGTGTCTATGATCACTAAATTATGTGAGTGTGTGTGTGTGTGTGTGTTATCACTAAATGGTAATATATTTATACAGTTATTAGTAGTTATTATTATTTATTATGAGTAATGAGACGGGATTTGATGATAATTCTGTTGGTTGAGAGACAAAAAAAGAAAACCAATACATTTAACATTATCATTATTATTACGTTTTCTCCTGTTTATTCCTCCATTGGCAACCCTGATTTAGTTATGTCCGGACGATGCCGTTCTGTATACCGTTAGTGTGCAGGTCTACCACTACAGAAGTCAATTCTGTGATCGGCGATTTCGCCGTTGTATTGTTGTGCTGCTGGTACTCGTTAATGGACAGCACAGGATCCTGCAAAGTGAGTACATAGCACCTCGTATTGTCCAGAAAACTCAGCACATGCGGAATTAACATGTAAATATACCAACAGCCGTGATTACGGGCGCCGAACAATACATTTTAGTGCCAGGTGTCAATGAAAAAGTTGTTCAGAAACAAAAGTTACACAAAATGGCGTCATATTCAGTGTTTCTCTAACGGCTAAATCAAATTTAAAACGGTGTATTTTCATGTGACAGTTCAGGAGGTCGGTAAAAACACGCAGTGCTTTGATTACGCGCTAAATAATACAGTTTAAAGCAAGTGTCGATGAAAAAGTTGTTCAGAATTCAACACTACAGAAACTGATGTCATATTCAGCGTTGAAATATCTTAGTATATCGAGTAAATCAAGTTTAAACCAGTGCATTTTAATAGAACAGCTCAGGAGCTCACAAAAAGCGCCGTGTTTTGATTATTTGTTGTTGTAATTAACAAAATAACCTCCAATTGTGGTCTCTTGAGCTGTCATTTTAAAACGCCGATTTCAAACTTGATTTACTCGACATACACACATATTTGGAAGCTGAATATGGCATCAGCTTAATGCTGAACAACTTTGTTCATGTATATTTTTGCTCTAAATGGTGTTGTTCAGTCCGTAATCACGGATGTTTCTATATTTACATGTTAATTCCCCATATCCTAAGACTTCTGCTGAACACGAGGTATATTCATGTTACAAGAAGACGCCCGAATGACCTAAACCGCGTTTACTGGGTCATTTTCTTGGAAACTAATCCGTAAATTCCGTAATTGTGTCACAAGAATCGCGTTATAAGGAATCACCATACATTTTGCGTTTTTTGGGGAATGTTTACGTGAAAAAAGCGCGTTTTATGGCTTTAACGTAAATCGAGTGGGCCGTAAGTGTCAGTAAATATCTTCTAAGCGACATTTTCTTTACGTTTTCATTATCAAATGCACGAAAAACCGATTTAAGATACTTGATAACGTTAATAAACACTTCTATTACATTATTTTTCGTTCATCTTTGATCGGCTTCTTTTTATTTTGGCTTCTGATAAATGACAGCGCGTTGAATATAAATATTAGACACTTGTACTTGCTGTAAGCCCGTGTTCGAATTCAAGATTTTAGTACTGTAGGCATCGAAATTAGGGAGATTTTTGGATCTTGGCGGTCAATTTAGGGTATGCAATTCAGGGCGTACTGTGCGTTTACAAATCCTACGGTCTATTTCTAAAATCCTAACGTTATTTAGTGCACGTTATTTAAGTTATAAAACCAGTCACGTGGTACATTAGTGCACTAAATAGTCCAATTCGAACGCAGCCTTAGTTAAAATAAATAGTACAGTCTGGAATAACCAAAACACAAGTTAAAATGAATATTTCAGCTAAAAATTAGCAAAGAATTAGTTAAAATAAATACTTCAGCTAGCAATAACCAACCAGCCTGAATGTGTCGAGAACATTGTTTTAACCCGGGTTTAGAACTCATGCAACATGTAAATCGCGCATGACATTGTATTTTCAACTGATATTGATGTGAATTGGTTTGTTTGAGCAGTGCTATGATTAACTATATGGGTTATACCTGATATGCAGCCGCATCGCAGGCCATCAGCTCCTTCTTGGACAAGTGTTCCACCACGGCGGCTGCGTAACAGTCGCCCAACATGTTGTTCGTTGTCCGAAATCGATCCCTACATTCATACAAACACAAATTGGAACATACAGCTTAAAGATTTTATAAAATCTAGCCTTCCGAACAGTAATTTCAATGAAAATTGCGTTGATATTCGCAAAGGGCTTGGAATTATCGGCTTGTGTTGTGCTGTTCAAGGTGTTTTACAACTTGAACTCGACTTCACAAGCCGATAATTCCAATTATTAGTGGAAATACAAGCAAATGTGAGTTGTGTATTGAATAATGCTACTTACACTATCCAATCAATAGCGAACAGCAGCGATACATCTTGTACAGGGGTGTCTATAGCTGATAAGACCATCAGCAACAGCACCAGAGCAGCACTAGGTACACTGGCTGACGAACAAGACGCAGCCGTGCTGGTGAAACTGTAAAAATGAAGCCAGAATAGACAAATATAGGGTTAAAACTGTAAAGATTAATGTACAATACACAAATCTAGTGTTAAAACTGTAAAGATCAGTCTACAATAGACAAATCTAGGGTTAAAACTGTAAAGATCAGTCTACAACAGACAAATCTAGTGTTAAAACTGTAAAAATGAATCTACAACAGACAAATATAGTGTTAAAACTGTAAAGATCAGTCTACAATAGACAAATCTAGAGTTAAAACTGCAGAAATCAGTCCACAATACACAAATCTAGTGTTAAAACTGCAGAAATCAGTCCACAATACACAAATCTAGTGTTAAAAGTGCAAAGATCAGTCTACAATAGACAAATCTAGTGTTAAAACTGCAAAGATCAGTCTACAATAGACAAATCTAGTGTTAAACCTGCAAAGATCAGTCCACAACAGACAAATCTAGTGTTAAAACTGTAAAGATCAGTCCAGAACAGACAAATCTAGTGTTAAAACTGTAAAGATCGGTCCACAATACACAAATTTAGTGTTAAAACTGCAAAAATGAATCCACAATATACAAATCTAGATTTAAATCTGCAAAGATCGCTTCACAATGCACAAATCTAGATTTAAAACTGCAGAAATCAGTCTACAATGTACAAATCTGCTGTTAAAACTGCAAAGATCAGTCTACAATGTACAAATCTGCTGTTAAAACTGCAAAGATCAGTCTACAACAGACAAATCTAGTGTTAAACCTGCAAAAATGAATCCACAACAGACAAATCTAGTGTTAAACCTGCAAAGATCAATCCACAATACACAAATCTAGTGTTAAATCTGCAAAGACCACTCCACAACAGACAAATCTACAACATTTCAACCGTAAACACTCACCAAACGGTAATGATTTCGCCAAAGCTCAGCTTGATGCCGTTCATTTGCGCGATAAAGATCGATGCAATCGACACAAACAGTGCCGTGCCATCCATGTTGATATTGCAGCCAATCGGCAGTACAAATCGTGTGATCCGCGGGTCCACTTTCAGCTTCTCATTCATGCACCGGAAGGTGATTGGAAGCGCTGCCGCTGTGGAAGCTGTGGCGAAGGCCGTGAGCATTCCTTGCACCAAGCCCAAGTAGAACTTGTACGGATTCTTGCGGATAAACACGAAGTAGATCAGTTGCATGATGATGAACTGATAGATGAGCACTCCAAGGACCACGGTTGCGATGAACCAGGCGAGTTGTGATAACACTAGAGCAATATCGAATACAGAGAGGATCTTGCCAGCGATTACGCTGCTGATCCCAATCGGGGTGAGCCACATGACGCCGGTGACCATCTGCATGACCACTTCGAAGATTACGGAGAAGAAGTCGATGACAACACGAGCTTTCTCGCCCATTGTACCTAAGAGAGTGCCGAATACCAGGCAGAAGAAGACGATACCAAGTGTATTGGTACCGGATCTGTTGAGGATAATATACAAAACACCGTAAAATCAACAATTTTACTTGTAATTACGTAGGAACTTACCGATAATTCACCTGCCGAATTAATGTTTCCGTAGCTACTTCGAGGGAATCGTTCTTTGGCATCACGTCGAACTTGTTTGGAACGTAAACTGTATGAGCCTGAACAGCGAAACAGATTGTTAAACCCTCTAGAGGATAATTAATAAATTTGTTGAACTTACCTGTTGGAATGTGGCTTGAAACAAGTTATCTGGAAAGATATTTCTAGGAAAAAAACAACAGGGAATGTTAGAAACAGTGGATTTAATGTTATTTAGGCACTCTAACCTGCCTAAGTCGAGCAGGCTGTCCAACATATTGACAGCTCGGTTCTCCGTGCCTTGTCCTAATGTGTCGCGCATACCTGGATCACCAGGATGCACCAACAGGACAAGCGCAATGCCCAAAATGGCGTTCATCATGGATGTCGTGATGAAATACAACAATGTACGCAGAGCAATTCTAAAATGAGACGCGAAAAAGTAGAGAATTGCGATGGTTATGTTTAAATGTGACTTACTTTCCGTTCATCTTCGCGTTTAAGCTTGCCGAACCCGCTACCAAGCTGGAAATGATCAGGGGAAGTATAATGAGCTTTAAGATTCGCATAAACAGCTCGCCTGGGTACGAAATGAGCAGAATTACATCGGGGCCCAGTGAAAAACATCGTAATCCGAATCCTACAGCGATAATCACACTTGTTAGTCACTTGTAAACAGAACAATTTGTCGATAGCATAATTATTGTTAATTACGCGAGCTTCAAATAGTAATATAAGTATACACATGCGGCTGGAACATTCACTGATAACTTCAAACAAACTACGTTAACGGCCATTATGAGGTATGTAGTTGAACTGTCAGTTGACAGACAATGTTACCAACCTACAACTATGCCGAGCACAACTCCGAGCAGGGTCACCAACAGTAGCATATTCTCCGCTATCCATCTGCGTGTTCTGGTCAACTCTTTCGGAGCGCCCGATTCCACGGTACAATCAGCTGGTCCAGCAGCGGAATCGGAGGACATCTTGGCGAAGAGATAATCTGAGAACTGCGGTGATATCTTTTCCATAACACAACAGCGACAACGATGCACGATGCTTGAGCCGTTTTAGTAGATTTCACGTGACACCAGAACCACACACAACATGTACTAAATAAACGGAAAATGCAGTGTGACACGCCAGAAGATAGTATTTCTTCTAGGGATATTTATTTCAGCACCAGATTCAATGCAAGCGCGCGCGAAATTCAAATTTCTATGTGGTTGATGACTATTTTCAAACAACTTTACGTGCTGTCATGATGTTGAAAATGGAATGATATGACGGATTGTATAATTTTCGGGTAAACTTGTGTGTATAAATACGGATAGAAATTCTCAAAAATATCTTTCACTTGATTTCTTTAGGAAGGAATGGGGTTTTTTCAAAAATAAACAAAATGAATTTCTCTTTTAACGGTAGGAAATTAGCAACAAAGTGTTAGGGATATTCAAATCGGCAGTCACTAGGGACTTTTCGGTTTAGGATTGCTAGGTAATATAGTTATAAATGGACTTTTGGAAATCAGTTTCGATAACTATAAAATGGATGAATTATTTCAGGAATCAGTCTTCAAGGAATGGTCTCGTAATTCTTTTTAGAAAATGCGTTTCATTTTTAAACTCGAACCAATAGAAATACACCGTTTCACAACGAATATCACTTTTGTTCACAATTTCTCACAAACAATACAAACAATTTAGTAGTTCTAGTCAGTCTCGTCGATTTTCAAAGCCAATAACGGAAACTATGCAAATGTCAGGCTGGTTCAGAAACTAAAATGATGGTTTGTCACAAAGCACACAACAGATCACTGAGTGGTTATTTTGTGAAGTTGACGCCGGTGTTGAAATGATCCGACAGTATTATAAGTTATAGAAGTAGTATGACTATGCTGACAACTCAAATAATTCAATGCAACTGAACCCGGTGAGATGAAAACAAAACACTATATAATGCGTTATCGATTTAACAGCTAGCAGTTACACGGAACCACCGATAGAGGCGCTGCTAGTCACTGGTTTGAAGTGACGCGCCAATATCAACTGACATTTATACCAATTTATATTCTAAAAAAACGTAAAATGAAAACGGGAAGGGATAGATTTATAAAACAAGCTTCTTAATCATTAAATAAATCTGCAATATTGTAAATTATACACATTTATTGTTATTGTATGTATATTACAAAATCTCAAATAAAAAGTTGATAAAATCGTATCATTTTGACAGACAAAGGCAAAAAACTATTTGCAAAGATGTTTTTACCCAGCAAACAGAACAATTGTCAATTGTATGCAAGAATTTTTTTGTGCAACGATTTGCAAAATAGATACAATTATGCATAATCATCATTAATGATTTAAAAGCACAAGAATAAGCAAAAATACTTCAAAGAATAGCTGCATTTCTTGGATATTATTCTTTTTAAAAAAAAAAAACTATTAATGCCAGATTTAAATATTCGGTGGATTCGGTTTGGGATTCCTAACCTCAAACTCTGACTTACGAATACGTCAAACTCAAATGAAGTTTCATTGTTGAATGAACAATTGTAGATTTGTTTTAAGCTTTTATTTCTCAAAAATCATCCAGAACAACTGTGTGGGCTTTTAGTATTGAATGTGTCCAAGTCCAGCACTGTCTGGATCGATTAAGAAGCTCAACTTTAAGCACTACATACCATCTAGTTCCGTTTTCAAATGCTATTTATAGCAGAAAACATTATTCAGGTTTCATAGAGCCTCGATACTGTTTTACAAATAAGCTGATTTGGTTTCGTTATTCAATACATTCGTCAGTTTACGTCAAATGTTAGTGAATTCAGTAGACACGCCCGTGAATCTAACCTAGATCACGAAATAATGTAATATTTAATGAAAGACTTCATTTTACCCGTAATCTTAAATCAAAACCTAGAGAAAATAGCACAGTTTTCAAGGAATTTATTTTAATATAAATGCAATGCACGGGTTAATAAGTAATTTGTATCAATCAAGATTCATTTGAGACAACTGGGGTTAAGTTGTCAGCAGTGACCTAATCAATTTAACTCTAACTCATTGACTTAAACGATTTTAAATCATTCGTGGCGACAACGGTTATTTTTAAATGTATTGCTCGTATACGACACATATTACCTATAAAGATTTTTCTCACAAAAGTCTAATTCCCATTCGATTCTGTGCGATCTCAGCGTGTCGAAACATACCACTAGATCTAATTCCCCACAAGGTGGGTTTCTGACGGAAATCGTTTATAAATATTACAGCACGAAGGACTACGGACAAATTTGACGTGAGATTAACTAATTTTTACTAGCACGTGTTCATATTTCGGAGAGACAGTACGGTGTGCCAACTTCTAATTTAGAACCCCGAATCCTAGTGACATCTAACACATATATTCTTAGACCACATATGTATGTTGATAGACGGATATTTTTACTCTAAGCCGCGTTTCATTCAGCACATTTCTGGCTTTCATTGTGCAAATAATTCGTAACAATACTTGAAAAATCTAAACGTCATGGTATTTGTAAAATATAAAATCTCAAGTTTCAGTGGAAAGTTTTCAAGTTATGTTAAAAATTCAGGAAATGAAAACAACATTATAATTCTAGCAAAACAATGTATATATAGATATTTTCAAAACGGGTAAACATTGAAATATTCCTATTAAAACACTGCGCAAATACATTTATTGCAACAAATTACTTAAACCTTTATAAATGTGTGTATTTGGTGATTTAATTCTCTTTTAAATTGGCTTCAAGCATCGTCCAACCGTTGTTAATACACTAACTACGAAATTGTTCCCCAAATAGGGACTTTTATTTACCTTTTGTTGGTAATCCGGCGAGAAAACACACACTCGAATTCACTTTTAAAACTTATAAACAATAGTACACACACTTTGATCACAGAATACTTTAAAACTCAACAGATTCTGATGTAATATCTGAGTTTCATTTTAATTTATCACTTGTGGTGGTCTTCAATGACAATTACATTCTAGGTTAGGTAAGTGTGTGTGTGAATGTAGCAATGAACTTGACACTTCAAGGTTATTTTACAGTTGACAGTCGTTGTCGCACGATAGATTTTGTTGTTAATTTTACGTAACTTGCACTGGTCTCTTCAGGTCATAGTTGTTGATGTTTTACTACCGGTTGGTTAGCGGTCGGTTAACCGGTTCGGCGCGATGGTGACACGGTTCTGTTCAAGGTACATCGTATACTGTGTATGACATATCACCAGAATTCGTATGCGTTCGAAACGACGACGATGATGATGTGTGATTTTTTGGCACGACATACTTGCGTAATTTTAAACGAGGGTTTAGGTCCACCAGAGCCGTATTAGGAACCATTCTTTCGTTGTGAAGAGCCCCAATGTACTAGGCCAAAACCAGGTCATTGCACTTTTAGCGATTGAAGTAAAAACAAAGTGTAAAAATAATGATGAAAGTGCGGAATTATAAAAAGAATATTTAAGATACATATCGCGATTTGCGAAAAAGCGCATTATATGAGATCTACGTGGGCTAGAATAGAATAGAATAGTTGACAATATTTTCAAGGAGTGTGGAACAAAATATCTAGTACGACACTGCACAAAATGGTCTATAAGTGTTAATAAAAAAATAATCATACATGTGTACATATTATATAGTTGAATTTTTTCCAAAAGATATTACTTTCATTAAGATATGATGCTGAAATAGGTCAAGGTGGATTGCTATTGCTATAAAAACTATTCAGAATTATCGAATACAGCGGAATTCGTTGAAGATTTGCGCGAGCAAAACGGTATTGATCAAATATTCTAATTGCACTGTGTTCAAAAAAACAGATTGGCTATATTAAAAGCGTAGATTTTTTTGTTGGAAACCAAGGCAAGAATTGTGGCCAAAAGAATCATGAGTTGTTAATTAAAGAATTGGATAATTAATAATACAGTTACATATATTAGTATATAAATACACGTATGTCGTTTTTTTAGGATGTTTAAAAATGTCGCAAGAACCTTGCGACATACGTTTTTTCCCCTTGCAAAGTCTAATTTTAGTCACAAGTTTTCCGACGATTACTTAAAAGTTTAATTTAAGCCCATGTCACTGACATTCGCATTTGTAGCCAAGAATTCAGCAGATTTTTTCATACCGTACTCCTCGTAGCGAATTCCCTGAATTTTATTTCGTATTATTGTGATTAATATAATGTAAGTATGTACATAATTAGTAATAATCTGTTTAGATCAAGAATTTTTTCATACAGAACTCGACAAGTATAACCGCAACTGTCAAAACTGTTTTAACCTAAAAGAATAAACATTAGTTTTGACAGCTTGTTCCGTAGCGGTGTTTGAAATAGTTACTTCTGAATGAAACCCACTCCCACACAACGTATTTGGCACAAAACTCTCATTTTCTGCAGTAAAAAAAATAACACACAGTCGGTGAAAAGTTCGTTGACATGTAAACAGAAAGCACTGCGCCAAAATTATTTAATCTTCCGACTTGTTGTACGTTTTATGAGGCGATATGTGTGTACAAAAATTGCTTAATAAACATTTAACTGCACATTGCAACACATTTATTTCCCGATTTATGCAACCAATTTGACAGTCGTGTAAATTAAATCACAGAAAACTCAGAACAGGAATATAATAAACATTTAAGAGCACATTGCTTCGGCGATTTATGCAACCAATTTGACAGTTGTGTACATCAAAGCACAGAAAACTCAGAACAGGAATATTTCTACTGAGCCGATATCGAAAATCACTAGAAATTACAACATCACATGCGATTGACGTTTAACACGAGTTCTAAACCGGATTAAAACAATGTTCTGCCCCAGGAAATCATTTATAAGTCGCTACGGAACGTCATCTATAAACGTACAATATTTGTGTTGTCATTTTGTAAAATAATTAAGTGAAAAATAATTCAATAGAAATATGTATTACGATTATCACTTCTTTTTAATTTTATTCCTGCATATTAATAATAAAAATGCCAGTAAAATATCCCTCAAATATATATTTACAAATACGTGGTGATATTTGTGTTTGTTAGGTTGTCGCTGCACAATCACATTGTGAACACACCTTGTGAATGTTCAAAACAGACATTTAGAACACATTAATTAAAGTATATAACCTGTGTTTTGTATATTTTATTGTGAAAATACAGACATTCTAACATTCTACGCGTTTATCTTCGTTTATCCTTTGTGCTGTGCTTGCTCCTATCCCGGTATTTGTCCTTCTTGTGCGTCTTCCGCTCGTACTTAACCTCACTTTCCGAATCCGAGCCGCTATGTCTCTTATTGCGGCTGTGTTTTCGCGATTTGCGCTCATACTTGGCGTTATCCTCATCACTATCGCGTTTCTTGACCTTATTTCTATCTTCTGATCCACTTCTGTTGGTATTTCCTCTTCGCTCGTATTTATTTTCATATTCCCCATCACTATGATCGCTTTTACCCGCTTTCTTCGCTTTTCTCCTGTCACTGTATCGTTTATTGGCCTTATTCGTTGCATACTCTTCTTCCGATCCATATTTATCGGTCCGTCTATCATTGTCCGATCCACTTTCGCTGTTGGAATATTTCCGTGTGTCAATCTTCTTTCTTGAACTGCTTTTTTCGCTTTTAATTCGTTCGTTGCTCTTGTGTTTACTGTCCCTACCTTTCCGCGTGCATTCCTCATGACTCCGTGATCTTCTCTTGTCCTTGTCGCTGTCATTTTCCTTTTTAACCCTCGCTTTCACATAATCTTTCTCCGTTTTAACCTCCACCTTCGCATATTCCGCTTTCCGGCTGGTTTTCTCATCGTTAAGTTCTTTCTTGATGCTAATCGTGGCATCGCGTTCTTCTGGCTCCTTTTTAACCTGCTTTTCAGCACCGTGCGTTGAGGTTTCTTGTCGTTCTTTCTGTTTTAAGTACTCTTCGTACTTGGCATTGTCTGTAACAGCAATATTCATTAAACACGGCACAGTAATGATGTATTGCGAAGTTTACTAGACACTGGGTCACTTACTAAGCACTTTGGAGTTCTTGTTGTAGTCTTCTTTGTTCACAGGTTTGACCAGGAACTCGTTCAGTGATACATTGATGTTGGTCAAGGTTAGTTTGATTATAAACCGTCCGGACTCATCGTCAAAGCCCAGAATCTAAACCAGATACAACACTGAACCACACAAAATGCACATTGAGCCGAAGTAACACCGATTTTTCTCGTGAACTTTCGTAAAACGTGCTGATTGTAGCATCATTTTCAATTCAAAGAAGACACAAATACTTCTAGTTTATAGAAAATATAACCCGCGATTAATACTGCTTCGGTTAACAAAGCTTAGCTGTAGAAATGTACAGCTTTTAAGAGTATTTGATTTGATTTTATCTTTAAAACAATCGTTGCAAATAGTTGATCGTAATTTTGCTCACAAAATCTGTCAAAAAAACCGTTACTAACCTAGAAAATTTCACATAATTCACGAGTATTTGATTTGATTTTATCTCCAAAACAATCGTTGCAAATAGTTGATCGTAATTTTGCTCACAACTCTGTCAAAAACACCGTTACTAACCTAGAAAATTTCACATAATTCACGAGTATTTGATTTGATATTATCTTTAAAACAATCGTAGCAATCGTTGATCGTAATTTTGCTCACAGATCTGTCAAATAACCGTTACTAAACCTAGAAAATTTCACATAATTCACGAGTATTTGATTTGATTTTATCTTTATAACAATCGTAGCAATCGTTAATAGTAATTTTGCTCACAGATCTGTCAAAAAAAACCGCATCTAACCTAGAAAATTTCACATAATTCACGATTGAAATGTCTACTTACTTGTCCGTAACAGCCTTTGTGATACCCGGCGATGACTTTAACGTAAGCACCCTTTACACAAGTGAGTACTTTGCCGTTGCGATCAACAGCGGCGGGTGTATCGGCTTTTTTCGTCATTGAATCCGCTCCCAGCCCCATTCCTTTGGGCCGTATGACCGGCTGTGCCACTTTGACAAGTCTGACAATAAACAACACAATCCACTTCAGCTTCATTAATAATAATTAAAGTGTTTGTGTTACGAATTCGTGGATTTAGGTTAAGATCACGACGCGTTTCTAACATTTATTCATTTGTCAAGTGATAGGTTAGTTCATAGACTAGCTAGAAAGCAGGCGAATGAGTTAGTTAGTGTATGAACTAACTGCTCACTTGATAAATGTACGAGTTTGAACGAGAGTTTGATCCGTGAGTCGTGATCTTAACCACAATTTTGCAAGTTTCATAAACCAGATATTAGTTTTTATTTGGTAATATTGAGGATAAACTTATAATATATTTATTTCAGACTTAGAATGCAGTACTTACTGTTGATTTTTGCCGATTCCTTCCCCGTCTTTCCACCCCATGCCCCGCAACATAGCTTTACCGAACTGATCCACGGGTACGCTTTCGTAATCGTCCAGGGAAGACTAGAGAGACAGATAAATGTTCATCTAGCGATGTTATTTTTAGAAGTGCACTGTCTAGACGCATTAAAATTGTGCCCAGAAGTAGAGCATTTACTTCCGAGGACCGAAATAAGGCAACAATGTCCCTAGCGGGAGTTTTTATCAGAACAACGGGTTTGCGTAGACAAATGTCTGTTGTCCGTGGTACGCGGTGCACGGGAAACATCGCCAACGGCTGCTAAATATTGTAATTTCGCGCCCGATTTAACAGAATTCAATGTTTATTAAGTGTTTCTAAACTTGATCCCGAATAATAGCAAGAAAAATGCACTTATAGCTGTAAATATTTCGGTGAACAACGATTTTACATGTTAAAATGGAAGTTTAAGTTAAAAATAAGAGCAGAATAGGTTTAAATGAATGTTTTAGAAGTTATAAACACAGTTTAGAATGCAAATACCTGTTTTTCGCCTTCAAAAGTCACTTTATCCGTTACAGGAACCTCTATGACTTTTGTGACATCATTTTTAGAATTATTGTTGCTCATTCCTGTTTCATAAATGAGTAATTAGACAATTTAATCAGTGAATTATGTTTAAATACCATATAAAATGTTTAAAAACTACTTTTAAAACATTTTTACTAAGATATAAGACTACATATTCTTCTATAAAGCAAATTATTACCGTTTATCAATTCCTTCGCAGCCAGTTCATCCAAAGTTAACGATTTTTCATCTTTACTAGATTGTGCATTATCAATTTTGACTTGGCTATCTTCAATTGTGTCTTTGAAATCATTCTTTACGATGTCCACTAAGTTTACTAACTTTTTATTGGGCGTTTTCATCGGAATAACCAAAGGACCAACCGGTACAATATTCTCGTCACTATGAAGTAATTTTTCCCTGTTAATTATCAATAAATATTATGCTACAACACTTCTGACTTACCCGATAACTTTGATCGACTGTTCCTCGAGATACTCAATGAGCTGAACTTTGCTATTCTCCTGCTTAACAGGATCTTTATTGATCAATATATTTGGTTTTCTATTTAGTTTATTGAAACCAAAAGATATTTTCTTCGTACTGTCCATTTTGCGAAACGTATAACAAACGTTTTCTTACAGAACTTGCACAGACGAAATGTTTTGCAGTATTTTATAATTTCTTAGCATATCATTCTTGTATAATCGTTAATAATAAATAATATTACAGACTGTATGACATTGTCATTAAATATTTGACACAGGAATAAATATACAGGTTAGCTGTCAAAGAATGACACCATTAATTTAACAGCAATAAATACCAACATTAGAAAATGAACATCAGTTTTTAACAAATAATTTCATAATTCTTGATTTAATCATGTTTATTATATTTTCATTAATTTGTTCAACCGATTCGAGAATTCTACAAAGCAATATTACTATATAAAACCGTTTGAATGAACCACAATTTTGCAAGCTTGCCACTTTATCGAGAGCTACGACAACATGCCAACATTGTTTCAAACAATCGGCTGCAACTTCACAGTGATATTGCGTATGTCGACAGAAATTCGCGTTTGACATCTTTTTATTTCAAAACATATTTGCAAAGCGCACAATGGCAAAAGAACTCCAGTTATTTAAGGCCAGCAGGCTGGCTTTGAATCAGGCAAGTACCATTGTGTGTTGTCATGTTGGGAATCTGTCAAAACATCGTTCGCGAAAAAGTAGCTGTTACATAATGTGCAATTACACTAATTACTGACTTTCATTACAGGTGCGCGCGTTTCACGTAAGTAGTGTGGTGCCTGCAAAGGTGAAGAAATTCTCCATTTATCGATGGGATCCCGACACTCCAAACAAGAAGCCCGAACAACAGACGTACGAGGTAGATATGGAAAAATGCGGCCCGATGGTACTGGACGCGTTGATCAAGATCAAAAACGAGCAGGATCCCACACTGTCCTTCAGGCGCTCCTGTCGCGAGGGAATCTGTGGTTCTTGTGCAATGAACATTGACGGTTTGAACACCCTAGCTTGTCTGTGGTAAACGATTAACCTGCAATTCACCGCTCCAAACGTTTATAAATGTTACTCCGAATGTGTTTTGATTATTTTCACAGCAAAATCAACACGAACACCAGCAGTAGCATGAAGATTTATCCGTTGCCGCATATGTATGTCGTAAAGGATCTCGTGCCCGACATGACGCTGTTCTTTAAACAGTACAAGATGATCGAGCCGTGGTTACAACGACAGTAAGTGAAACTACGGTTGAAAATAGTGTGTTTCAGTGTTCATTTTGTGCCTTTAAAGTGGTCTGAGTGTATTTGAATCGTGTACAAAAGTGTAAATAGTGTTTATTTGTGTTCAGAGATGAGAAGCCCGTAGGCAAGGAGCAGTTCTTGCAGGATCCCGAGGATCGGAAGAAATTAGACGGGTTGTACGAGTGTATCTTGTGCGCGTGTTGTTCTACGTCTTGTCCGAGTTACTGGTGGAATTCTGACAAGTACCTAGGCCCCGCAGTCCTTATGCAGGTACGTATTCACTTCAAAACACATCAATGAATCATATTCAAAGCAAAAACAAGCTCAACCGCGGAACAATTCTTTACTACTAAGTCAAAAGCATTTGATTAACTAATAATTCGCGATTTAGATCGTCATTTATCTGCTAATTCTGCGTGTGGCACATTTATCGTACAGCATCGTAGAGAATACAATGAACACACAACAAAATACACGCGATTTTGACCAAAATTTGCGCATCTATTTGCATCGCACGGCAAGTCGATGAAAAATGATCTAGTCTGGGTTTATATTTGTCATTTTGGTGCTGAAAATCCAATGGGTTCTGTTCTTTGCAGCATACCGTGTGTCTCATGACGATCTACACATAGGAACGTTGCATACGCTCTTGATCGTGAAATATTAATTTGATCGTTTTAGTTTTTTACAATCTAGACAGTATAATTGTTAATTTTATACTTACTATTTTATTTCCTTTGATATTCCAGTGTAATTTTGTAACATATTCGATGTAATAGTACATTTTCGACGAATTTAAACGTCAAATTGACATTTCAATTACAAAAAAAAGAACAAAAACGACCAGATTAATATTTTGATTTAAAAATCAAATGTGCGCGCAACGTTCCTATGTGTAGATCGTCATGAGACACACGGTATATTCTACAACACTATGTGCTAGATGTCCTATAGGCATATGACAATTTAGTAGATGTTGTTTTTGTGAGGTTAGTGTTGTATTTTCACAGGCATACCGTTGGATCATTGATTCTCGGGATCAGGAACAACAGAAACGGTTAGACAGCATGCGTGACTGGTACTCTGTGTACCGGTGTCATACTATAATGAACTGTACTGCAACATGTCCTAAGGTGAACCAACTCGAGCCTAACGAGCTTAATCACTAAATATTTCCACGCAAATATGATCTGACACAATAAAATACACAATTTTACGTAGTAAAATGGTCAAATATAGCGTCGAAATGTTTAGTAACACTGTTTAGCATCAAATACGCATTCAAAATACTATATCAAACACCACTATGTTCATATTTCAGGGTCTAAATCCGGGACTAGCGATTGCAGAGATCAAAAAACTCCTGTCGGGACTAGTGTCCAAACCTAACCCCAAATTAGACACCACCGCACTGTTTAAATAAAATCGTACAGCCCCTGGGGATCAAAATAATAAATTGTTCTGTTATGTTCTTGCCTAAATTACTTAAAATTCGCCAATTTTGCGCAGTATTCGTCGGGGTTAAAGCACTTTTTTAACTTGGGGATTGTATTTAAATGTTAAATTATTTTTATTTTACGCGTGTGTGTGTGGGGTTTTAAGTTGGTACCTGTTTTTCCCCTACGCCAACAGAACGGCCGTTTAGTCGGACTAAATTGTTAATTTACAAAAATATGTAATAAATTATGCTAAATAAAGTGTTAAATCTTTTTGTGTTGTCTTATTTGTGTAAAAAAATTATTATTGTATGTGTTTTCAAATTGCGCGCGCTAATTCTACGTCTGTTGCGCATGCGCAGATGTATCGAGCGCCCCGCTACGCGCTGACGCATTTGATTGGTCGAGGCGATCACCTGATGGTTAAACAGTTGCCACCAATAACAAGATTCATCTGCGCGAACTATTTTTGTTGCTGTCAGTTGAGATACGACAATTGTGTAGTGAACAGCGTCGTAAGAATTGCTAGAGCATAAGTCAGTGTACTAGTAGTGTTAAATTATAATCGAAACGTCAAACAGTGTTGGACCAGTGAATGTCAAACATTCGATAAAGATGAGCAGTGCAGCCGTCATGGTGAGCGGATCGCTACGAATGCGGAGCTCAAACAGTGGTTGTGGTGATTCGTTTTACGGGATGAACGAAGTGATACTAAACCCTAGTGTTATGTCGGAAGAGACGAGAAGGCTTCTGCCACCTACTACGGAGACTGTGCAGACCAAACCGTTTCCAATCCGAGGTATGTCCTAGGCCGTGTTCGAATTCAAGATTTTTAGTATTTTAGGCAACGAAATTAGGGAGATTTTTGGTTCTTGGCGGTCAATTTAGGGTATGCAATTCAGGGCGTAGTGTGCTTTTACAAATCCTAATGTCTATTTCTAAAATCCTAACGTTATTTAGTGCACAATTTAAGTTATAAAACCAGTCACGTGGTACATTAGTGCACTAAATAGTCCAATTCGAACGCAGCCGTAAGGTTATAAACTTGACGTTTAAATCATATTGAAGTGAAAATACTGTCAGTAACAACACCAGAACTGATAATTTATTTATCTTGACATACATTTCACCAGCTTCTGTGCAAATTGAGTGTTAATTTGTCGATTACTGAAATTCAGAATTCAATATTTCGGTGTCTTTAGAATCAGAAATATACTTATTTTACCACTTTTTTTTTACAATAAAAAGCAGTTTTACGTTGGAATATTAATTTTAAACACTCATTTAAATAAATATTAAATCTATTTGTGATTTTGTCAAAAGGTTTAGGCAAACAAATAGTTGTTTTTTTTTTTTACTTAAATTTATTATTGAAGCTGTCAAAATAGCATTTAGGTTAGGTAAAATTTTCCATTCAGGCAAATTTGAATGAAAATCACTGGTAAATTGTGAGATTTAACTGATTAAATGTATAATTCGATTGATTTTTAGTGCGTACGTTATTAACATATGTTTTGCCGAAACCTGTAACGGGTTTAATTGAGAAAACAGGGTTGGATTAAATAGAAATTTTCATGGATGAAAATGTAATCAAAGTGAAAAAGTATTGTTTTTCCATAATTTCCGGTAAGCAACAATACACAAACAACAGCAATTACGTCAAATGTGTTATCACTCATTGATTTCTTATCAGTTTGACCGAATTTCAAGCTACTATTATAACAGTTATAATTAGTAATTATTTTGCGATGTACTTTTTTATACGCCGATTGCAAAGTTCAAATTGTAGAAAAACAGTACAGTAGGTTAATCATTATTACAGATTTGCATATGCAAATACCATAGGCGTAGATTAAATATTATTTCAAAGAGCACTTTTATTTTTTTTTAAATCTATGAAATCACACTTAAAAAAAGAATGCAAATACAAAATTTCTAATGCGGCATTTCACTAGAAAATTCTCGTTTCTAAGAAAATTATCGCCAAGACTTATGACTCAACACCTTTTTTTTGAAATGTGATAATTTTTATGCAAACTTTCGATACATATGTGTGAGTCACATATGCAACAGGTACGGCTTCAGGCAAGATTTCCAGCTCTTATTTATAAGATAGACAAACGTCTTATTTTTCCTGAACTGTCATTTGATGACAAATACATCGCAAGGGAAAAATGGCGGTCTATGCCCGAGGTGTAACTACTATTTTTCCACGATCGCAAGTAGAAACACTTAATCACTACAGAATTCTACTAAACCGGGCGCGAAATTGCAATATTTAGAAGCCGTTGGCGATGTTTCCATGCAACGCGTACCACGGACAACAGACATTTGTCTACACAAAACCGTTTGTTCTGATAAAAACTCCCGCTAGGGAAATTGTTGTCTGATTTCGGCCCTCGGGAGTAAATGTGCTACTTCTGGGCACAATTCTGAGGCCCCTAGAAAGTGGACTTCTACTCCCGGATGTGGGGAAAATGTATTTATTCCAAAATCGCGATTACCAATTTAATTATTTTCGTATTTTAAACCCCCGCTTTAGAAATGCCCTAGGGGCAAGAATTAATGTAGTACAACCCTGGCAGAGCGCTATATTTAATTACGGAAACCGTAGACAATCTTGTGAAGCCTTTTTTATTAAACAATGTCGTATTTGAAAGGGCTTTTAATTTGCAATAAATGGTGAAGTTTTACAAGAATTTGATGTTCAGAGAATGTGATTATTATTGGAATTATTCGGGCTTTGAAATATCACACCTTTAAAGAAAGGTATACGTGCCAAACTTCACATCAACCACAGGCTAGAGTACGTGATGCTGGCTGCGTACGTCCAGGATTACGCCCCACTATACGTAGCCCTTATCACGTAGGCCTTAGTGACATTCTCCGAAGTTTATTCTGCATGCATGTCTCGCTTGCATCACAGAAAAGTGAATTATCAGATTGTGAAGTCATGAATTGCTCGCATTTCATTACAAGAATCGTATCGCTTCTTACAAAATTTTATTTCTTAAAACAATAAAGAGCTTTGTGCGCTCATAATGTAAGCACATCCACGTTTTCTTTCGTTTCTTCCACGGCCGGGAGTCGAAGTCCCCTTTCTAGGGGCACCAAAATTGTGCCCAGAAGTAAAGTATTTACTCCCGAGGACCGAAATCAGACAACAATTTCCCTAGCGGGAGTTTTTATCAGAACAAACGGTTTTGTGTAACCAAATGTCTGTTGTCCGTGGTACGCGTTGCATGGAAACATCGGCAACGGCTTCTAAATATTGCAATTTCGCGCCCGATTTAGTAGAATTCGCTATTGATTAAGTGTTTATACTCGCGATCGTGGAAAAATAGTAGTAGTTACACCTCGGGATCGAGCAGCATTTTTCCCACGCGATGTATTTTGAGGCTTCCAATTACAGTTCAGGAAAAATAAGACAAGGGTCTAGCTTGGAGAATATAACTATTATAAGAAGCTACTTTATTTGCTACAAATAGAGTTGATGGATGAAACGAAGGTAGCTTAATCTCCTTGAATACATATTCTGTGTCAGGGTCAATCTATTACGTACAAGGTCAACAGTCTGTGCTTGCAATTATCGTAGAAGACAAGTAAATAAATATATCCTAAGATTAACAGTGTAAGTTGTAAAGTGATTCGAGAAAAAACAAATATTGTATTTCTTATAACAGTATGGCCCTTTCCTAGTGCGTTATAAATGACCTTATAGGGTTTTGTAAGGTCCTTACAACATTTTAAAGAGCCTTATTCGGTTTTTAAAAGCCCATACACTGTTCTTATAAAACACGCTACACTTTAAAATACCACTAATACAATTTTGCTTAACGCTCAGCCGTGACGCAAAGCGAGTATGAGCGTAAATCGAAACGATTTGTAATACTAATTCGTCTGCTTTCATGTTTAAATTCATTTCATCGTCATGAATCGTTACATTTTATAACAATTATTGTAGATTTAGCGATGTGTTTGTCATTAGCGCGTTAAACAGATATGGCGTGAGCGTTAATCGAATTACGAGTGTACGAGGTTTTACACTGGATCTTTCCACAGGCGGATCTTGTATTACGGCGTTATAGCTACGTTCAGTCAGGTTGCAGATCTGATTGGCATAATATGAGAGTTTATGCTCGTGCAAAATTCCGTTTTGATACCGCAAGATAGCATTGCTCGTCACGTGCCTACACTCTAGTGCCCACCAGCATGGCTGAAGAACGTGCAGAGCACGTGGGCATCACATGATATCACGAATAAAATCACAATGTATTGGCCACGAGCGAAATCAAATCAATTTTTTGCGCAGTATTTAAACAACAAAAAGACGAGACTAGATATTATCTAATACGTTAGATACTTTAGGACATTGTAGTCGCGAGTGTTGAGAACCACTGCCATGCTTGTTGGCTACAAATTGTATGTGTTTTTGTACGAATTTTGCTAAAAATAATACATTGACATTGAAATAAACGGCTGGCGAGGATCCCAGACACAATTCTATGTGAGTTTTTTTGTGAAATACTTCACGATCGATTAAATAATACCAATGTGCCCCTAGGTTAAGTGTATGTGGTACGCCACTGGGCAAAGGTGAACGTGGTTTAATAACTTTTACACGCAATTTGTAGGCTGTTTAGATATTTCTTTGCAGATTTAATGATACTGTCGTAGAAATTTGCTATTTACACAAAAAATGTTACTATTAAAGGTAGTAATGCAAAAAAGAAACACAGTTTTCTATAGTAACAAGGTCGGATTTAAGTAGCAATCATTTACTAGCCGTTAGTATTGACCGCTGAATAGCGGAATATTTTTTTTCTGCTAATTCGTCTGATAGACACTTTTATTATTAACGTAAATATACAATATGACTCACAATTGTTTTTTTTTTTTTTGCTGCTTAACATACTTAAGTGGATATATAAACAAATTTTTTATGTGTCTGCAATGGTTCAATAAACAAATACTTCCACAATGAAAATATACAACATCTATATTGACTGTAATATTTGTGGGTTTTTTAAATCGGTATTTATAAAAATACTTTAAGCTGGATGTTCAACAACAAATTCTTTAGAATCATAACCGCTTTTTTTTGACTATTTTTATTAGAGATTATACCTGAAATTATAGTGGTCAAAACTGTATGGTAATTTTTGAATATCGGCTTGCAAAAATAACTTGTGGGGTACACAGAAGAATTTTGGCCCGTTGCCAAATTGTCCTACGGTGATATAATTTAAATAACTGTATTGCGCGAAAAATATTATGTATCCAGGATTCGTTTTGCGCTACAGATGGCTTCGAAACCGCGTTATACGAGTTTGTAGCGGGTTATTTTCTAAAAGCTGTTCTATAATTACCGAAATTGTGTCTTCATGGCCCGCGGTATAAGAAATGATTGTAAATTCGGTGCTTTTTGGGGGAGTTTAGGTAAAATCCGCGTTATATGGCGTCAGCGTAAATCGAAGCGACCTTAAGTGCGAGTCTTATTGTAGTATAATGTCCCTAAAACGTATATTTATGAAATCTTGTGTTTATAACGAATCCTTTTAAAGTTAGCGGTTTTGCGCGTGTTGCTAAACTGAGGTTAAGAAATCGTGTTCAATCCAGATTGTCTTAGACGAGAATGCTCAATAATAATAAACCGAAGCTTTTCCGTAGTTTGCAAATAAAAAAACACACAATGTATAGTGATTGGTTATCAGCGATAAATAGTAATTTTTCCATTGATAACCGGCCTGAGTCGTTATGTATAAACAAAATGGGTTTAATAAACAGTATATGACGCATAACTTGTCATATATACATACAAACATACACATATTTTTAATTCAATTGTTTTTTTTTTAATCAAATGAAATTGTATGTAAATTATTTTAGAATTAAACAAATTAACTCTAAAGTATATTGGCGATTCGAACCATAACATTTATAAATTATTTAAATTACCAAATATGTACGCGTCTTACCGTTGTGCTAGCAACGCCACAAACAATTTTTTGCAACAAATGGTCTTTAAGCTACATCTTTTAATTAGTACTTTTTAAAAGCTTTTTTTTTTATCAGAAATGTGGGCATTATTATCATTTTAATTAGTACCAATGAATGCTAATAACCTATCGCTACACCTGTACCAAATTTCAGAGCTCTAAAATGAATAATACAGAAGTAATCGCAACTTTTTCAATTTTACATGTTAATTGCCTATGTCCCAGATTTCTTGGAACACCCGGTATATATATATATATATATATATATATATATATATATATATATATATATATATATATATATATATATATATATATATATATACAGTGCGAATAACGTAAGACTATACATTGGCGACTTTATTTTAGCTTTAATCAATTTGCCCATGTCAGTAACAACTGAAATTACAATGACGTTTGTTTTGGTAAATGTCACTATTTTCAATATTGTGTTACTGATATCTCACGAGTTTGCGTAATAATTAGTGCAAAAAATGTACATCACAGAAGAAAAGTTTAAGATGTATTCCTGGTATTTAGAAGGGGCGTCTTTGCGAGAAATTTCTGATTATTTCAGCTTTGAATTCCCGGGCAGGGCCCATCACATGTCATCAAACGACGGCAAATTTAGTTATCACCCCCAAGTGATTTTGGAAATGTACTGATACCAATTACAATTTCAGTACTTGAAGTGTACTTTTAATTCAATAACATGTAATAGATTTAATAAAATATTGGAATAAATTCTGTAAATGATTTAAATAAATATAGTAGTCTGTGGACTGGTGTCTAATTTTACATTATTCAACCATAATAAATTGGAGTTTTTGTATGATATCACCATGGTAACATTAAGTAAATGCCCTATGTCTAATTTTAAATTATTCAACGAGTTGATACTAGCATGGGCAAATTGATTAACGCTAAAATAAAGTTGCCAATGTATAGCCTTACATTATTCGCACTGTATATATATATATATATATATATATATATATATATATATATATATATATATATATATATATATATATATATATATATATATATATACATACATACTTATGTACATTACATATGCAATTTTATTTCCGTATACAATTATTGTAAATTGGAATCGCGGCCACGCAAATAGCAATTATTGACGTAATCACAACTGAAGACTTATATGACACCGTTTCTCTAGAGAAAATTATTTTATAATACGTATTACTATAGCAAACAATGCCAATGTTAGAAGAATAATTCAGTAGCGTCATTTGTATCGCTCTGTGGACGACAGCCAAGGAGACCACGGCCGTTGCTACTAATCAAAACGAACCGTAGAATCAGTTTTTATTTTGTATCAAACCTGATCATCTTGCAGGAATGCTAGATTCAATTATATTCAACGCCAAAGTAAAAAAAGTATTGCAGAATGCAACAGACATTGCTGTGCGCAAATTGCACGTATTATAAACACGTATTTTATAGTTTATTTTCAACAAAAAAAAAATAAATACTAACCAGTTTCTGCATAGAATTTTTTGCTCGAGCACAATTTTGACCTGAATACATTCGCAATCCTATTAGAAATATTCATTTATGTGGCCAGACGTTGGAGTAATATTTCCGATAACAAAATAAACAATACATCTATTGCAAAACTATTATTGATAAGTATATTCAGTATATGTTTCTCACAATGTGTGTGAGTAATTGATTATTATTGACTACAAATACACAATACAATAGCTATATCTGTTGCAGAAGTATTCTATTTTTCGTTCGATAATTTGTTTTGACATAGTTGTGATAATTTAATTTAAAAATCCCGCCTTGAAAACATCCGATGACGGCGTGGACAATTGCTGTAGTGCGTGGCTGTGACGTTGCGAGGCGCCACGTGCCCTGGACTGCTGCGCAGTTAGTACACGTTGTTTGTCAACAGATGGCCGCCTCACAGGTCACCGATTAGCATTGGTATATCAACATGTGTTATCATGTGACATGTAAATTAAATTTGATTTACTTACAAATGATTGGCACGTGCCATCGCGTGATATTAATTAGTTTAACTAACCCGCGCTATTAGCTGTGCAAATTGGCTTGATAAAAAATATCCTTGCAAACTCGTAATTCTCCAAATTAGTTGGTAACAATCAATGTACAAAAAATATACAAATGTCTCTTTAGATGTTCCAAATAAAGTGGTTTCTTTTTCAACAGATTATTCCTTGAAATTTATAATCAACACACGCAATACTTTTATTATTTGACATTTTTGCAATTCAAGAATTCTTGTTTTTGTGTTGAATATTTGGCCTTGAATATTAATAAGTATGTTTTTGCAAAAGTGCGTAGTAGTTGCTGTAGCATAGTTTTTTTTTTTATAACAATTGTAGATTAAGATAAAACTTGACAAGACTAGAAACTTAATTTACGAAAATGTACAAATACGATGACATATTATAATACACTGACATCTAGCAGAGAAAACGTGAACTCATATTCAGTACAGCGTCGGCCCGTGGATATTTTAAAACAGGGCACACATTGTTTAACATTTCTAATATCTGTTGTATATTTGTATGTCTATAAAATCTGATGCAATCGCAAAAATAATACTCGTTCGTTATAAACAACAATGTTCTTCAGAAATTCCAGTATTTAATTAGTTTTTAACGAGATTTGCCCCGGCGGCAAAAATACCTTTGCTCTGCCACTGGTAAATGTCATACTTGACCTGTTGTTGTATGACAGTGCAAGGTTTTCAAAAGAAAAACCACTCTGATAACAAGAAATTCGCGAATGTGTGTTCAATTTGCGAGATTATAAAAACATAAGTTGATAAAAAAAAACACATTTCTGTGGGAATTTCGACTCGGGTCAAAGTGCTTTTATCATAATTTTTTATTCTATTATGCACGTGACAAGTTAGTGATAGACGAAAGTAAAATTTCACAAGGATTATAGCACGATAAAATAATCTGTCATTGAAAATTCTAAGGTTAAGTTTCCGTATAACCTGAAACCGTTTGTCTTAATTTCTGGTGAAGTGTTGTGTTAGTAGTATTTATTTGTATATTCGTTGAATGTGATTTTATTAGTTGTATCTAGCCAGGAATGTGTATCTGAGTATTTCGTGTAATTTTCTGTGTGACGTACTTTTTGGTTTAAATAATGTTACAACGTCGTAAATCGCAGTATCAACGAAGTGTTTCAGTTCGTATAGGTAAAGAGTTCGTTTAGGATCAGGCCAACATGCTAATCTTGCACAAAAATCGTTAATAATTCACGTTTACCAGTGCTCAGCAAACTCTATTTGAATGTACAGCAACTAATCTACACTATATTAATGCTGATTACTATTTTCTAACCAGTATAATCAACGCATTTGTTGGTAAATTCAATTTGCATGACATTGTTTAAGTTTAATAATAAAAGTTATACCTAGAACTATGAATTATTGTGTGTTAAATACGGTTTTTTTGTAGTGTATTGTAATTATTACTAAATGTACCTGCATGTTTATTATCCAGAATGTAGCGTAACTGTGTAATGTTCGCATGTTGTAAACTAATATCTTCGTTCACTAATACTTTGTACATATTTCACTTTAACTTGTAATGTTTTACTGACGTTTCGTTAATCTACAAATATGGCGGCCATGACTAAAATCACCAATTGTGTTCGTTTACTCGCTAGACTGAATATATTTCTACCGATTCTGAGTTTAAACGCACAGATTATTATTTTTAATTACCCCGGGTAATTTTCTGTAACGTTACAGCCGTTTAACCTGTTGTTTAAGTAAGAAAATAATTGGTTATAAGCGTTTACAATGAAGTTTGCGTCGGATATATCTTTCATTAATTTCTTAGTGAGCCGATCTGAAGAAATATTGTACATTTGCAAATGAAATAGCTGTAGAATGATTGATATGGGCTGTACTGTGTTTAGATTGTGAGAAGCGAGATAGAGGTTGAAATTTGGGTGTTATTTTCAGGTGAACGGGCTAATTATGTCAATAGTCCGCATGTCATTGCAATGGTGGGTCTCCCAGCACGCGGGAAGACTTATATTTCGAAAAAACTATCCCGATATTTGAACTGGATCGGCATTAATACCAGAGGTAAGACTTTTCTTGTATCCAGAGTTGATCTTCGCGGTTTCTAAGCTTTGATTTAGCTTTTTTTGTTTGTATAAATATCCACAGTTAATGTATGATTTCTTCTAAATGTTTGTTATAGTTTTTAATCTTGGAGAATATAGACGGCACGCCACGACTGCTTATAAAAGTCATGAGTTCTTTCGGCAAGACAACAAAATCGCAATGGCCATACGAACGCAGTGTGCCATGGAAGCGTTGAAAGATGTCTGCCATTGGTTAGAAAATGGCGGCGAAGTTGCCGTGTTCGACGCCACAAACTCGACGATGGACCGTCGAAAACTGATACACGATATTGTAGTGAAAGAAATGGGCTTCAAGCTGTTCTTTGTCGAGAGCATCTGTGACGATCCGGAAATCATCGAGCAGAACATCAAGGAGGTCAAAGTGAGCAGTCCGGACTACCAGAACATGAACAAGGTGAGTTGGTCATTCAATAAATGTGCAGTGACGGAGTATAGTGATGATATGAGCTGAAAGGGTGGAGTATAATGCTGATATGAGCTGATGTGATGGAGTATAATCATGATATGAGCTGATATAATGGACTATAATGATGATATGAGCTGATATGACGGACTATAGCGATGATATGAGCTAATATGATCGACTATAATGATGATATGATGACTATAGCGATAATATGAGCTGCTATGATCGACTATAATGATGATATGAGCTAATATGATCGACTATAGCGATGATATGAGCAGATATAATGGACTATAATGATGATATAAGCTGATATGATCAACTATAATGATGATATGATGACTAAAGCGATAATATGAGCTAATATGATCGACTATAATGATGATATGAGCTGATATGATCGACTATAAAATGATGATATGATGGACTATAATGATGATATGAGCTGATATGACGGACTATAATGATGATATGAGCTGCTATAATCGACTATAATGATGATATGAGCTGATATGATCAACTATAATGATGATATGAGCTAATATAATCGACTGTAATGATGATATGAGCTGCTATGATCAACTATAATGATGATATGAGCTGATATGATGGACTATAACGATGATATGAGCTGATATGACGGACTATAACTCTAATATGAGCTGCTATGATCAACTATAACGCTAATATGAGCTAATATAATCGACTATAATCGTGATATGAGCTGCTATGATCAACTATAACGATAATATGAGCTGATATGACGCACTATAACGATGTTGAGAGCTGTGCTGCATGAATGATGATGCACTCGTAAGTGTGATGAGAGCTTATTAAGTGTTTCTTTTACATCAAGCAGGATGCTGCTCTGCAAGACTTCCTCAAACGCATCGAGCACTATCAGGAAAAGTATCAACCGCTAGACGAGACCAGTGAGCGAGACCTGTCGTACATGAAGATCTACAACACAGGCGAGAAGGTCGTAGTGCACAAACACGAAGGGCATATACAATCACGCATCGTCTACTACCTGATGAACATACATATTACCCCGCGAACCATCTACTTGACAAGGGTGAGTCTATTTTATTCAATTATCCATGCCAGTGTCTTCCATGAATCCGCATTGTAATGAACGATCGAAACATTTAGTGTGCTTTTTGGCGAATGTTTAAGGGAAATAACCCGTGTTATATCCCGTGGCCTTATTCAATTATCCATGCCAGTGTCTTCCATGAATCCGCATTGTAATGAATGATCGAAACATTAGTGTGCTTTTCTGTGAATGTTTAGGGAAATAACCGCGTTATATCCCGTGGCCTTATTCAATTATCCTACTAGTATCTTCCATGAATCGCATTGTAATGAACGATCGAAACATTAGTGTGCTTTTGTGAATGTTTAGGGTAAAAATAGTGTTATATCGCGTGGCCTTACGATCTGTGTGTGTTTTTCCTTTAGCACGGAGAGAGCGAACAGAACTTGGACGGCCGTATCGGCGGGGATTCGAACTTGAGCGGTCGTGGACACCAGTATGCGGCCGCTCTCTCGCAGTACATCTCCGGCCAGAACATCGAGGGCCTTCGGGTGTGGACCAGCTGGCTGAAACGGACCATTCAGACGGTGTGTGATGTGCCCGCACCGCAGGAACGCTGGAAAGCATTGAACGAAATAGACGCTGTAAGTTATCGCACTTCCAAACCCGCAATCTATGATTTATCTGAAGGAAAATGCTTTTATATTCGCGTAGAATGTCCATGGTTTGAAGTACAACAGATCTAGGACTTAGTAGAGTCGGTTCCACGCTCATAATCGTGACTTCTTCACTTGTAATCGGTAGTTTCAGAGAGATTCGCTGACTTCTTGACTTGTAAACAGTAGTTTCAGAGAGATTCGCTAACTTCTTGACTTGTAATCAGTAGGTTCAGAGAGATTCGCTGACTTATTGACTTGTAATCAGTAGTTTCAGAGAGATTCACTGACTTCTTGACTTGTAATCAGTAGTTTCAGAGAGATTCGCTGACTTCTTGACTTGTAATCAGTAGATTCAGAGAGATTCGCTGACTTCTTGACTTGTAATCGCTAGTTTCAGAGAGATTCGCTGATTTCTTGACTTGTAATCAGTAGTTTCAGAGAGATTCGGTGACTTCTTGACTTGTAATCAGTAGTTTCAGAGAGATTCGCTGACTTCTTCACTTGTAAACAGTAGTTTCAGAGAGATTCGCTGACTTCTTGACTTGTAAACAGTAGTTTCAGAGAGATTCCTTGATTTCTTGACTTGTAATCAGTAGTTTCAGAGAGATTCGCTGACTTCTTGACTTGTAATCGCTAGTTTCAGAGAGATTCAATGACATATTTCAAGAGACAACCGCGATTGTAACGCTATTTATGCCGATAGCGAGCGCTATTTTGCTAAATTCTCTCTCTGCTATTACAGGGTATATGCGAGGAGATGACCTATGAAGAGATCCAACACCAGTACCCTGAGGATTTTGCGGCGCGGGATCTGAATAAGTTCGCGTACAGGTACCCGAGAGGCGAGAGCTATGAAGACTTGGTCGCCAGGCTGGAGCCAGTGATCATGGAACTGGAACGACAAGGAAATGTGCTGGTGGTGAGCCACCAGGCTGTTATACGCTGTCTGCTGGCGTATTTCTTGGATAAAAGTGCAGGTAAGCCGGATGGTAATGTGATGCAAGGGGTCATTCGACAGATCAGGGAATTTTAACACACTACGGTTGTTCAAACGGTTCAGAAAGTGTTAATTGTTATTCAGAAAGCGTCAATTGTTATTCTAAGTGTCATTTGTTATTCTAAGTGTCAAATTGTTATTCAGAAAGTGTCATTTGTTATTCAGAAAGCGTCAATTGTTATTCAAAGCTTCAATTGTTATTCAGAAAGCTTCAATTGTAATTCAGTGTGTTAATTGTTATTCAGAAAGCTTCAATTGTTATTCAAAGTAGCAATTGTTATTCAGAAAGCTTCATTTGTAATTCAGAAGCGTCATTTGTTATTCAGAAAGCTTGAATTGGTATTCAAAGTGTTAATTGTTATTCAGAAAGCTTCAATTGTTATTCAGAAAGCTTCATTTGTAATTCAAAAAGCTTCATTTGTAATTCAGAAAGCTTCATTTGTTGTTCACAAGCTTCATTTGTGATTCAAAACGCGTCACTTGTAATTCAGAAAGCTTCAATTGTAATTCAAAAAGCGTCAATTGTAATTCAAAGTGTCAATTGTAATTCAGAGAGTGTCATTTCAGAAAGCTTCATTTGTTATTCAAAAAGCTTCAACTGTTATTCAAAGTGTCATTTGTAATTCAGAAAGCTTCATTTGTTATTCAGAAATCTTCATTTGTAATTCAAAACGCGTCAATTGTTATTCATTTGTTATTCAGAAAGCTTCATTTGTTATTCAGAAAGCTTCATTTGTAATTCAGAAAGCTTCAATTGTTATTCAAAACGCGTCAATTGTAAATTCACAATGCTTCAACTGTAAATTCAAAGCAATCCGAAGTATTTTACTATAACTAAAAGACAACACGTTCTTTTCGGCTGTGCCCGAATCCAAGACCTTTTCCATACAAAGCCAGTCTCGTATCGCATCAGTGCACTGAATCGTCCAATTCGAACACAGCCCTAACTAGTATTTAGATTTTCGTAACACCCGATTTGATGGTTTACAGAAGAACTACCTTACTTAAAAGTACCGTTGCACACGATTATCAAGCTGACACCAGTGGCGTACGGATGCCGGGTGGAACATCTGCAACTGCCCATCGAAGCTGTGGACACGCACCGTGCAAAACCAGCTGTAAGTATCACAAAATGGCGGTCGATGTAGCAGCAGTTGCTTTGGCTTGAATCTTCCCAAAATCACAACAATCTCGGGCTTTAAATATACCGTGTGTCTCATGACGATCTACACATAGGAACGTTGCGCGCTCATTTGATTTTTGAATCAAAATATTAATCCTGTTGTTTTTGTCCTTTTTTTTTTCGTGATTGAAATGTCAATTTGACGTTTAAATTCGTTGAAAATGTACTAATACATCGAATATGTTACAAAATTATACTAGAATATCAAAGGAAATAAAATAGTAGGCATAAAATTAACAATTATACTGTCTAGATTGTAAAAAACTAAAACGATCAAATTAATATTTCACGATCTAGAGCGTATGCAACGTTTCTATGTGTAGATCGTCATGAGACACACGGTATATCATGGTTTTCATTGAATGTATCGCGTGTATTTCTTCGAATCTGTGTATTAATTCGCAGTATTTATTGCGTAATGCACGGGAACTATTGAAGATTTGGAAGGATTTAAGCTGAAGCTGCACAGACCAATTTATTAACTGATTTCCTAACCTCTATATGCTTATTTAATGTGCTGTTTTGGCTAAACGCCCGTTTCACACCGCTTAACTCTGCTTTGTTACAGGACACAAAGCACGTTGACGTGAATTCTGGTGAAAATTCTAACATAGAGCATTGTATAGAAGCTAAATAAAATTATTTATAGTAGAATTTCACTCCTTAGCGAGTAAATCTGTTGCCAAATTCTTGTCAAACCTTAACATTTCCAGGGTCGAAACTTAGCATTTTCTACTTAAGCATTTACTTAAATCGACTGAATTGTTTTGTAATCGTTAGTTGAATTGTTTAGAGAATTTTTTTTGTATAAAATACAAATAAAGTATTTAATAGACAGGGAAAATATGTACAGATCTTCTTTCTTGAAACTGCAAGGTTGTTTTTTAGGTTAGAATGTTGGTTCTACTGTTTCAAGGAATGATAGTACATTTTTTTCCTAGTACTTGGTACCACTGTGAACCTAATATCAAAATGATGGAAAAAATAAAGAAACTTGAACGAAAAAATCATGATTTTAATTCGTTGACACGAGATTCTAAACGCATAACCTATTTTTTGTACGCCATTTTGTTCTTAAATTATTTAATTCAGAATATTTTCACTTATAGTTTGTTTTTTCTTCCAAATTAATCTATTAAATTTAATACTAATATTAATGCATTTACTTTGGATTAATTTTTTTTTTAAAGAAAATATAAAGGCTATTTTTGTTTTTTTAGATCGCCGGCGATTTGGAAGAGAAATTTAAACGACACTTGGGCAAATGAAATCCCTTGTGGGCTGGAGCCGGTTCTGTAACTTAAGTTGTTGTTGATTTTTTACGAGATTTATTTATTTTAAACACAAATTCAACACAAAAACGTTTGGCAGCCGATGAAATGTGATTATTTTTTATTGTACAACACAATATATAAATGGGGAATTATTATTATTATTTTAAGGTGTATGTGATTTTATTGTATAAAACTGTTATGTATAACTTATTACACGTGTATGACGCACTTGTCGAACGACATCGTAGACCATGCGATGAAACAACAGATTTTCAGCTCAAAATGACAAATAAACCCAGACTACCATGAAATCAGGCACAAAAGAGACGCTGTGAAGTGAGACTCGGCCGATTTTCATCGAATTTTCCGCTATTTAGCCCTCAAAGTCGAGTTGTTTCGTCGAATTGTCTTCGATGCGCTTCGACACGTGTACCACAAGCGCTAAAAATGTTATTGTACATATAAATATCAGAATAAAATTGTTTGTATAAAAAATACCGATCTGTGGTTTTTAAAATACACCGGACACGGCTTATAGTGAACTTTTTAAGGCCCATTTGGTTCAGTATAAGCGAGTACAGAGTATAAGTATAGCTGTGAATAATCAGTTAATATTTTAATTTCAATTCAAAGTTTAAATTTCGCGCTCATTTTTAACAGACACATTTGCTAAGTTCCCACGGCTGCCGTAGCAGGTGATTAGGCGCTGGTATCGCTGCTTTTGAGTGGACAAATTTGGTAGTTAGGTATTTAAATATTAAATATAAATTAGATGATCGAAAATTGTAAAATGAAACTAAAGATTCTCAGTTGTATATACGAATAAAATATTTTCTGCTTCAAAAATATCATATTTGGCGCTTATTTTTAAACCGGAAAGCTTGTCAACACCCCACTGAAGCCCGTATCACACGTATGAAACTCCATTTTGTGATAATACCACTTCATATAATATTATTAAACTCTAAAACTCAAGCTTCACTCATCATATTCGCATATTAGCAATAAAATCTATTAAATTCTTCATCAATTTTTACTTTTTGCACCGAAAAATACATCTATATATAACATTCGTCTAAATTTGAGTGTTGTGGTGCAGGCTTACAAAAAAGGCGCGCGTTGCCGATCGTAGTAGGCTAGGGCAAGCACGAATTACACAGCACACATTCCCGAGCCAAGTAAAAAACACTAATAGTTGATCTATTTCTGCAAATTTTGACGCTAAAGTTTTAGCAAAATAGAATTTCAAACTGGGTATTATAGTCAGCCAGTTTTTGGAACTTAAACTGGAAGAATTCAGTTTATAACTAAGGTAAACATTGACAGATAGGCACCTTAAGTGCGACATTGTAACTGGGGCTTTTCAATGGCCGAACTCTGTTGAAGCAACAACGGTATGTGGAATATTACAGAGGTATTATGTTGTGAAATACAGCACGAAACGGCAACAAATATAGAAGCCAAGCTGTGTGAGTGACTTGTGATCCATTGTGATGTTGTCTACGCGTGTTATCATTACGAAGAATCGATGTTCCATTCATTGGCGTATGTTTTCTAAGTTATGAACACAAATACAAGCACGAAAACTGCCTCGTCGTCGCGATCTGGCCGAACAAACTCAAGTAAGCACAATTCTACCAACACACAACACTTAATTCCACCTCTGAAACGATTTGTTACAGATGTATCTTACACTCAAAAGTCGTTCTAATGCGCTTGAATATCGGGTTAAAAATCCCCATAAACAAATAAACCACTCTATTGTCACTTGTTTCAAGTGATTGTTGTTGAATTTATCGTTTAGTTTTTAGCACAAATGTATGTCAAAAGCTTAACCTTACATTTTACCCGCGATATCGCTTGTTAATACCGTTTTTTTGCAGGTAAAACCACACTTGTCAAAGGGCCGAAACCGTTGTTGAAGTTTAAATTTTACTTGGATGTGAAAAATCACAGTGTTACTGGGAGATTAGAAGCGAAAATTAGAGCACTCGGTGGGGTATGTATATAAATATATTCATATCACATAGCAAACATGTCTTACAGACGTGTGTGACGTAATTGTTTATAAAAATGGCGCTCATTGTGTTGTTTTTTAAATAAAAATCATTGCAAAACAATAACATGAAGTAGTGTTTCGACATTTTGAGTAACGTAAAGTATTTGTAAACCACTGGTAAGCAAAAAAAGGTAGGAAAAAAAAATTCGCGCCAAAATGTAATAATCAAGCATTTATTTTGAAATTTCACCACAAAAATAAAAGTTTAAAACGAGGTTAAAATTCTTCAAATCACCTTTCAGCGTATATTCCTGTGTTGTATTGACATGTATAATGGTGTTTCAATGTGTAGAAAGTCTGTTTTACATAATCGATGTATAGATGACACTATATTTGTCATTGTATTCATGTTCCGCTTGTATTTCAGGCTTGAAATGCGAACCTTGCAGCGAAAGCAGCCGCTATGCGAGTGTATACACTTCACTTATGTTTAAAATAACTCCCCTCGCCTCTCAAACATAACACATACCACGGGAATCGAACATAACTGACTACTTATAAAGCCAACGGATGACGCGAGACCACTGCATTGTTGCCAACACTAGCAAAACGAAACAAACGCTTGCATTCGTGACATATCTCCCCGTAATTTTCGTTTAAAATCAAATAATAATAATTCCCATCATAGTTTACACATTATTCCTAGCCTAAACTGAAAAATTTACCATGATATTTATGTATAAAAGACACTCAACACTATTTTTCATTCGCCTCGGTTGGCACCATTAGCCCGCTCGTCATCCGCCATTTTGTAAAACTTGACAGATCTTATTTGTGTTGATTTATACGTGTACGGCGAATTTTCTGTATTTCCGTGGATATCCCCGAAGTTTCAACTAACAAATACACCGAATCGTCTCGCTAACATCCGTACCGGTGTCCCGGATTATGAATAACACCCGAATTACGTAACAAATGAGTCATAAATAAGGTAATTTTTTTGTTTATCCACCCATTTTGGACATGTCAAATCGGTCGCGAGCTGTCACTTTGATTTCTGACGAACTCTAAACTGGTAAATGAATGATTTCAGCGGTGTATCGGCGAGGAATTGAAGAATTTCAACCGTTTTTAACTGTTGCCAAATGGTGTTTGCGAATGTGATCCTGACTTTCGAATTGTATTTTGTTTATTTGACTGTATTTTTCGTACTGTTTTTGTACCACTTCAATTCTGTCTTCATAGTGATGATTTAAAAGTGTACTTGTTTGTTTGTCTTAACTGTTGTTGATAGTATCACTCTAAATGTAAGTGTTCCTTTCATACGTTGACGTTTTCTAACGATATTTGAATACGAATTTGTGTTTTCGTGTTCAAATACTTTACCACCGATTATTTAAAATCAATTTACCTCTACTTTGAATGTTTTTAAACTATTTTCAATCATCTTTTGAGATGTTGCTTCTAAACTGAATGTTATATTTATAAAACACGAGATTAATGATTACTAGTGTAGTGTACGTTGTTATGTGAGAATGTAGATGACTAGTGTATCTTACACTGTTATGTGAGAATGTAGATGACTAGTGTATCGTACACTGTTATGTGAGAATGTAGATGTCTAGTGTATCTTACACTGTTATGTGAGAATGTAGATGACTAGTCTGTATCGTACACTGTTATGTGCGAATGGCCCGGATGTACACTAACGTTTATTACACCCTATGTTTAGGTGATTGAGCTGTTCCTTGTTGAAGAAGTCACGCATGTAATCACAGACCGTGCGCTATGTTCTGCTGGTGTCAATTCTCCACAATTGCGCTCTGTAGACTCCCAGGGCCCCAATGATTCGCCCCACGGGTCAGCTTCTGGCGGGAGTTTGCGACAAGTAAGGCCCTTTTTGCCTTCCACAAGCTCTAATGCTTCTAAAATTGTCACTAACTTACCCTATCTTTCCTGATTCTTTAACAATGTACTTAAAAGTAAAACATTCATGTGAAATAATCCTGAGATCGCGCGCCTTGCCATATTTAAGCTTTTAGCATGCAAAGTTTTGTATAAAACAGCAAATATTCATCTGTTACACTTCATCTCCTTCACCTAGAAAACACGTGCAGATGCCATGCTGGAGAAGGTTCGTTCACAAGCACCAAACACGTGTGGTGATCCGTTGCAGAACGCCAAACAGTGGAGCATTCCCGTATGGACAGTTCAGCGTGTGCTGAGCTGGCTAGACAAAGTCACCGCTTCCATCGACATCACCCTTGGCACTTGCAAAGTCAAGCGTGTGAAACTGATCAGTATTAAAGCACCATTTCTCAAATTTGAGCCACTATCTAGGTAAAAACCCAGTAGAATTGTTTTAAAACAGCCAATTCTTCGGCTTGAAATGGCGGTTCAAGTTCTTCTGTGCTTTGTAGGGACGCTCGACCTGTTTATAAACCGTTACAGTGCTGGCCACAGCTTGATCTAGAAGCTGGTGCTTGTAAACCCGCATTTGCGATCCCGATTACCAGCGTTGTGGATACTTCAGCCTCTAAGTTCGACAGCAAGGGGCAAGATTTGGAACTTGAGGGTACGAATGACAGCAGGATGACTCGAAAACAGAGAACGCGATTGTCGGTGAGTGCATAACATTAGTGCTAGTTGTTACACTTGTTCTATGCACATGGATTCGTCTAAATATCTGTGTGTTTCTTTGATTTTATAGGTTCGTAACGGTACCAAAGAGACCGACGTTGAAAAGCCAGCACTAGTTGGCGGATTCTGCGAGATCTGTCACTGTGAGTACCGCGAGATTGGCGAGCATGTGCGGTCCGAGCAGCACTTGAACTTTGTCAAGAACGACGCGAACTTTCTGGAGCTGGACACGTTGATCAGTGCTGGTGCGAATGTAGAAGCGTTTCTGAGGTAACTCCACACTGTTTTAGCAACAAATTACGCTTATTTTCTTAACAATCTATAGCAATAAAATCAGATTTATTCCCCAAGATCGAATTAAGACAACAATTTCCCCTGGCGGGAGTTTTTTATCAGCACAAACGGTTTTGTGCTGACAAATGTCTGTTGTCCGTGGTACGCGTTGCATGGAAACATCGCCAACGGCTTCTGAATATTGCAATTTCGCGCTCGATTTAGTAGAATTCTGTATTGATTAAGTGTTTCTACTAGCGGTCGTGGAACAAATAGTTGTTACATCTCGGCAGAGAGCTGCATTTGAAGAGATGCATTTGTAGCTTCAAATTAGAGTTTAGAAAAGTTAAGAGATGGGTATTGCTTGATGTAGAATGTACAGTTTTATGACAAAGCAGGTTTACTGGGGATTATTTGCTAATTTGTTGCAGTTTAAATGGAAATACCGGCAAGGATTTAAACAATTATCCTCTGTTTGGAAGACGGTCACTTCGGAAATTGAATGGCAAGAATACACCGGAAAAATTCAACGGTACGGTGCCGGTCAAACGGAACAAGATGCCGCGGACGTCATCGAATCATTCGCCACTATCGGCGACAGAGTCTGATTCAGGTAAGAATCAATTTCTGCCGAAAAAAAACCTCTTAGTTTAAAGAAAATCTCGTTTTAAAAGTTCAAAATTGTGGTTTATATTTCATCCTCGCTTACAACATCTTGCTTTATATATCATCCTTGCTTACAAAATCCTGGTTTATATATCATCTTTGCTTAAAAATTTTGCTTTATAGTTCAGCCTTGCTTAAAATTCTGCTTTACATTTCATCTTTGCTTACAAAATCATGCTTTATATATCATCCTTGTTTTAAAATCCGGCTTTATATATCATCGCTGTTTTAAAATCCTGCTTTATATTTCATTTCTGCTGAAATATCCTGCTTTATATATCATCGCTGTTATAAAATCCTGCTTTATATTTCATCTTTGTTTTAAAATTCTGCTTTATATTTCATCTTTGTTTTAAAATTCTGCTTTATATTTCATCTTTGTTTTAAAATTCTGCTTTATATTTCATCTTTGCTTAAAATCCTGCTTTATATTTCATCTTTGCTTACGAAATCCTGCTTTATATTTCATCCTCGCTTAAGAATCCTGCTTTATATTTCATCTTTGCTTAAGAATCCTGCTTTATATTTCATCTTTGCTTAAAAATCCTGCTTGATATTTTATCCTTGCTTGAAAATCCTGCTTTACATTTCATCTTTGCTTACAAAATCCTGCTTTATATATCATCCTCGCTTAAAATTCTGCTTTATATTTCATCTCTGCTGAAAAATCCTGCTTTATATATCATCTCTGGTTTAAAATCCTGCTTTATATTTCATCTTTGTTTTAAAATTCTGCTTTATTTTCATCTTTGTTTAAAAATCCTGCTTTATATATCATCTCTGTTTTAAAATTCTGCTTTATATTTCATCTTTGCTTACGAAATCCTGCTTTATATATCATCCTCGCTTAAAATCCTGCTTTATATTTCATCTTTGCTTAAAAATCCTGCTTTGTATTTCATCCTTGCTTACAAAATCCTGCTTTATATTTCATCCTCGCTTACAAAATCCTGCTTTATATTTCGTCCTCGCTTAAAAATCTTGCTTTATATTTCATCCTTGCTTACAAAATCCTACTTTTTATATCATTTCTGTGCTAAATCTTCGATTAAAATTTCATCCTTGCTGATCTGCAGGCCATCATCTACGATCTCGCGGGCAATTGTGGCTTCCGCCGAACTTGCTGGGCACCACCGCCGAGGATGAACCATATTCGAACAAGGCAAAGGACAGCAACAAACACGAACGCAAGAGCAGCTGTCGCTTGTCCGACGAGGACACGAAGAATACCAAAGAGAACGCCCACTGTTCAGAGAATGGTGCCCGGCCGAAACGCACCTGCCCCAAGACGAAGCGGATATCGGCGGATGAACGTCTGGTGGCGGATAACAAGACGTATTACAAAGTCGAAGTGATGACTACGAAACTTCGATCCAGCGGCCTAGGTAAGCACGGTGCCGGGGCGAGAATATTGGCGGCAAGTGACCGGTCGCTTGCCGCCAAACATTTTTACTTTTTGCGGACTTTAGATTGAAGATTCTAAAATCTGTTTGTAGGTGCACGGGAACATGAATTAGCTCGTCGGGTACAGACACCAATACCGGAGGAGGAGCCCGATGACGAGAGCGGCGACGAGGAAAGCCTGGTGGTCAAGTTCAAGCGTGTTCGTCGCTCGGAGCTCTCGGTGTTGAACGATGAAGCTGAGAATTTCATGTTTCCACGGAAAGACGACGCTAGTTTGAGCGATGTGGACACGGAGGACGCACCGAACACTACACGCAGTACAATTAGATCTGACACGAGCGAGATTAGATCCAGCGAGGTGGATCTGAAAGTGCTGCGGTCCCGTCAGGAACTGCTGGCTGACCGTCTGGAGGATTCCGCGAGTAGCGAGGCTGACCTAGTGCCTCGGCGACGGCGGACAAGGAACGAGACTCGCCTAGATGTGCAGGAATGTGAAGAACCCGCGCTCGAAACTGAAGTATTGGCGAGAAAACGTCGAACACGAGCTGATACCAAGTGTGAATCGGTCGAATCGGAAGAGATTGACGTTGACCTGTGCAAGCGACGGACAAGGAACGACACTAAAACTGATCTAGTTGAGCCTGAGGACAGCAATGACACGGAAACTATGGATAATAATCGCAGAAGACGCACCCGAAATGATACCAAGTCTGATTTAGAGAATCTAGACGGCAATGATGAGCAGTCCGAGCTGGAAATCTTGCCGAAACGGCTCAAGCGGGCGGCTAGCAAGTCTGAGCAAGATGCAGACGAACAAACTGGTGCCAATTGCGTGGTTGAAAGCCGGAAACGCCAACGAACAAGGTCGGAAACTCCGGATGTAGATGAAACGGATCATGAGATGGATCCGCGCACCAAACGGAGACGTGTCTGCACGGAATTAGAAGAAATAAGGATGGATGAAAGCAGTGTGGACGATGATAACGAAATATTAGCGCGCAAGAAGCGAAGACGAACGCAGGCGGAAGCTTTCATAGCGGATAACCAACGGTATTATCGGTTCGAGACACCCGGTAGTCGGTTACGGTACCAAGGCGGGCTTATGCAACCGGCTAGCAGCAAACAAGAGTCTACGAAGAAGCCAGGAGATGATCAGCAAGTGGTACAAGTCGAGCAAGTACATGTGCAGATGCCCCGGGATAGTCTGAAGTTCTCCTTTGAGCTGCGCCCGAAGAGTGAGCCGTGGTACTGTACATTCCAGCGACAGGATAACGGCGAGGAATATTATACGTGTGTGAGCGAGCCAGGTTAGTACAGATCGACACATTTTCTATCGCTTCTTATGTGGAAATATTGTCAATCATTTTCATCGCTTCTTAAGTAGAAATATTGTCAATCATTTTCATCGCTTCTTATGTGGAAATATTGTCAATCATTTTCATCGCTTCTTATGTGGAAATATCGTCAATTATTGTACTTACAGGCTACAGTCATCGGTTCTATCTGCCGTACCAGTTTTCCTACGTCATGCCGCTGGATCCGAAGGTGTGTATTGAGGACTACAAACAGAAGAAGACCGCCTACCTCAAGTCGGAAGCGATGGCCAAGATGGATGTGGATTCACCGATGCCCGCTATCGACAGCCCAGCACCGTCCGAAACGGTGACAGAGAAGTCGAACGAGTCGGACAAACCGCTCAGCGAGTTGCAGATGATGAAACGAAGACGAAAACGAAGGTATGATGTGCAGCTCTAGTTTCTAGCTTTAGAATCACGCAAGTTTTGTTGTAAAATGCGGTATTTTTACTGTCAATTCATTGTCGATTAACAAGAATATGTCTGATGATCTTGTAAATTCTAGTTCAACAGTTTGTGTCACTGAACTTGGCCAAGTTCAGCCGAATAAGTGTTGATTTAATGATGATTTTGTACAGGTTCT
Source organism: Carabus problematicus (assembly GCA_963422195.1). Taxonomy (NCBI): domain Eukaryota; kingdom Metazoa; phylum Arthropoda; class Insecta; order Coleoptera; family Carabidae; genus Carabus; species Carabus problematicus. The sequence continues at coordinate 497,214 of OY728578.1, forward strand.
ATCGTTGCTTAGTTTAGAATCATGCAAGTTTTCATTGTAAAATGCGGTATTTTGACTGTCAGTTCATTGTTTATTAACAAGAATATGTCTGATGATGTTGTAAATTCTAGTTTACAGTTTGTGTCACTGAACTTGGCTAAGTTCATGTTCAACTATCGTTGCTTAGTTTAGAATCACGCAGTTTTCATTGTAAAATGCGGTATTTTGACTGTCAATTCATTGTCGATTAACAAGAATATGTCTGATGATGTTGTAAATTCTAGTTCAACAGTTTGTGTCACTGAACTTGGCCAAGTTCATGTTCAACTATCGTTGCTTAGTTTAGAATCACGCAATTTTCATTGTAAAATGCGGTATTTTAACTGTCAGTTCATCGACTATTAACAAGAATATGTCTGATGATGTTGTAAATTCTAGTTCACAGTTTGTGTCACTGAACTTGGCCAAGTTCAGCCGAATAAGTGTTGTTTTAATGATGATTTTCGTACAGATTCTATGCGAATCATCCACGGAAGAGTCCCAGACAGCATGCATCCACTCTAGCCATCCTTAGCAGCCTGATTCAACAACGGAAGAAGCGAGCACGCAAGTCGGACAGCTCCCGGGCGAGCCTGACGTCGATCCCGGAAGAAACAACTCCACAACCAGCGATTCTAGACGAGATCAGCCAATGTGTATCGGAAACTGCACTCGACCCAGCCTTCGAAGCTATCCTAACAGCACCCATGGACGATCTGAGCGACTTGGAGTTCCACGATGTGGACGGGATCGTGATCAAGGACAAACCCGACGCAATAGAACTGTTGACGAACTATAACAGCACCATGCCGATGTTGCATCCGCGGCTGAGCTACCAGACACCAATGCCGGCAGATACAGTACGTGTTGTGCGACGAAAACGCAAGAAAAACCGTACAGGATGGCCCAAGAAGAAGCGACTGTTTGTCAAACGATCAGAGCTGAAATGCGAGGACGGTAACTCATCACAGTTGGAGTTGGAAGACTCTAGGTTATCGATGGAGGACGAAAACGGGCAGGGAGAATGTACAGAACGAACAGCAGTGACTGACCGGTGTATAATAAATGCTACAGACGGTGAAATAAGTGAAAATGTGTTGACTATAGCGAGTACGACTAATGATGAACGTTTAGTGTTAAATGACAGTGCGTTACAGGGTGTTCCCACAAGTACAGACCGGGATAACAGTGTACCGGACCCAGAACTAGTGTCGGCGGATAATAATAACAGCGTGAATAGTGACATATTGACGGTGAAAGTGAAACAAGAGAACGACGATACACTTATAGTGATTACGAACTCGCTAGCGGAAGAACTGCATGTTAAACAGGAGGCTTTGAACGTTAAAATGGAGGATCTTGAGGATCTAGCGCATTCCGAAGAACCTGCAGGGTTGCAAGACACAATGGCGGACTATCAGGCTACTGTGTCGGTGATTCTTCCGTGCAGAAGGAGCCAACGCAACACATCGTCCGATTGTAGTGTAGTCGAAGAAGTGATCACTAGCCAGACGGACAGACTATCTGCTTGTGTCCACGTGGCGCTCGACAAATGGGAGAATGCCGAGAAAGTATTACATGCCAAGATGTCGGAGAATGAAACAGTGCCCAATGAAAAGTTACTGCAGTATCAACCGTTTGTCCGGGTGCAAAAGATTGATAATTCGACGATCGCACTGCAGAACGCGAATCGACGATTGCGGAGCTCAACGTCGCCGGAACGGAAACCCAAGCCCAAGAGGGCGAGACTAATGGCGGCGTCGCCGAGGTCGCCGCGGAAGTTACGCGCTCCACGGGGCAAATGGTATCGTGAACGATAAAACATTGAATATGTGCCAATTCAACGCGTGAATAGTGGTGAACTACGTATTGCAAAATGTACATTGGACTGGTGACAAGACTGATGAGCATCTGGTACACTGTTTTCAGCCAGACAACCAAATTTACGCAGCTTCTAATGCAATAATCAGTAGAAAATTACAATTTCATGATCGGTTTGCATGTGCGCGAGCTCTAAAACGAATTTCACTACGCAAAAACACATTTATAAAGTACAAGGAGCAAGAAAACGTGGAATATTTGTGTTCAATAGCAAAATAAAAATAGTTTAATGAGAAATCCAATGAAAATCATTTAGTAGAATTGTTTATCAACAGTATTAGTGCTCTTCAATTGGGGTTTCGGGGCATATTCTAATAAAAAAACGCGATAAAATGAAGATGAAAAGATTGTTTACAAATACGTGGGGATATTTTTGTTTGTTAAGTGACGTCATTTGGTTGTTCGGCTGAACAGAGTGTAGAAGTGTTGTTGATCTGAACTACCTTGACATTTGTAAATGTGGTCGCGGTTTCCTGGACGAGTCTATTCCTGATTTTACTGCCTTTAACTCCGAGATACACAAATAATTGTATTTTTTAGTTTGTCCTGATTATTTATTCTAGTTATAAGATGTTTCCAAACTATACCTGTACTGATACGTGATTTTTGACAAAATAAATTCACAGTTACACCATCTGAATCGGCGTTATATGAGATTGTTTTAATACCGGGTCAGTTTCGATCAATTTATCCGTAATTTCCGTAATTGTGATTCGTGAAGCACGGGATAACGAATCACGGTAAAAATAGCGCTTTTGGGGGTCAAGCGTTATGCCGAAAATAGCGTTAATTGAAGTACCCTTACTGTAATTAGTATAAAAAATTGTTTTTGCTAAAATTATACTAAAAAAAAAACCCACAAAAATGTACATTAATCGGTACAGGTATATATTGACACTTCACATTTCAATGTTTAATGATTCTGTTTTCTTTTTTTTGTACAATATTTTTGTAGTATTACTTTTTGTTCATTTACGAAAATATATCCCTTATATCATATTATAGGTTTAATGTATTATACAAATAAATACATATTTAAATTTATGTTACTACATAAAATGCTCTCAAATATATAAAATGTACAAAGATGTTATTGTCAAAGAATAAAAGGTTACGTTTGTATCATTTTCGAAATTTATAAAGACACGTATTGTTTCTCTTTTTTGACGACTGTGAATAAAATATTTGTAGTTTAAGCCCGTATGACACGGTCAATGTTTTTGTACATTTTTAATGTCAATGTTTTACAAAGTCAAAAATTGAACGTATCATACACGTAAAGTAGTTCAATGTTTCAGTCAATTTTAATGTACATTAAAAAATAGAACTGGTTCTATTTCCTTCAATGTTTCTTTCAATTAATTGCGCAAATAAGATGCGCATAAGCGCGTGATAGCTGATTGAAACGTCAAACGTTTTTCTTTTAATAAAATGTCGTGGTCGCGGGAACAAGTTTCGTTATTAATAGATTAATGAGCAGTTAATGCTGCTAATATGAATAATTCGTCCTCACTTGAATCCATTTCAATATTTGACAAAGTTTGGTTAGTTCGTAAAAAAATAGTTATCCATTTCAAACCGTCAAAACAAAAAGTCTCGACAACTGCGCATGCTTACAAAGTGAAAATCTTGTATACGTTGCATACAGAAATATTTTCTTTCAATGATTCACTTTCACAAAAATGTACAGAAAAATTGAACTTAAAAATTGACATTAAAAATGTACAAAAACATTGACCGTGTCATACGGGCTTTAACTGCAATTTTCACGTTATAATTTGACATTTCATTATTAAATTTGTTGGGATTAACATGTACTTTAAACTAGCAGTCCGGCCACACCCGAAGCTCAGTTCGGAGATCTTCGTGTGGAGCTTATGAACATTGGAGGCCATGTCGAGTGGATGTTGTGACACATACTCGTTGTGCTCTACTTCTGCGCAATATATTTGCTCCAAGTGCAATTTATAGATTTGGCTACCCGACACTAGAGTACACTACTCCACATAACCCCCCCCCCCGACCTTTATATAACCGTCATAATAATTATTGCAGTTCCACAATTTCCCGATTCCGGAAATCTCCGATCTCACATCTCAGATATGTTCGTGCGAGCTCGGGAGCTGGGACAGGTCTGACGACTAGAATCATGTACTTGTGCAGTAAAAAAAAAATTTAAGATTTTCGAATATAAATATTAAAATTTTATTTTGCTAAAAAAATGTACATTGCTATGGAGAGTATTATTATTAGCAATAGTAATAGCAATGTAAGACCAATTAGTACTTTATAGAACTGTCAAAATCATGGTAAAGTAGATGCAACCGGCAATACATAGCTGTATTGCGGGTGTTCAACGTACAGGCGTATTTATTTTTATAAGAAAACTGCAACATGGAGAACTAAAATGTAAATAATATAGAAAAATCGTGATTACAGAGTGAACAATAGATTTTAGAGCAAAAGTGTAAATAAAGAAAGTTGTTCGAATTAAAAACTACACAATATGATGCCATATTCAGTGTTCAAATATGTTTCTATATCGTGTAAATCAATTTTGAAATACTAGATTTTATTTGAAAGACATTTAACAAACATTAAACATTAGTGCTAGCCTTCTAGATTCTCATATCGTAGACGATTATTCTCTTATTATTTAAAAGACAATTGACACTCATTTGATATCAGTATTTTAATAATTTTTAGTAATCTAGTAGGGTATGACGTAGTGAACTGTCAAAAGCAGAAACAAGGAGAAATAAATTTAAGATTTACAAAGATAAATGTTGGTAAAAATACAATACAATACACTGTAGTTCACTCAAACTTGAGATGGCACTAATTAATCACTAAAAACCAATGTGAAAATACAGAAACAGCCAAGTGACTTAGGTTAAATGCACTTGAACACGAAATGTCAACCTATACATCCAGTGGCTGTCAAACCATGTACACTATGTATATGTACCAGTGAATAAATTCATGCAAAACAAATACAAAAGAAAATTCTACGAATATTAAAAAAGTTTTACTAAAAATTTGGAATTCGAGAAATTACTACAATTATCTAGATACTATAATGTATTACACTGTTAAAATAAATTTAAAATTAGCTGCAATTCTACATATGATAACATTAATTCTTGAATTGAATACAGTAAAGTCGCGATTTAGTGAACTCTCGATTAAATGAACAACCCGATAGAGTGAACACTTAAATTTTATCATTGCGTCCCGATATAGTGAACAACTGTAAACCCCGATACAGCAAACTATGGTATTTGCGATACTTCTCTGGGGGATCCCACTAAATATGAATCTAGATGGAGCGTAAACGAAAATACTTGAATTTAAAACAAAAAAATTAAATACTTAATCACCCCTATTCTGTAACGCACCTTGCTATCATAGCAATTGCTACGAGAGCTAGCAATTGCTACGTAGCAAGAATCACATAAATTGGTATTCTGTAAGGACAATTCTTGCTATGCGCTGAGCAATTTTCTTGCTCACTGGCACTCTAGCAATTGCTACGTAGCAAGAACCTGAATGGTCTTGCTATGATCTTGCTAGCTACCTTATTTGAGACTTTTTACTAGTTTTTAAATATTTTGTGGCTTTTACGCTTAAATTATGTGGTGCAAATTCATTTTAATTGTGTATCTGAGTATTTCTGATATTTTATAATTGTGTTTTAAAGATAATTTTAAAATTAATACATATTTCATGTTTGCGTATATGTACCTGTCAAATGACGGGCAGTGTTAGAATTTTTTTTGAGCTACTAATAATAGTAAAATGTATTGTAATTAATATTTTGTAGTATAAAATGAAGAAAATACTGCAATATAAATAACATTGCATTAATTTAATCTAAAAATAAAACATAACCAAACATATACATACTTTAAAATTATATTTAAAGGTGTTAAGTGAATGTGCTCAAACAGTTAATTTATAATTATTAAACTATTTTTCACGTATCCATATTTAATACAACACAATTTTACACCTAATTTATTATTTATTACACAAAATTTATCCAAAAACATGTTCACAAATTAGACGTCAAAATAATTCAAAACGAATCACATGAAACGAGTTTCGTACGCATGTGCAATAGTAGATTTATTAGGTGAACAGTACGTCGTAGCTAATTTTACACATATTTCTTAGCAAGTCCAGCAAGAATTCAAACTGATAGCAAAGTTGCTATAAATGTTCTTACAGAATACCATTTTTCAACAATATTGCTAACTTCTTGCTGGAAACTTGCTATTGAGCAAGAATCATAGCAATTGCTATGATAGCAAGGTGTGTTACAGAATAGGCCTGAATGTCTGGGTAAAGGAGAATGTGTGACCGTGTTTGCTAGTAGAATATTGCAGTTTGCTCGTGTTACATGATTTGCGATGAAAAGCGTAAATAATCCAATATTACTTAATTTTTTTCGCTTCTGCAATAAATAACCTTTTATATGATATGTATCTTCCCATTACATAATACACGTATACATAATATTATGTAATAGGTACATGTATTTTTTGTTTTAATTAATTTATTGTAGATTTTCTTTTGTCAATTGTAGATCTTGAGAAGAAGAAATTTTGAATCCAAAATGATTGGAATAAATGACTATAGTTCAAGATGATAACAGATATGCAACGTTTCGACCAGATGTTTTTTGGTCATTTTCAAGCAAATAACGAAATTCTAGAGGAAAGAAACAAATCTACAATTGACTAAAGAAAATCTACAATAAAATAATAAAAAATCATCTTTATGATTTATGAAAAAAAATAAAATCAACATTACAAACATTTTATATTTAAATAAATAAAACGTACACTAATATATTATAATTTTGTACATGTTTAAAAATGTGAAAATAAAGTGTAAAAATCAATATATTTATATACAAAATTAAAATAAACATTAAAAACATCTTAATTTATAAAATATTAAAAAAGTTGTCACAAATTAAAAAAAATATCGAATGCCGGTCCTGCATTTTTTTACGGTGGTGGCGAAACGTAAAGAATTTATCGTTTCTTCCTCATTATTTGTGACATTTACTAGCATGACCGTCTTCGACTGGCCTTTCAAGCTCGGCATTAGTATATGCGTTAGCTTGGAATTCCTGAAGGGAACGTGCTCCTTCTTAAGTGCTAATGCCGTAATAACGGTGCTTAAATTAAGTAAAGATAAATTTATTTGTTTCGTTTCTTGTACACCCCCTACACAAACACCCCCCCCCCAACACCCGCCACACACCCCCCCCCCCACCCCACCACATACACCCAACACACCACTAAACCACACGAAAATACCCGAAACCAAACACAACCACCCCTGTCCACACACACACACACGCTGTCTTTAATAGAGTCACTGAATTTGCTGCATGTCGTTCGTGGCGGCGCCGCTCTGCAAACTCCGTCTCCCCGGCCGCCAGGTGGGCCCCCGGGAAGTGGATCTTACCTTGAGAGAAAAAAAAAAGAGTTAAAAATACTGGCAAATGTACAGAATAAACGACGGACGGAACAACTGTGAATTATAGTACAGATATTTCCAAACATTTACCATTTGTATGTGATAAATATATAATATACCGGGTGTGCCACTAATAGCGGGCCCGTGTAGGGCATTATCGTGGTTTCTATAAACTGACTGTACACATTCAATCAACGGCCAATTAAATTCAATGTAGACATTTGAAAACGAATCATTTGTCAGTCATTTGACGAATGCAAATGTTTGTTGTAATTTTGTTGTATTCATATTAATTGTGTGTATGTGTATTTATACATAAATGATTTGCCTAACATGTTAAATAAATGCAATATTCATTTCTTTGCAGATATATTATCACAATAAAACGTATAAAGATGTAATAGAAACTATTAATGTTGAATTGAATACTATAAAACAATGGCTTAATATTAACACATTGAAGTTGAACACATCCAAATCTAAATGTATAACTTTCGCTAGTGATATAAACTATGCTGTAATTAAAAATGATAAAAATGTATTTGTTAAAATAGGAGATGATGAACTCGAAATGGTGGAGCAAACTAAATATTTACGAGTAATAATAGATAGAAAATTAAATTTAAAACAACATATGCAATATATATGTAAGAAAATTAGCAAAAAAATTAATTTTATGTACAGAGTAAGTCAAAAATTGTCGATGTGGGCTAGACTGTTAGTATATAATACGATAATATTACCGCATTTTTGTTATTGCAGTACAATTTTATACCTATGTAAATAAGACCGAATTGAATAAATTACAAAAATTACAAAATAGGGCAATGCGGATAATTTTGCAGTGCAATAAATATACAAAGATTAGAGATATGTTGTTAACGTTGGCATGGATGAATATTAGTCAGTGTTTGGAATACAGTGTAATGGTTTATATATATATATATTTAAAATAATTCATGGAATTGTAACTGATTACTTGAAATGTCATCTAAAATATCATAATGAAATGCATAATTATCAAACAAGACAAATGAATAATTTTTACATTGATAAAAATAAAATGAGTACTACGAACTTATTGCTTGATAAAGGTCTGGTCAGATTTAATCAATTATCTAATGATATAAAGAATTCACGCAATATTAAAGAATTTAAGACTAAATTAAAAAATATGTATATAATTCGTTGATTTACTCCTTATCTTATTTTTATTTGGTTTTTCTTGTTGTATTTTTGTATATATGTATATAATTGTATTTATGTATACCGTGTGTCTCATGACGATCTACACATAGGAACGTTGCGCGCTCATTTGATTTTCAAATCAAAACATTAATATGGTTGTTTTTGTTCTTTTTTTTGTAATTGAAATGTCAATTTGACGTTTAAATTCGTTGAAAATGTACTATTACATCGAATATGTTACAAAATTATACTAGAATATCAAAGGAAATAAAATAGTAAGTATACAATTAACAATTATGCTGTTTAGATTGTAAAAAACTAAAACGATCAAATTAATATTTCACGATCAAGAGCGTATGTAACGTTCCTATGTGCAGATCGTCATGAGACACACGGTATATACTGGGATTGTGTAATAGCTAAATAAACGTTATATTATTATTATATTATTTATTTAATACACGACCTTCTCGGATAAAAATGTACTATGTTTGACAGTGACAAGTAGCTACTGTTACTAGCGCCAATACTTCAACATATGGCCGAGCTGTCAGCACAAAAAAATCTATTGTTCTATCGCTAATGTCGCAGGTCGGTATGAATCTAGAAGGTCGTGATTTAATATAATGAATGATGATTCATTGGTTAAACCACATTTACCAAACAAATACGTGTACATTTGCCACCAAAAATAGCAGTTAGTTTTGTGGGAGTTGTCAAGAAATGTAGCAGTACAAAATAAGGTATCATGTGAGATGTTGCTTACCGCTACTGCCTGTCCCGGGGGCCAGGTACAACCACCTGGAGCACCTAGGCACCGCCTCCCCAGAACTCGACGCTTCTTATCGCTGCGGAGATCCACAATGTGTTCGTTGTAGATCTCCAAGAACGACACCTGCATTCCAACGCCCGGGGAATGATTGAAAAATCATTTCGGCAGCCCCGGGGTATGATGCCCATAATCGTTGGGGGTGGTTGCACCTTCCATAGTGTACGTGTTCCGTCCACGGCCGACTGAATAAGCGGTGCCATCTCCACAAACACCGCCTCTTGCGATGTCACGGCCGGTGCAATCTCCCACCCCCAGCGAGATGGACTTCAAGCACATTTCTGTAAAAGTTACAACACAATGTCAGCAGATGGTACAAGATATTTAGACAGGTATTCTATCAGCACATGCATACACACATATAAACAAACATACCTGGCGGTGGAGCCATGCCGCTTCCACCAGACCCCCATATTGGCCCTATCTGCGCTGGTGGCCCACAGTAAATGGGCTGTGGTGGCCCCGTCAGTCTCAGGGAACAATCTAGTGAATTACGAAGTAATACAGTTGTCAACAAACCCTGTCGCGAATGTTTATTATTAGTAAAACCGTCAGCTGTAAGTAATGTTGGCTGTACACGATAATATAATTGATAAAATATTCACTTACTTGCTATTTGTGTATGTACATGCTATTTTTGTACGTAGATGTCTGGTCGAAATCTGAAATACAAGTTTATACACAATTATTGACTGATTGAAATGAACTACCAGTAACTGGTATCGGTTTGTTTAATTAGTTTACATGTACAAACTGTGTTCACGTCTGGGCCACGCGATTCAACTGGAATATGAAAAAATTTAACGAAAAATGCCCATGATAAAATATTTAACTGCGTATATTATCCATATAATTTGTATTTTCCATATACAATTCCTCGCTTTTTAGTTAAAAACTACATTTGCACATATTATTAGCGTTTGAAAGAGCGTAAACGTACACGGCCAAGTTTCGAAACACAGATAAAATCGTTAATAATATTATAGTTAATAATAACTTCAACAATAGACGAAAATTAGTATATGCAATTGATTAAACCTAATATCAAGATATAACCTGTCGATTCACAGTACAAATGAAAATTAAAATATGCACTTACAATTACTACAATATGCACTCACTATCGCTCACTGTACTCAATACAACTGAATATTATTTTAACGGCTGAAGTTTTTAAATAACAAGCGTCTAGTGGTCGGACCGCCCCCAGCCCGAAGATACACGATGTCTGTACGACATGACCCGAGCATGCCTGTTCTTAGTTGGTAACATTGTGCTCTACTTGTGTGCAATACATTTGCTATAAGTGCAATTTGTAGATTTGGCTACCCGACACTAGAGTACACTACTCTAACCTAACTGTCAATAATTATTGTAGTTCCACAATTTCCCGATTCCGGAAATTTCCGATCTCACAATCAGATATGTTCGTGCGAGCTCGGGAGCTGGGACTGGTCTGCCGACTAGAATCTTGTACTTGCAAGTGCGGTAGAAATAAATTTAAGATTTTCGAATATAAATATTAATTTTATTTTGCCAAAAAATGTACATTGCTATTGAGAGTATTATTATTAGCAATAGTAATAGCAATGAAAGACTAATTAGTACTTTATAGAACTGTCAAAAGCATGGTATAGTAGATGCAACCGGCAATACACAGTTGTATTGCGGGTGTTCAACGTACAGGAGTATTTATTTTTATAAATCTGGGACATGAAGAATTAACATGTAAATATAATAGAAATTGTGATTACAGGCTGAACAATACATTTTAGAGCGAAAGTGTAAATAAAAAAGTTGTTCAGAATTAAAAACTACATAATCCACTGTCATATTCAGTGTTCAAATATGTTTCTATATCGTGTAAATCAATTTTGAAATACTACACTTTATTTGAAAGATAATTGACAAACATTAAACATTAGTACTTACCCTTCTAGATTCTCATACCGTAGACGGTTATTCTCTTATTATTTAAAAGACAATTGACACTCATTAGACATGAGTATTTTAATAATTTTTAGTAATCTAGTAGCGTATGACGTAGTAAACTGTCAAAAACAAAAACAAGGAGACACACCTTTGAGATTTACAAAGATAAATGTTGGTAAAAATACAATACAATACACTGTAATTCACACAAACTTGAGGTGGCACTAATTATTCACCAAAAATTAACGTGAAAATGCAGAAACAGCCAGGTGACTTTGAAGAGTTAGGTTAAATGCACTTGAACACGAAATGTCAACCTATACATCCAGTGGCTGTCAAACCATGTACACTATGTATATGTACCAGTGAATAAATTCATGTGAAACAAATATAAAAGAAAATTCTACGAATATTAAAAAAGTTTTACTAAAAATTTGGAATTCGAGAAATTACTACAATTATTTAGATACTATAATGTATTACACTGTTAAAATAAATTTAAAATTAGCCTGCAATTCTACATATGATAACATTAATTCTTGAATTGAATATATCTTAACCTAAAAAAGCATCTTTCTAAATTACGTTTTTAATCTGTAGATCAAATGAGATATATACGTACAGTAGTTTAAATGAAAGAAGTCCCATGAAGGTTATCTGTATCATATACGAATTAACGTATAGTTATATATCTATCTCTCTCATTTCAATTGTCAAACAGCACGCGCGACAAGGATGGATATAACGCGTTTGTCTTTAGAATGTCCGAATAATACTACGACAAGCAAAACAAAATGAGGCTCGTTGTACTCGATACTATTGCAATAACGTACGTTGATTTCTTATTCCCTACACTACTAGCTGTCGCATAGGCGTGTAGTGTCATTTTGCTGCATTTTCTGTCAATTTGTCTTATTTACCACTAATTAACACCAGTATTATGCACTAACACAAACACAGTTATAATAAATCACTTTTATTGCAACCACTGATATTATATCATTATCTAAATCGTTGTTGTAATTCAAAATGTGAGACACAAATAATTAACGTAATGAACTGTCAAAACATCGTATTTCTGTTGTTACCGGTGCTAAGCCGACTATTCACCGAAAACTTTATATCTGGTATATACTAATGCATGCATTGTTCTTCTTTTGTTTATATCTCCCCGTCATCTGCTAACCCCTCACCATCGGAAATTACAGTATCTTATATGCCCCATTACAAATTGGATAAACGACGCTACTGAATATGAGAAAATGGGCGTGGTTAAAATCTAAACTCGTACTGTCCTTCAATGACCTTCAAGGGACTTCTTTCATTTAAACTACTGTACGTAACTATTACATTAATTATCGTTATTATTATATAAACACAAATACTACGTTGATCAATATTTAATTTGGATTACGTAATTTAGTAAATACTTGCGATTGTGAATGTCGCATAACGAATTACAAGAGCCTGCTACTGTCAACATTTTACACTTTTAATCATAAATATTCCGTAATAAATACAATAATGAGCAATCACATTCATATCGGTAACTGTGACAATGTACAAATTCAGCGTAAGTTTCCACCGATATCGTATAAATGTTACATATCACGATCACTTAATTAGTTAATTTACTGTGTAAATGTTAGTTTAAAATACATTCTTCAATAATCGTTGTACATAACTTTATTGGTTAGAATCTAAATGTACATCTGACATTTTAAATTAGCAAGATTTTTATAAAATTGTACTTGTGTGTTGACGTTCAAAGTGTGAGGTTAGAAACTCGAGGTTCTCTAGATAAATACCATTTACAGACTCACTAATCATCATCATAGGTAAATCATAAGACAATTGGAATGACTTACCTTACTTGTAGGTAACTCACATGAAACCTAGAAATCAATTAACTTCAAATAAAATAACACATACACAGTTCAGGTAATTTAACGGAATAAAGTTTTATTTACACACTCTTAATTCAACAACAGTACATAAATCACTTAGTAAAACATTTTTAAGATTCAGTACAACAATATTGTGTGAACTCAAACAATCAGTAATCTAAAATCAGATATATTTGTGTAATAATACGACGTTATATACAGTTTACATAAGTATAAACACGAACAATATTTGAACATGTAAATTATTCACTAAAGCTATATACAGAGACAAAGATTATATCAGTAGTGATTTTATAAGTACATAAGTACCTTACGAAGATATACCAATAATATGCAACTAACTGAACTGAACTACACAAATAAAATGACAGATGCTGGTGTGTGTTGTGCAACGGTTGGCAACACGTATTTCTGTAGTGTTGGTATCTCCAGGTAGGTTACATACAAGTTATAAAATCACTAGATTTCCAACTAATACCTAACCTATGTGATACTCGAAAATACATTCATTTACACTGGATAACTGGAGAACTAATAATTTTATAGACACATTAAACAATACAATAATATATTTGATATAGTAATGTAAATGTGAAGGTAATAGTGATGTGCAATGTCAGAATCTGTTGGTGAATTTTGCAAGTAAAATATCGACAATGACACCAATAATTGGTGATCAGAATTTAAAGGCGTATAAAACTGTACAAATATGTGTGAATCTGTGTCATTGGTTATTTATTGGCGATTGACAACTCTACGTGGACTTTAAACCAACTGTCAAGGTTAGTGAATATGTATTTAGTTATTAATTACAGCAATTATACCGCTCTAAGTACATTCACAATAGCAAAGCGAGCAATTGTGCGTCATTCAAATTCATATTTCGGTGATGGTAACCAAATTTTGTCGAATTGAATTCTGATAATGAAGTTTACGAATAAACATCTCTAAAGTTTTGGTATTTTTTCCAAATTTGGAAGCTAAATTTTGTATATCTTGTGCCAGAAAAAAGGTTAGTGTATCTTTTGTACCGAAATGAACATAATGTTTTAATATGTACACATAGTTTTGTTTTATTACCAAATGTACCCTTGGCTTAGTGAGGAGAATACTTTGTATTAGCAAATATGTAGTAATAGCAGCAATAAAGTAACACAATCTAGTGAACTGTCAAAATTAACGGCAATGTACGACAAATCAGTCTGCGACACTTATAAACTCAGTTGCAGGTCTGAAATTAACCATTAATCCGCCTTAACCCTCGCACAAACGCCGCGAGACGGACAAAAGAAGCAAAAATTGGGGTGGGAAAAAATGACTGGCCCTCACTAGCCAACGGCTGGAATCCGTGCAGGCAGAATTGAAGGCAGTCAAGAAAGATACATGCAGGTCTGAGCCAGTGCAAATAGGCTGCTACTTAATAGTCGCGGGGAAATGAGAACAAAAATTTCAAATTCGATATGGTGTTTTCGGGTCACACGCCAACATGAAGGTCTGGGGTGGCAGCGACACGGTCCCGTTGTAACTTTTACGGAGGTCCGAAGTCAGAGCCTGCAGAGCCCCAGCCCCGGAACAGTCAGTAGCGGTTAAGCAGTATCTTGAAAAATGTACAAGTATTCACTGTATTCCACCTGCAGTACACCGAGAGCTGGCCCAAAAGCTGGCAAAAACGGAGGCAGCTTTGGCTCTCGCCAACCAGAAGCTGACCAGCACACGGAGGCAGCGTTGGCCCCCGCCCGCCAGAAGCTGGTTTGGGCACTACAAGAAATAGACACGCTGAAAAGAGTAGAAAAAAAATATATGGCCGGAGCCAGAAAAATCGGCTGCTACATAATAAATTGCAGACATTGCTGGGAAACGTACGTAACGAATAGAGTACATCTACTACTACTGTACGTGGATCGACACAGCGCATGGTCTGAGCCGGGCAAATCGACGGTTTGCAAAATGCGAGCTGCAGAATTTGAAGATAAATGCATGCGAAACACAGAATATAAAAGGAAAGTTTTATGAAAAAAGAAATGACGGGGGGCCAAACAGCCGATAAGTAAACCGATAAAATCTGCGGAAGAATTGCACGCTATAATGAAGACTGCGTATAAAAAACGAACACTATGCGAGACTGATAAAAATAAATGTTCGTCACGCGGTCAATGTATTACAAAGATAGTAATGGAAGCAGTCAACGGCGAAAAAAAACGAACGCCGTAGCAGCAACTTAAATTTTATAGATCTCGCCGGATCCGAGCGACTAAATTGTAGTAAAGACTTGAATATAATGCAAGAAACAAAACATATAAATTTGTCGCTACTTAATTTAAGTGCAGTTATGACAGCATTAGCACTTAAAAAGGATCACGTTCAAAGAAAAAAAAAACAAAAAAAAACAAAGAAAGAAAGAATTGGGAAAGAAAGTAAGTGGAACGATCATCTGCCACATGTAACGCGTAATTAGATCCAGACTGGATCGGGCAAAACGTACACGATGCACAATCACCTCCGCAACTATGGGCATTGTTGCACGGCCTATAGCATGGCGCCGAAAAAAAGTAACAGTTTTTAATAATAACTTGAATTTTGAAAAATGGGCCGACACATCCCATCTACGGGGAGATGTGCAGACCGATGATGGAATAAGTGTTTTCAGTGGTCAGGACTCCGGAAGAACAAACGGCGGAGTTTGAACGTCGCGGTAGCTCTAGAGGCTGCTACGAGCGTGGAGGTCGCCACCAGACACTATTAATGTATATTGCACCTCTTTCATTCAATAAAAATGAATGACAGTTTGTCACAGCTGGTCTGAGAGAGAACACCATTAACTTGACGGAAAAACTTCAGTTCACGCATCACTAAATTAATAATACAGTAAAAAAAGTGTGTAAATGGGAAAAGTTGTTCGGAATTAGAAACTGCACTAGAGTACGAGTACACTGCCATATTCAGCCGCTCAGTGGTGTGTTTCTATATCGTGTGTAAATCCAAAAAAAAAAGAGAGCATATTATTGCCCCAGTATGATTGTCGACACATACAGGAAAAGGTAGAGAAATGTAAAATTTGATCTGGCAAAACATACACAATGTTAGTGAATGTAACGAATAATCACGAAGAAACGATCAACTCCTTATTGTGCCCTCGCCAGCCAACGGCTGGAATCCGTGCTGGCCGAATTGGAGGCAGTGAAGCCGGATAGTTTTGGCTAATTTTTACTATTCGAATAACCGGATTATCAACTCGAATAGTCGAATTTATTATTGGAAAACTGAAAGGAAAGAATGATACAACGCAGGAATATAATATACATCTTTTGTTTGTTCTGGCTAATTATATTCTATTAGTTATACGAATCTATGTATTATTATAATAAAATATTCAACTATTTCATGGGGAAAACTGGCAGTATCCCTAAATCAAATCAATATTTCGAATATTTAATCGAATGTTTTCCAACAGTAGTAGTGAAAGAGTGTAGGATAGTATTGATGACAACGATTTCAACATAAATGTAAATCCCAGCATACATCAAGATCGGTCTAAATCAGGAATTGCCCAGAGCAATTGTCCTATAAGCAATGTAATAAATGAATTAATAACCATTTGATTTAAGCAGAAAACGGGTAGATTTATTGGAAAACGGTATATGTACCAAGGATTGATCTCTAATTTTGTAACCAAGATACGCTCTAAATTAAGTTCAAAATCACTAAATGCCTTGATTTTCTTAAGATATTTTCTCTTGAAAGAGAACAAAAATAAAATATAGTTTTATCTTTAAAGTTAACCAGCAAATTAAATTATTTGTGAATTACAAGCGTCTTTGCGTTTCAATTTCTTTCCCGTCGGTTAACCGGTTATTTTGGAAATTTACTATTCGATAACCGGATAATACAAAAAGTCGAATAATTCCCATCGCTAATGCAGCGGTAAGCAGGGAAAATGTGTTACATTACTCTCGACACATGCCGGAAAGAATAACCGAGAGAAAAAAGCAGGGGAAAATGTGGAAATAGAAAGTAGAAAATCGCATTTAAGTTTCAGTGTTGCGTGCATCATCTCGCGGTCATTGCATTTCCAAGATACAAATTGATTAATTTGTTAAGGATAAAGAAGATTTAAAAACTGAAATAACGAGTGACGGGGCGAGACACAGGCCATATACGTAACTATATGTAACTAACCTAACAATGAAACCAATAGAATCCGAATATGATGGATATTAAAAAAGTTTTATGAAAAATTTGGAAAATCCGAGAAATTACTACAATTATTTAGACACTATAATGTATTACACCGGTTAAAATAAATTTGAAATTAGGTAAAAAAGAGAAAGAAAGAGCAGTCACTAGATACGAAATTTAAATTTGACGTTGTATTACCGAGTCACACGTCGCAAGAGGAGATGTTTGTGGAGATGGAACCGCTCCTCATCCAGTCGGCCGTGGACGGATACAACCGTGTGTGCGTTCGCGCAACCAACAAAAAGGTAAAAAAAGGTAAAAGAGGTAAAAGAGGTAAAAGAGGTAAAAAAGAGAAAGAAAGAGCAGTCACTAGATACGAGATACGAAATTTAAATTTGACGTTGTATTAGCGGGTCACACGTCGCAAGAGGAGATGTTTCTGGCCGGTCGGTTTATCAACACCTTGTGGAATGTGAAAGTTACCTCTCCCAGCGAGCAAGTGATGCCCCCCCCCCCCCCCGCGTCAATGCATCTTTCTTTGAAATATACAACGAGCACAATTAGTATAGCAGATTCAATTACAACTGTTTTATAAAAAGAGAATAATTTAAATAGAAAAAAGATCGTAACAGCTTTCTGCGCAAACTGTACCCTTTGACATACGAGTCAATTGTTATAAAAATGTATAGTGAATTGAGTTCGCGCCGCAAAATGACGGTGAGAAAAAAAAGAACAATATGCGAGACAGAGAAAAATTAATTGGGGGTGGGAAAAAAATGATGATTTTTTTAATTGATGTTTGCAATGAATAGCTGGTTGCTCGTATTGTTCAGCACAGTAGCTGCATACCGTTTCGAATTGAGATGTATGGATTCGTCTGTGCGAGTGTGTTAACCTGTTGTATATATGATGTATGTACTAATGATGTGTACATGTTCATCTGTTGTCCATTGTATTTCCACCTGTTCTGCGCTCGAGATACTGAAAGTGCTCCGATACCGGCTTCTGGGTGTGCTACTAATGCTGACCCCATGACGTATATTCCAGCCCCCCCCCCCCCCCATCAAACCTCCGGTGAGTAGATCATATATTTATTACAGAACTTGCACAACATTCGATATATGTACACTCTTACACACATGTATTCTTCATCTATATTATTTATAATTTCCAATGATTTCAAATATCTTGAATGTTTCGACATTTTTGGGATAAGAATTATTAGTAAAATGATAAAATAAGAATTCTTGATTCACAAAATAGCACTATCACTTGAAATGTTTACTGTAATACTCGCTTGGAGTAGACTGAAATTGGCTATTCATCCGTCGGCCAACAACAAATACATATAACCCAATGCAGCAAAATAAATCACGCAATAGTAAGAAATAGCAAGAAATACAAATCAAGATACAGAATCTTTGCATGGGTCAAATGACCCCTTGCGGTAGTTAGAGCAGATTACATATATTTCTCGGTAAAAAAATTAACAAGAGAGGAGTAAATCTTGAAAAATACATTCGATGTATTTTTTAATAAAAGTCGTAAAGGCAAATGGCGATGTGATAATTTTATTTTCAAGAAATTCTGACAAAAAGTTTAAAATGGGTCATTTGACCCGTCATGGTAGGTTTAGTGTTAATACCGCCCATGTTATACTAATAATCATAAATATTCCACATTGAATAGAATAATTACAATCATATCGGTGTAACGGTGAAGATGTATTTAATGTAAGTTTCGACCAATATATAAGAAAAAAATAAATCACGATCTCTAGAATAAGTTATTCCGTGTTTTTATTTTGTAAATATTTCCAGTACATATACAATAACATATAACCAGTAAGTGAATATTTTATCAATTATATTACATATTATGTACAGCCAACATTACTTACAGCTGACGGTTTTACTAATAATAAACATTCGCGATAGGGTGTGTTGATAACTGTATTACTTCGTAATTCACTAGATTATTCCCTGCGATTGTCTACGTTAAATTAAACACTAACTCCGTCCAATCTTTACTATAATTACCGGCCATTTTGTTTAAACGATCCGATTGCAAATTGGGAAAGAAAGTAAGTGAAAGTAAGAAAAAAGCAAAACAAGATGATGCATGCAGCCTGAACAGCGAAAATCGGCTTCTTCATAATGAAATACAAACATTGAAGGGGCAGATAAAGAAAATATTCCAACAAACAGAATCGGCTGTTAAAAAATTATATTCAATCCTTACAAGGATTTAATTAAATTTAGTCTAGAAGAAAAGCTTTGTACATTCGCGTACAAAAATACATCGCAAAAATACATCGCGCGGGAAAAATGGTGGCCTCTCTGTGCCGAGGTGTAACTACAGTTTTATCCACGATCGCGAGTAGAAACACTTAATAGATAACGAATTATAATAGATCGGACCGCGAAAGTAGAAAAAAAAAAAATCGGAAAAAAAAGATCAAGTGGTCAGGACGCCGGAACAGACCGTGGAGTTCCAACGGCGGGTGGCCCTAAGTGGCTAACGAGTGGTGGGCCAACACAGCAGTACGTCCTCTGGAGGACAACGCGGCGAGTAGCATCCGTTACGAACCAGCCGCGAAAACAATTTCATTGGGAGATTCTAAATTTAAATTTGACATGGTAAAAAAAGGTAAAAGAGGTAAAAAAAGAGAAAGAAAGAGCAGTCACTTATCATTTATGTACATACTGTCAGTAGCCCTAAAACAAATCAATATGTCGAATATTCGAACAACGCCGCAACAATTGCTAATGTTAATAATTAATTGAATGTTTTCCAGCAGTAGTGAAAGAGTGTAGGATAGTATTGATGACAACTTGTCAGTTTCTGGAAAAATGTGGGAAAAACATTGCACTATTGCAAGGTTTCATAAATAGGTTAAATACCAGCACGGTATCAAATGCAGCGACCGCACTTTGCAGAACTTCTCGTTAGATTAAACCTAACACACGAGGATGTGAATGAAGTCAACTGTTCCGTACAATCAGACGATGAAGAAATAAATAGATCTGAATGGCGACCGCACTTTGCAGAAATAGACCTTGTGTTCGTCGATTTCGAGGACTGCCTTCTTAGAGAAGGGATTATTGCTAAAGAAGAAGTAGTAGAGGACAAGCAAGAGAATGCTACTGAACTCACTGAAGACATGTTATGGTGAATTGTGAAGATGATTTTGTTAAAGACGAGAACACGTGGACGTACAGCGTCAAGGCATCGTTTATTGAACTATATAACGAGCACATAAGAGATCTCCTCAGCAATGAAAAACGCACACATGAAATTCGAATGGCAGATGCCAGAGGAACAGATGTGTACGTTACTAACATAACAACTAAATCAATAAAATCCGCGGAAAGAATACCGAGAGAAAAAAGCAGGGGAAAATGTGGAAATAGAGTGTAGAAAATCGCATTTAAGTTTCAGTGTTGCGTGCATCATCTCGCGGTCATTGCATTACCAAGATCGTGATGCAGGCGGTCAACGGCGAAAACAACAAACGCCACAGCAGTCACTTAAATTTTATAGAATAAAAAAAAAAGGATAAAGAAGATTTAAAAACTGAAATAACGAGTGACGGGGCGAGACACAGGCCATATACGTAACTATATGTAACTAACCTAACAATTAAACCAATAGAATCCGAATATGATGGATATTAAAAAAGTTTTATGAAAAATTTGGAAAATCCGAGAAATTACTACAATTATTTAGACACTATAATGTATTACACCGGTTAAAATAAATTTGAAATTAGCCTGCAATTCTACATCTCAATCAAATTAATTCTTGACTTAATGACAGTTGCAAATATTTTAACCTTAAACAACATTTTTCTGAATTAGTTTTTAATGTGTAGATCAAATGAGGATATATACGTAACTATTCCATTAATTATCGTTATTATTATATATAATCAAAAATACTACGTTGATCAATAGAATATATAGGCAATATTTGAATGCACGGAAAGGTAAAAAGAAAGAAAGAAAGAAAGAGAAGCCGTGAGCGCTTCTATACCTTGATTTTAGATTTTATTTATTCAATATATGTTTGTAATTGTTGATACAAACAGGCAGACTGACTGATTTTATACTTTGATTTTAAATTATTATATATATAGAAAAGCCCTTGTCTCTGTGACTAAATAATACAGTAAAAAAAAAGTGTGTAAATGGAAAAAGTTGTTCCGAATTCATATTATAGTGCATATTCAGCCGCTCAGTGGTGTATTTCTATATCGTGTGTAAATCCAAAAAGAAAGAGAGCATATTATTGCGTCCCAATATGATTGTCGACACATACAGGAAAAGGTAGAGAAATGTAAAAATTGATCTGGCAAAACATACACCATGACAATTGTAACCACCTCCGAGGGGTGTGTATTCATCCCCCTCGGGATTATATAAATAGACTAACTGATTTTTTCTACATTGACTTTACACATTTTAAATTGTGTAAATTTGTCAAAATTAAGAAGATTTAAAAACTGAAAGAGAAAAAAAAATGAAAATGATAAATGCTGGTCTACATTTCGCGAAGAGCACGCACACAGAATAACTTGTACAGAATCTACGAGCGGTGGCTGTGTCTGGACGCCTAACCCAACGCACTGTAGTACCCTACCCTACCCTACCCTACCCTACTCTACCCTACTCTACCCTACACTACCCTACCCTACCCTACTCTACCGTTTGCCTTTTCTACGTCACAGTCTGTTCGAGATAAACTTTTTAGGATAAATCAATGAATACCGTCCAATGTTGCGTTGAAGAACACGTACGTAACGAATAGTAAAGTGTTACATTTTATTTTGTTAGTCAAAAAAAGACAAAGACATTTATATAAAAGAATTGCAGAAAATATTCGTAAAGACAAAAATTATATTTTTGTGGCATTTTTGTAAATTTTCTTCACCACACTCTATGACATCGCCGTGCCGTGCAAATAGCGCTATTTTAGAAACATCTGTATGTACGATGTAATTATGTTAACGGTAAAACAATGATAACAATTATCGTTATGTATTAACAACAGTTTTGTGTTTGCATTGCGCCGTAAATCGTTACAACTATTCTTTACTGATGCTGTAGCAAACAATGATCTTAAAATGATCTTTTGTAATTGATTTTCAGAAGTGCAACCGAACGCGAAAAGAGTAGGAGAAAATGTATGCGAAAAATAATCAACACGTAAGTGTCGTGTGATAATAATTGTGACCACATAAAAACGATATTCGCGAAATATATTTTACAGAAAAAGAAAAAAGAACGGGAGAAATATTTGATGACGATGATGGCAAGTATACACTTTCATCTGCAGAATCGGTCTGAAGGTATGGTGGGGACGGAACAAGGACCTGGGTCTTGCCAGAGTCCGAGCCGACACCGAATAATGTCTCTTTTAATTGTTGATATAACATAGACAGACTGAGTTTATACTTTGATTTTACATTAGACATTTTCAAAACATTTACATCATTAAATGAACACCTAGATAGATTGTATTCGGTAATGAAAAGAAATATATGTATATATCTTTGGTAGAAGCGAGTATTTTTTTGTTTATTTTAGCTGTGGACGGATACAATGTGTGCGTATTCGCCATTACGGTCAGACTGACCGTAGATCCACGTTATGGACGGATAAATTCGAGAAAAGTGCGGAAAGATTATGGAAATAGCAGAAGATAATGATCTTCTCATCATTCGCCGGGCTATCGATCTATAGCAGGGGTCGGCGAACCGCGGTAAAAAATAAATAAATAAGATAATACTTAAGTGTAAGCTGTTTGTTTATAGCATTGAACACATTTCGCTAATATTAATATAATATTTCAATAAGTTTTGTTTTATACTGTTCTTTTTCTATTTTTTTTTTCAATTTGAATGCTCTTATATAGCAATGTAATATGCTTGTATTGTTCATTTGTATGCTAGATTTGTATGATATTTTCTTTAGGAATGTTTACAGCAAGAATTTGGATATTTTTACAATTTATTGAAATTCTTCCGTATAAGCCCACGCAAAACGGAGGTCATACAAACATGAATAATATTTATTTATAAATTTTAATTAATATTTACCATGATTTTGAAGTGTAATTTTAATCAATTAATAATTGTGTATAATCTTGAATTTCAGATTTCCAGGATATACCTACAACTGTGTTTTATATATATATATAACCAGTAAGTGAATATTTTATCAATTATATTACATATCATGTACAGCCAACATTACTACAGCTGACGGTTTTACTAATAATAAACATTCGCGATAGGGTGTGTTGATAACTGTATTACTTCGTAATTCACTAGATTATTCCCTGCGATTGTCTACGTTAAATTAAACACTAACTCCGTCTAATCTTTACTATAATTACCGGCCATTTTGTTTAAACGATCCGATTGCAAATTGGGAAAGAAAGTAGGTGAAAGTAAGAAAAAAGCAAAACAAGATGATGCATGCAGCCTGAGCAGCGAAAATCGGCTTCTTCATAATGAAATACAAACATTGAAGGGGCAGATAAAGAAAATATTCCAACAAACAGAATCGGCTGTTAAAAAATTATATTCAATCCTTAAAAGGATTTAATTTAATTTAGTCTAGAAGAAAAGCTTTGTACATTAGCGTACAAAAATACATCGCAAAAATACATCGCGCGGGAAAAATGGTGGCCTCTCTGTCTCTCTGTGCCGAGGTGTAACTACAGTTTTATCCACGATCGCGAGTAGAAACACTTAATAGATAACGAATTATAATAGATCGGACCGCGAAAGTACAAAAAAAAAATCGGAAAAAAAAAGATCAAGTGGTCAGGACGCCGGAACAGACTGTGGAGTTCCAACGGCGGGTGGCCCTAAGTGGCTAACGAGTGGTGGGCCAACACAGCAGTACGTCCTCTGGAGGCCAAACGCGGCGAGTAGCATCCGTTACGAACCAGCCGCGAAAACAATTTCTATTGGGAGATTCTAAATTTAAATTTGACATGGTAAAAAAAGGTAAAAGAGGTAAAAAAAGAGAAAGAAAGAGCAGTCACTTATCATTTATGTACATACTGTCAGTAGCCCTAAAACAAATCAATATGTCGAATATTCGAACAACGCCGCAACAATTGCTAATGCTAATAATGAATTGAATGTTTTCCAGCAGTAGTGAAAGAGTGTAGGATAGTTGATTGATGACAATGATTTCAACATAAATGTAAATCCCACCATACATCAAGATCGTGTAAATCAGGAATTGCCCAGAGCAATTGTCCTATAAGCAATGTAATAAATCAATTAAAAACCATTTGATTTAAGCAGAAAACGGGTAGATTTATTTATTTTTTATTTTGGCCAAAGTGTGGAGGCAGTAACGAAAGACGTGTGCAGCTTAAGCAGCGAAAATCGGCTGCTACGGAATAAGTTGCAGACGCTGCAGGGGAACATTCGTGTTTTTTGGCGGGTACGTCCTCAGGCGGGGAACGCGGCGAGTGGCATCCGTTACGACCCAGCCGCGAACACAATTTCTTTAAGAGGGACGCAATTTAAATTTGACAAGGTGTTTCCGAGTCACACGTCGCATAACATTAACATAATACAAGAAACCAAGCATATAAATAAATCTTTACTTAATTTAAGCACCGTTATCTCAGCATTAGCCCTTAAAAAAGGATCACGTACGGGCTAACGAGTGGTGGGCCAACACAGCAGTACGTAGCATCCTCAGGCGGGGAACGCGGCGAGTGGCATCCGTTACGACTCAGCCGCGAAAACAATATCTTTAAGAAATACACAATTTAAATTTGACGTTGTATTACCGGGTCACACGTAAAAGACAAAAGGTAAAAAAAGAGAAAGAAAGAGCAGTCACTAGATACGAGATACGAAATTTAAATTTGACGTTGTATTACCGGGTCACACGTCGCAAGAGGAGATGTTTCTGGCCGGTCGGTTTATCAACACCTTGTGGAATGTGAAAGTTACCTCTCCCAGCGAGCAAGTGATGCCCCCCCCCCCCCCCCCGCGTCAATGCATCTTTCTTTGAAATATACAACGAGCACAATTAGTATAGCAGATTCAATTACAACTGTTTTATAAAAAGAGAATAATTTAAATAGAAAAAAGATCGTAACAGCTTTCTGCGCAAACTGTACCCTTTGACATACGAGTCAATTGTTATAAAAATGTATAGTGAATTGAGTTCGCGCCGCAAAATGACGGTGAGAAAAAAAAGAACAATATGCGAGACAGAGAAAAATTAATTGGGGGTGGGAAAAAAATGATGATTTTTTTAATTGATGTTTGCAATGAATAGCTGGTTGCTCGTATTGTTCAGCACAGTAGCTGCATACCGTTTCGAATTGAGATGTATGGATTCGTCTGTGCGAGTGTGTTAACCTGTTGTATATATGATGTATGTACTAATGATGTGTACATGTTCATCTGTTGTCCATTGTATTTCCACCTGTTCTGCGCTCGAGATACTGAAAGTGCTCCGATACCGGCTTCTGGGTGTGCTACTAATGCTGACCCCATGACGTATATTCCAGCCCCCCCCCCCCCCCCCATCAAACCTCCGGTGAGTAGATCATATATTTATTACAGAACTTGCACAACATTCGATATATGTACACTCTTACACACATGTATTCTTCATCTATATTATTTATAATTTCCAATGATTTCAAATATCTTGAATGTTTCGACATTTTTGGGATAAGAATTATTAGTAAAATGATAAAATAAGAATTCTTGATTCACAAAATAGCACTATCACTTGAAATGTTTACTGTAATATGTAACCCAATGCAGCAAAATAAATCACGCAATAGTAAGAAATAGCAAGAAATACAAATCAAGATACAGAATCTTTGCATGGGTCAAATGACCGCTTGCGGTAGTTAGGGCATATACATACATATATTTCTCGGTAAAAAAAATAACAAGAGAGAGGAGTAAATCTTGAAAAATACATTCGATGTATTTTTTAATAAAAGTCGTAAAGGCAAATGGCGATGTGATAATTTTATTTTCAAGAAATTCTGACAAAAAGTTTAAAATGGGTCATTTGACCCGTCATGGTAGGTTTAGTGTTAATACCGCCCATGTTGTACTAATAATCATAAATATTCCACATTGAATAGAATAATTACAATCATATCGGTGTAACGGTGAAGATGTATTTAATGTAAGTTTCGACCAATATATAAGAAAAAAATAAATCACGATCTCTAGAATAAGTTATTCCGTCTTTTTACTTTGTAAAATGTTGTTTTAAATACTTCAACAGGCATTGTAACTGATTGGTTAGACTTGTAGACTGTATATGACATGTCAAACTAGTATGGAATATACAAAAAATTGTACCTGTGCTTATTGAACAAAGGGTGAGAACCACCCCCTGACGTATTCCAAATAAACAAATAAATAAAAAAAATTAAATAAATAAATCACCGAAATATGAAAGAGCAATTTGTGAAAATGGCCATCTCGACCTGGAGAACACGCCAGTATACAGAACTGTTTGCTTGACAGAGGTTTTTTTGTCATCGCACAGTTTCATGAAAATATTTCGAAAATTTGACATTTCATCGAACACAGTCTTAATCGCGTGTAAATTTAATTACCAGAAGCATCACAGCACCATCAGATTCTAACACCATTTTGTTGTTTAAATATTGTATTGTTTGATATGCGTCTGTATTTATTATTATTTATATATATATATATATATATATATATATATATATATATATATATATAACTATGTACCTATGTATATATTGTTATCCAGTGTGCAAATATGTAAATAAATTATTTCCGAGTGTCTTATAATAAATACTTTATACACCAAGGGAGAGAAACCCCCTGATTTTTCCTGAGCATTGTAACAACTATTAAAAAGAAGTAATATGTCAATTTTCATTACGATCACAAAATACATCGCGCGGGAAAAATGGTGGTCTCTGCCGAGGTGTAACTACTGTTTTATCCACGATCGGGAGTAGAAACACTTAATAAATGCAGAATTCTACTAAATCGGACCGCGAAATTACAACATTTAGAAGCCGTTGGCGATGTTTCCCGTGCAACGCGTACCACGGACAACAGACATTTGGTTACACAAAACCGTTTGTTCTGATAAAAACTCCCGCTAGGGAAATTGTTGTCTTATTTCGTGCCCTCGGGAGTAAACGTTGCATTTCTGTCCCGTGTCTGGACGCCATCGAAACCGACTTCTACTCCCGAACGTGTAAAATCACACTTTACTTTTTAAATTTGATTGAAATTTCGTTCATTGTACAATACCATTTCGTTGTACGAAAATTTAGTAAACAAATTAGTCAATTCTGTGTACAGTAAAATGGTTAACTATGATTATTATTTAGTGTTAAGTTACACAAGTAACACAGCGATATTTAATAAGTAATACCAGCCATCCTCTGTTTACAATTACAAAACAACTGGACAATAATTTCTACGTTTACCCAGCGGCCAAAATACCCGATTTTACTTGAATTATAAGAGCTGCTGTTGTCTTGAGTCAAGACAACAACAACTGCTGTTCAGCTTCGTTGTTTGTACCGAGGACATTTTTGTGAAAAATCGGCCAATGAATTCTTTGTTTAAATTTAAAACTACCGCTGACTGTTTTTATATACACTGACTTAACATTAATAAGTCACAAAACATTGCACGTGTACGAAAGTTCTGTGATTTGGTGACGTCACAGCAGGGAAACTCATCGTCTACTATCAGAGATGGCCGTGTGTGTGTATGTTGTGTAGAAAGAGATCATCGACCCATGTTGGTGTTGGTGTTTAAAAGTGAGTACAGAATTGTGTGTGACTCACCCAGTAGCATGCTTGGTGTCAGCAGCGCATGCGCAGTCCTCCAGCTCCTCCTCAGCCATTGTCCTGCGTGTGATGTCAGCAGCAGCAACAACAGCTCCAGGCTCAACATGGCAGCAATCGTTGCACCCTACAACATTCGTTACTAATGAATATCAGCCTGTAAAAGTACACTGTATCACAGCCAAACAACCACTGCACGTTATCAACTGCAATATCTCTCGTGAAATTATGCCGTCATGTTCGCGGTTTACGTACACAGATTCAAACAATCCTGGTCTGTCACACACGAAAACACACATATAAAAGTTACTCAGAAACGTCTACTATTATAACCCGTGTAATATTTATAAAAGTCAAAATAAAAATAAGCAGATGGAACAATGAACGAAGAATAATACAGTAGACATAATTTATTAAACAGTGCTAGTTGTATTGAATGGTGTGTTTTCGCGTAATATTTGTGTTTCAGCCAAAATAAAATTAAAATATAATGAACGAACAATAATTGAATAGACATAATTTATTAAACAGTACTAGTTGTATTCAATGATGTGTGTGTTTTCGCGTAGATCAACAGCATGTCGATTAAGAACAAGTGTATTTACAAATACGTGGTGATATTTATGTTAGGTTTGCCTTAGACGATGACGTGCATTGTTTGTTTAACCGGATACAGTATATGTATGTATACATCACACCGAATATACCAATATTATATTGTTTCATGAATTATTGTAAAACAAATACGTATATACAATTTTAGAGAAAAAGAGTTAAAAACATTGGCAAATAAAATGCAGAAACGACGAATGTAACAACAACTGTCAATTCTAATAATAGATATTTCGGAACATTTGAAATTTTGCATGCAATAACTATTTATAGCAGCTCTTTTAATAAACAATTAATTTCAAAATCTAAACTATTTTGTTTACTTAATGGCTAATCAAAAGCTCGATTTAACAAAGAAGCTCTGATAAAAAAGGATGAAATGATTTAGAAATGATCGTAGAGGCTGTATATTGTTAATTTTCGAAATACAGTAGAGTCGCGATTTAGTGAACTAATTCCGGCCAAGCCTGTTCACTCTTTAGGGGTGTTTACATTTCCGGGGTTCTGGTCTCACTCAGATATTTTGAGAAACAACTTTTATTCTAGGTACCTAAATCAACAAAATTATGTATGTATATGTAAAATAATAAAAGAGAAGGAAAAATATTTAATCCAAAATGGTTAGTTCAAGGTAATGTGTGTTTGTTTCAAAACTTAATCATAAATATGATTTTGTATTATTTTATTGTAGATTTTCTTTAGTCAATTGTAGATTTTGAAAAAGAGAAGTATTGAATCCAAAATGATTGGAATAAATGACTATAGTTCAAGATGACAACAGATATACGACGTTTCGATCATATGGTTTTTGGTCATTTTCAAGCAAAAAACAAAATTCTAGTTCAAAAAAACATAAACAAAATCTCTTGAGAATTACACTCAAAAAGTACAAAAATATTTTGAAAAATAAGTAATGTTGGGTTGTTTACGCTTTTTTCAGGTTAATTTGAACTAATTTTTGTCGCAAATCATGTAACACGAGCAAACTGCAATATTCTACTAACAAACACGGTCACACATTCTCCTGTACCCAGACATTAAGTGTTTATTTTTTTTTGTTTTAAATTCAAGTATTTTCGTTTACGTGCCATCTAGATTCATATTTAGTGGGATCCCCCAGAGAAGTATCGAAAATACCATAGTTTACTGTATCGGGGTTTACAGCTGTTCACTATATCGGGACGCAATGCTAAAATTTAAGTGTTCACTCTATCGGGTTGTTCATTTAATCGAGAGTTCACTAAATCGCGACTTTACTGTATTTTCAAAACAAAGCCCAAATAAGCACATCTAATTTAACGTAAACTTATTATTTTTAAATTCAAACAATTAATACAAAGTAAATAAGAATATTCTACGTTCGGAAATCATTGTTTTGGCAAATAACCATATATGTAGTTAAATTGTTCAGATTGTGGAAAAATTGTACACAATTTGAAGGATCGAGAACACAAATTCAAGTATTTGCAAGCAACTGAAATTTGTAAACATAAATATCTCAAAATATCACATTTGGTAAACGAACAAATTGATTTAAATCGTTCAAATGTCGAAATTAATTATTCATTATTGTTGATATTTGCTTAAATTAAACACAAACTTTAATTCTGTGTTTGATTTTGTGTATTTGAATGTATAACTTTTATTTTATTTATATTTCTATTCCTGATGATGCCATGAAATGTCGAAACATGTTGAATAAATAGAAAAATATAGCAGTAAAACACAAAGTGATTTTTAATTATTAAATAATAGCATAATGAGAATTACCGCCTATAAGTATATTCACTCAAAGGTCAATGAAATTTAATGTAGACATTTTTGAAAACGAATCATTTAGCGAATGCAAATATTTGTTGTACTTTTGACTATTCGTATTAATTGTGTGTGTATAGAGATATATGTATTTATTTGTGATGGTGAATGCTGAAACTACATGTGTATTTACAGAACTGACTCAGTGGATCGCATTTGATCGCTTTAACCAACAATACAGCGACAAATATTCGTAAATGTTTTGCCACTGGCAGATTTCAATGAATTCCGCGTCGCTATTTTCAATCTGACGTCGGTACAAGATGGCCGCCGCCCGATAAATGCGATTAGATAACAAAATATGTAGCTACATTCTCAAAACTTGTATACATAGCGATATTTACATGTTAATTCCATACTATGGCTCAGGTATCGCGTGTAAAGCTGTTGTTTAGTCAACGAAAAATGTAGTAAAATAAATTAAATGCATGTGTGATGTAAAATAAGATGAAATAAAACAACATAATTACGTATTTTCTTCTGGATTTCGGCTTTTAGAATCGATTTAGTGTGCTCCGATACAAACAAGACAGTTTAGAAATGTACGAATTGATTTTTACAACAGATTAGCTCAATGTTCCGTGAAAGAATGGCCGCTTATTTGAATATTTAATAATAATATCTACATGTGTGTGAGTAAATAATAAGGTTATGTTGTGAAATCAATGAAATTCTGTGTGAATTACTCTGGAATTTACAAGTTTTGTAACATCTAGACCGAGATTCGAACCGTATGATTTATAAATTACCACACAGGGATGAAATGATTGATTATTGGATCAAATACTGTGGTACATACCTTCTCAGTAGCAGCTAGACTCCATCACGTGTGTATGTGTGTGTGTGTGTGTTGGTGCTGATAGCAGAGACTGTGCTGATTCAATCCACGTATTTATCTAAAATACAACCATTAACGAACGAATTAATAACTTATAGAGGCCACACACGGTACAATATTAACATTTACAGCAACAAAATCATGCAGAACAGTCATTAAAAGGATAATAATGCAGAAAGAAGCGTTGAATTTAGTTACAGAGATAATAAATACACATATTTACCTCCATATAAGCAGGCTGTGCCCGCAGTATTAGTTCATCTGCACTGTGATTGGAAGTTGAAGCGTGAACAGACGATTACTTTAAGTATACGGTTGATTGTTGTAAGTCAATCACACGCCATCATCATCATCAGCACTGATTCTAGAATATTTTATTAACGATCAAACACCGGCAAAACGACACAACAACACGTAATAAACGAGTATAGAAAACAACACAAATCATCTTTCAAACACGTACATTTTTCCTGACAGACACTTTGTAGATTCACAACACTGGATAAATGTGCATCAACAACATATTTTTAAAACGCATTTTAAGGTAAACGAGTAAAATTATTGTATTGCAAAGGACCACACCCAAAAAAATTCACACGCGAGATCGTAGACACAAGTTGTGAACGGATTATGACAACTGGAGACGACAGGTAAGTGGAAAATTAAACTTAAACTGACTTGAAAAACGCGGAAAAATTACAAACACCAGTTCTACACTGCTATGATGATTATTATCACATGTATATGTGTGTATATTTGTTGTAATTAAGTATTAAAACACGTATTTACTAACCGTGACAGGTTGGTTGAAGTCTGCCGACGCCATTTTGAATTGGTCTTCCAACAGGAATACCAACTGTGGTTGACCATCATGCTAGCGACATTCCTGTTGTAACCTGTACAATAAAACACAAAATATTCACATTTCAGAAGATGTGCAGAAGAATCCACCACCATTTTATAAAACAATATTTCAACTTCACTTTAAATATATGCACCAAATATAAATAAATAGAATATAATTACCTTGTAACTGTTACAAGTGTAGTGGATTGAGTCGCCATTCTGAAAATACAAATATGTACAAAATTCTCTTTAGAAACTGTGTAAAATAATTGGAAATAGTTTACAGTGTAACTAATAATTAGTTTGTGCCGTCGTATGCGAGTATAAACCGTGTTTCATTTATTCAATTACGTAGCACAACACTAATTAAACCAGGAATAAACTTGAATATGACAAAAAATGCAACGAAATGATAATTTCGCGTAAAATATTGAAATTCATACATCTGTATAATGTGAATTTTCCATATAATATTCTTCCGTGCTTAGTTAAAAACTATATTTGTATATATTTTCGTTTGAAATCATAAAAGTACACGCACAAGTTGAAATTCAGTGCAAAAAAAAACAATATCGTATAAATGTCTCTACTAGTGATGCAAAATAACTTCAACTAAGTGCAAAGATTAGTTATAAGGCGATTTATTGAACCCAATATGAAGATAAAACGTCGGTACACCGTACAAATGCAAATTACAATACTCACATATCACCTCCATCTTCTTTCGTGGTCGTCCGGACATTGATCAGAGTTGAACAGGAATAAACAACAAGAGCCTAGTTTGCAGACCTACGCCAGTAACCGAGCTCGTACGAACATATAAGTCTGAGATTTTCGGAATCGGGAAATTGTGGAACTGCATTAATTATTATTACATTTAGGGTTGGGTAGGGGAGGGTAGGGGAGGGTAGAGGAATGTATTATTAAATAGGCTAGGGTAGAGTAGCCAAATCTGTAAATTGCACTAACAGCAAATGTGTTGCACACAAGTTTATGCTGGGTTTATGCAGGACAACATTAGTAACTAATTTAACATTAAACTAACACTAAATTTACATTAGCATTAAGAGTAAAGGCATGGCGTTTACGCAGCCTGTACATAAATTAACAGGTTTAAAGTAGCGCATGCGCACCAAATACATGTAGCTGTCATCCTACATAACCTTTACAAACAAGCAGTATTCAGTATTTTTGTACAATTTCAATTAATGTACTGTCAAACCTGTCTTCCATTGTTTTAGACTCAATTAACCTATATATATCTGACCAATATCTGACAGTACACCAAGTAGAGACACCATGACACCAAGGCAGCACACAATACTGTCGAAATGAAATGCTTTGCGCATGCTCAAAATTAACAATTAAACTAAGAAGATAAAAGTTGGCCATCTTGTTAGCTTAGTTGTTAAATTCGTTAGTTCCTAATTTCCCGCATAAACGTATTCATACATCTACATACTTTTATCTTCTTGGTGTTAATTCTTAGCTTAGTGTTAGTTGAAATTTTCTCTGCATAAACCCAGCATTAGCACAACGTTACGAACTAAGAACAGGCATGCTCGTATCATGTCGTATTATTTCGTAAACAGACATCGTGTATCTTCGTACTTGCGTGAGTCTGCTAACCAGACTCTTGTCTCAAAAGTAGCAATAAATCACAAAAACATGTCAAAACTTACCAAGTTAAATGGAAGATCGCATATAATGTGAATTATATCGCTGTACGCCGACAACGAACTATTGAGATTATTTAATAAAATACTGTCCTTGTTTTCAAGGCATACATAGCAGATATTTGCTAAACAATACATTTGATTTAAACACGATTATAATATATATATATCCACGAACCGCCATTAATTAGTTATAACTAAATTGAACACAGCAGTGTTACCAACATTATGAATGTATAATACTGGCAATGTCATATGAACAATACAATGAAATCAAATGACTAACTTATGATAATTTTGTACACAAATTCATTTATGAACATTTACGAAACGTACAGTTATAATTTCATCGGAATAATCCACCATCTTGACGACATATTATTGGGCCGGCGATCGACTTATTTTCTGTACATTTCGTGTTTTCGTCCATAGGGAGGACCAACACTGATGGACACCAGTATCGTGCAGTTAACCAGTTATCCATATATGTGTGCACAGTTGCCTGTCATTTCAGAATAACAACAACAAATTAATGAAATAGGTAATAATGCATCTTTAAATTGCTTTCTCATTTAATTTTGAGATGAAATGAAACATGAATGTATCAGGAACATATTTTTATTAAGCTATAAAATAAACTATACATGTTATAATTATAAATTTTTATTCAGTGAGATCCTAATACATTTGGATTACTTAATAGTATTGCTATGCTAAAGTGGGAGTATATTCCATGCTAATATAGATTTATTAAATAATATAAAATAGTATTATGTTTGCTGAAATATCTGAGCACGTGTTGTGCGTTAGTCTCAGCAAAAACGTCTCAAAAACTTCCATATTAACATGAGATTTACTTTATATTCAAGAAGTACTTTCACACAGAGACCAGCAATGTTCCTAATTAAAAGCACGAGACCGATTACAGCACCAGTTATCCCATGACGTTGTTTCATGTCATTTTATGTACATATTCATGTTTCCTCTGTGTTTATTTAATTCATTTTTTCATTTTTCTTGATGTGTAGAGTAGAAGTTATTGCGGTATATTAATATCAACATCTGATATTTCCATACCTGTATTGCTTTCATAATTACATTCGTTATTGGTTCTGCTAGCTCCGTGAAATAAGATTGAATAGTCGCATACTACAACATATTAGATAGTGCGGTTAGTTTAACTTGCTATAGGAGGAGCAGTTCATTTAGGTTTTAAATGAAAACGCTAGATATTAATCATTCGTAAGGTAACAGATTTGCTATACATGTCAGAATTTACAGCATATCTGTATACAAGGGTATGAATTGTATCAAATCTAGTTGTCGAAATGCCAACTTAAATGTAAATAAGCCATACACAGTATTCATACCAGTGGTACTTATTATATATTATTGATACATATATTAATATATAATTGATATAACTAATTGATAATTCGTTTTTATTTCTTGTGTACATTGTATTCATATTTTAATTACTAATATAAGAAACTAAAAATCATGAATTAGCTGATCTTATGGAAAATGAATCGTTCCTACTATTTTCATAAATATACTGTAAATAATTCAATATATCCTGGAAAAGATTATCTTAAAGATATTGCAATAATTTATATCTATACGTAAATTAAATATAGAAATATTATTTTATTTTTGGAAAAACTCTGGTAATATTTAAAATTAATTTTTTACTATTTAATTAAGAAATAATTAATGGCTACTATATTTATATCAATATTATTTGCACAAAATATATACTTTATTATATCTATGTACATTTATGTGAACGATTATTCAGAAGATAAATTAATTTAATAAATTTGTACGCTTATACATTTTCTCGTTATCTACAATACAGTTACAATACATTGACAAAATGATTTAATATTATTTATTATATTGTAGGTTAATAAATAATTGTTTCCGTATTAAGCCCGTATGACACGGTCAATGTTTTTGTACATTTTTAATGTCAATGTTTTACAAAGTCAAAAATTGAACGTATCATACACGTAAAGTAGTTCAATGTTTCAGTCAATTTTAATGTACATTAAAAAATAGAACTGGTTCTATTTCCTTCAATGTTTCTTTCAATTAATTGCGCAAATAAGATGCGCATAAGCGCGTGATAGCTGATTGAAACGTCAAACGTTTTTCTTTTAATAAAATGTCGTGGTCGCGGGAACAAGTTTCGTTATTAATAGATTAATGAGCAGTTAATGCTGCTAATATGAATAATTCGTCCTCACTTGAATCCATTTCAATATTTGACAAAGTTTGGTTAGTTCGTAAAAAAATAGTTATCCATTTCAAACCGTCAAAACAAAAAGTCTCGACAACTGCGCATGCTTACAAAGTGAAAATCTTGTATACGTTGCATACAGAAATATTTTCTTTCAATGATTCACTTTCACAAAAATGTACAGAAAAATTGAACTTAAAAATTGACATTAAAAATGTACAAAAACATTGACCGTGTCATACGGGCTTTAAAAATAAATTTGTTTGATTTTTTTTTGAAAAACATTGGCAACACCTCATACTGTAGTTGTTTATTAAAGTATATGAAAAGAAGAATTGAAAATCGTTAAAGTATTATGCTTCATTTATCATGGAGAAATATTGCATATGCATTATAAAGTTATCAAATACACTTAAAATCGCCAATAATATGCAATACAATTTTGTACATACCTCGATAGAGCCCTTTGAAATATATTCTAAACGAAATCCATCGCATAATTGTCAATAATTAAACTTAACTGTAGTTAATCTCAACAACACAACATATATCACCAAAATTATATAAAGCTTGATTCACACGCACAGTACAATATAAAGCACTAGAATAATACTTAAACATGTTATTTACCCTCTACAATACTTTTTTTAACTAAACGCTATCAAATAAATGCACAAAAATTGAATAAAATAAAGTATAAAATTCAATTTCATCCAACAGAAAATGTTCAATCACCCTGGTGGCCAGTGCATAAACTAAAAGTTGCCGCCCGAATATTATACACGAATTATAATTAAATATATTTATATAAATAATATTACCCTCACCGGTAATTCAACAAAATGAAACTTAATGCGTAAATATTACTGTTAAAATCATTAAATAGAAAATTAGAAAAAAACAATCGATTTATCTTGTTTTAGCTTATCTAGTTGTCTTTGTTTAGTGCAGTGTCAACCATAGTTAACCTAAAATCATACATGATCATACACGCTTATTTATTTGAAGAAATTAAGTTATTTCTGCAATTATGGCCGAATCAATTGACGAGTTGTTCGATTGTTTCGACAACGATGCAAAGGTTGAAACACACGATGTCAATGAAGCACTGAAAGATGTGAAAATCAGTCCAGAAACATCGCCGAGGTGAATTGTGTTTCCATGGTAGCAAGAAGATTGTTTCTAAATGTAAAATTATCCATTTCAGCCCGGTCGGAAGTGACGCTAAACGTGTAAAACGCGATTTAGAAGAGGAAATTACCGAGAGGACACCTCAGAAAAGACTTAAAGCTGAAGTAGAGGTTATGTTAGACGACATAAAGTAAGAATAAATAGAAATTTTACCGTTTATTGAAATGTCAGTTGGCACATAGTGCGCGGAATATTGTGTTGTTTGATTATAGTTTGGAAGAGTTAAAGAACAGGATCGTAGTGCATACGATTGAATCCCTACAGGCATGTACTCATGAAGTTGCAGTGCCCCCCGGGCATGAATATGTGCCGCTAGTGTCGAATAAAGGTAAATCTTAGGTTTAAACTCATCATCATGGGAAAAAGTATGGGAGTCTGAAGAAAAGTCACGTGAACATTTTTTCCCCGCAGGTGAACCAGTAAAGACGTATCCTTTTACGTTAGATTCGTTTCAAAAGGAATCTATACTCTGTATAGACAATAATCAGTCTGTTCTAGTGTCAGCACATACCTCGGCCGGTAAAACAGTCGTTGCAGAGTAAGTAAACCATCAAAATAATCAAAAATATAGCGTCTTACAAAATTCACTTCATTAATTATATCAAATCACATTGAAACTTTGTTTAAATCACCAAATATAAGTAACTATATGTTGTTGGAAGTTTATTTACGTGGTTTTTAGATACGCAATTGCAGTTTCGTTGAAAAATAAACAAAGAGTAATTTACACAACACCAATAAAAGCACTGTCTAACCAAAAATATCGCGAATTCTACGATGAATTCAAAGATGTTGGGCTTGTTACCGGTGATGTGACGATTAATCCATCAGCTTCGTGTCTTATAATGACAACAGAGGTATGTAAAACCACAATGAAACAATATAAGTGTACACTTTGAATCGAAAACTTATAAACTGTACTTACATATATTTCAAGCACAAATTCCCGCGCAAACTCTTTTAAAAACACTAAATATCCACTTCTATAACTGTTCTGCCCACGTTTACACGTTTATATTGCCAGAAATTTAATTTAAAACACTAAAAAACTTCAGAATAACTCATGTCTTCTGAACTGTCATTTGTAGTTCACGAGTTTCTCACTAGATGGCAGCAGCAGTTTTAATTTTACGAAACGTCAAACACGTATAACTCTGGTTAGAATTAACGGTTTTTCAAACATAAAATATGCCGCGCGAGCTGAATTACTGAAGAATATTTCCTGAAATGTTCAACATTTGTGAATAAAGTGTGTTGTCAGTGTAAATTGTGTTGTATCATGTGCAGATTCTCCGGAATATGTTGTACCGCGGTTCTGAGGTTATGCGCGAAGTAGGCTGGGTGATATTCGACGAGATTCATTATATGCGCGACAAGGAACGTGGCGTTGTGTGGGAGGAGACGTTGATTCTGTTGCCGCATAACGTACACTTTGTTTTCCTATCGGCGACCATTCCGAATGCCCGGCAATTCGCCGAATGGGTCACACATTTGCATCATCAGCCGTGTCACGTGGTCTACACGGACTACCGGCCGACACCGTTGCAACATTTCATCTTTCCAGCGGGTGGACAAGGAATCCATATGGTTGTCGATGAAACAGTGAGTTATATCTATCAAAATTACACGTAAATAATCCTCAAATGCATGTTTGTCTGTCGTGGCGTACTAATTTTTTGTGAATCTCGCGAGTGAAATTTTCCCCCGATGTGACGTCACTTGTGTATGAGTGTGAATAGCGTATACAATACAGTAGAATGCATTCGCCAGGGTACGTTTAAAGATGAGAATTACAATGCTGCAATGGCAGCGTTACAAAATGCGGGGGACGCGGCGAAAGGGGATCAACGGGGCCGTAGGGGCGGGCCCCGCGGACAAGACCCGACACAGACGAACATCTTCAAGATTGTCAAGATGATCATGGAGAGGAACTTTGCGCCGGTCATCGTGTTCAGTTTTAGCAAGAAGGATTGCGAGGTGTA
The DNA here is from genome assembly GCA_963422195.1 of Carabus problematicus. Taxonomy (NCBI): domain Eukaryota; kingdom Metazoa; phylum Arthropoda; class Insecta; order Coleoptera; family Carabidae; genus Carabus; species Carabus problematicus. Next base: position 536,697 of record OY728578.1, read on the forward strand.
CGCTATGCAGATGGCCAAATTGGACTTCAACAATGGTAGTATAACGCATTCATTTTGTATTCAGTCAAACAACCAATTCACACGTCATCACTGCATCTCACTAGAAATTATGACGTCATAGGCGATTCACGTTTACACGCGTTCTAAAACGCGGATTAAAACAATGTTCGGGCCGCACGAAAACACATTTACAGCGTACAAGTCGCCACGGAACGTCAACTATAAACGTGTAATATTTGTGTTTCAGCGGTGCCAATAGTAAAAAAAACAAAATAAAACTAAGCTGATGAAGAATGAACGAAAAATCGTTTATTAGAAATGTTTATTACCATGATTAGTTCTCTTAAATGGGTGTTTCGGGACATATTAATAATAAAAAGGCGATAAAATGGGGATTCAATAATATCTTTACAAATACGTGGTGATATTTATGCTTGTTAGGTTGTCCCTAGACGATAACGTCAATTGGTTGTTTGTGTGAATACCGTATAGAATAAATCAGCTTGAAAATAAACGAAAGTTTGAGATGCGACGTGATCTTAACCTAACTAAAGTTGACAGTTCTTAAACTACTAACAAAAAAATGGTAAAATAAAAGCATAAATTACTTCATATTGACGATGAACTTCCGAACTACGAGTCTAATATTTAACTAACTTGATTTTCCTTGTTATATATATTTCAAAACTACGTACTTTAACGAATAAAAGTAACAAATTCTTTCAAACAAAAGTACATATTCAGCTGCGATTCAAAGTAAACCTGTGGATTTACGCACGTGCATTTGCAGCTACAGAGAAGAATCTAGTGGACGAGGTGTTCAACAACGCTATGGACGTGCTCTCCGAAGAGGATCGGCATCTGCCGCAGGTTGACAATCTGCTGCCGCTGTTGCGCCGAGGCATCGGCATACATCACGGCGGATTGTTGCCGATCCTGAAAGAAACCATCGAGATTCTCTTCGGCGAGGGTCTCATCAAGGCGCTCTTTGCTACGGAGACGTTCGCGATGGGCCTCAACATGCCCGCACGGACGGTCTTGTTCACGGGCGTCCGAAAATTCGACGGGGCCGAAATGCGTTGGGTACTTTTTTATTTTGTAAACATTAATAACCAAAGTTTTCTACCCTTAAAACAGTTGCAAAAGTGATTTACGCGTTATAGAAACGGATTTCAGCGCTGAATTTGGTATCAAATTGTGCAGTTTTAAATTCTAAACAACTGATTTCATGATACTTTTCTTCTAAAATGTAAGGGTCTGCCCGTAATCATGGCATTTTTGGCCCGTGTCCTCGGATTTCTGGCCGTTTTATTTTACAAAACATTAATAACTAAAGTTTTCTAACCTTCTAACAGTTGCAAAAGTGATTTACGCGTTATAGAAACGGATTTCAGCGCTGAATTTGGTATCAAATTGTGCAGTTTTAAATTCTAAACAACTGATTTCATGATACTTTTCCTCTAAACTGTATTCTTCAGCCCGTAATCATGGGATTTTTGGCCGTTTTATTTTACAAAACATTAATAACTAAAGTTTTCTAACCTTATCTGAAAATGTACAGTTGAAAAAGTGATTTACGCGTTATAGAAACGGATTTCAGCGCTGAATTTGGTATCAAATTGTGCAGTTTTAAATTCTAAACAACTGATTTCATGATACTTTTGCTCTAAAATGTATTCTTCAGCCCGTAATCATGGGATTTGTGGCCCATGTCCTTAGATTTCTGCAGGGACGCGAGGTATATTAGGTGATTCCTGGTTTTTTCAGATCACCTCTGGCGAGTATATTCAAATGTCGGGCAGGGCAGGACGTCGTGGCATCGATGACAAGGGTATTGTCATCTTAATGGTCGACGAAAATGTCCCGGCGGCTGTTGGACGCGAGATAGTCAAAGGCATGGCGGATCCGATGAACTCGGCGTTTCATCTGACGTACAACATGGTGTTGAACTTGCTGCGCGTCGAAGAGATCAACCCTGAGTACATGTTGGAGCGGAGTTTCTATCAGTTCCAGAACCAAACAGCTATACCAGGCCTGCATGATGGTAAAACCGTGAAAATAACACGTTATACATCAAGGGAGACTCGTGTCTTTGCTTGTCCGAACTGTAATTTGCATAGAAATACATCGCGCGCCGAAAATACCGGACTCTGTCGAGCTGTAACAGCTGTTTTTTCCACGATCGGGAGTAGAAACACTTAATGGATAGAGAATTCTAACAAATTGGAGTGAAATTGCAATATTTAGAAGCCGTTGGCGATGTTTTCATGCAACGCTAAAGGCTTCTAAATCTTGCAAATTCGCACCACGAGTTAGTAGAATTCTTTATTAAAGGTCTTTCACGATCGCGAGTAGAAACACTTAATAGATAGAGAATTCTAACAGATTGGAGTGAAATTGCAATATTTAGAAGCCGTTGGCGATGTTTCCATGCAACGCTAAAGGCTTCTAAATCTTGCAAATTCCCACCACGAGTTATTAGAATTCTTTATTAAGGGTCTTCCACGATCACTTAATAGATAGAGAATTCTAACAAATTGAAGTGGAATTGCAATGTTTAGAAGCCGTTGGCGATGTTTCCATGCAACGCTAAAGGCTTCTAAATCTTGCAAATTCCCACCACGAGTTATTAGAATTCTTTATTAAGGGTCTTCCACGATCACTTAATAGATAGAGAATTCTAACAAATTGAAGTGGAATTGCAAAATTTAGAAGCCGTTGGCGATGTTTCCATGCAACGCTAAAGGCTTCTAAATCTTGCAAATTCCCACCACGAGTTATTAGAATTCTTTATTAAGGGTCTTCCACGATCACTTAATAGATAGAGAATTCTAACAAATTGAAGTGGAATTGCAATGTTTAGAAGCCGTTGGCGATGTTTCCATGCAACGCTAAAGGCTTCTAAATCTTGCAAATTCCCACCACGAGTTATTAGAATTCTTTATTAAGGGTCTTCCACGATCACTTAATAGATAGAGAATTCTAACAAATTGGAGTGAAATTGCAAGGTTTAGAAGCCGTTGGCGATGTTTCCATGCAACGCTAAAGGCTTCTAAATCTAAATTCGCACCACGAGTTATTAGAATTCTCTATTAAGGGTCTTCCACGATCACTTAATAGATAGAGAATTCTAACAAATTGGAGTGAAATTGCAAGGTTTAGAAGCCGTTGGCGATGTTTCCATGCAACGCTAAAGGCTTCTAAATCTTGCAAATTCCCACCACGAGTTATTAGAATTCTCTATTAAGGGTCTTCCACGATCACTTAATAGATAGAGAATTCTAACAAATTGGAGTGAAATTGCAATGTTTAGAAGCCGTTGGCGATGTTTCCATGCAACGCCAAAGGCTTCTAAATCTAAATTAGTTAGTAGAATTCTCCATTAAGTGTTTCTACACGTGATTGTGGAAAAAGTACAATTGTTATCAATGTTTATCGATGTTTTGTAGACTATGTGAAGAGCATCGAGCAATATAACGCGATATCCATCAGCAATGAAGAAGATATCGCCACGTACTATAATATTCGACAGGAATTGGACAGTCTAGGCGTTCAGTTTCAGGGGTACTTGACAAAATCTGAATACCTAGTGCCGTTTCTTCAGCCGGGACGGATGATAAAAGTAATTGACACTAGTTTATTTAATTTATAAACAAATACAACGGTAGATTCACAGTTTTACCCAGAATTACAGCTTCTTTTTACACAGTAAGACACGAGGTATGTTATTGATGTTGATTGGTTGCAGATCAAATCCGAAAAAGACGAATACGACTGGGGCATTGTGGTGAATTTCCGCAAAGTCAATAACAGTTTCAGCAAACATCGCGGTGCGAATCCACTGCAGGCTAAAACGAAAGTTCTAGTCGATGTACTGTTGCATGTGCTGACGGATGAAACCAAAGGCGATGGCAGCAAGAAAATACCGAAACCGTGCACTGATAATGAAGTAAGGGCATTGTAAAAGTGTCTTGACTGCGTTTTACGGTATTCTGAAAGTAGTTGACTACTTTTTAGGGTATTCTGAAAGTGTCTTGAGTACTTTTTACGGTATTCTAAAGTGTCTTGACAACTTCTACGGTATTCTAAAAGTGTCTTGAGTACTTTTTACGGTATACTGAAAATGTCTTGAGTACTTACGATGTTTTAAAAGTGTCTTGACAACTTACGGTATTCTGAAAGTGTCTTGACAACTTCGACGGTATTCTAAAAGTGTCTTGAGTACTTCTTACGGTATTTTGAAAGTGTTTTGACAACTTCTACGGTATTCTGAAAGTGTCTTGACAACTTACGGTATTCTGAAAGTGTCTTGACAACTTTTTACGGTATACTGAAAATGTCTTGAGTACTTACGATGTTTTAAAAGTGTCTTGACAACTTACGGTATTCTAAAAGTGTCTTGACAACTTCTACGGTATTCTAAAGTGTCTTGAGTACTTTTTACGATATTCTGAAAGTGTTTTGACAGCTATTGACTAAGAAAATTTATTTGGGTGAAATTGAAGGAACAAGAAAGCGAGGAATAAATGGATGAATATGATAGAAAATGTTTTGAGTGAACGTAAAATTATAAGCAGAAATAATAGGAGAGCATGTATGACAAGGTGTATATGGATATTAACGAGGCGAGACAGTTATGTATGGATAGGAGTATTTGGCGAGCAATTGTTAGAAAATAAGGAATGAAAGGCAGTTTTCTATATAATATGTAATATTAATTTTTTTGAGTGATTGTTGGGAATAAAGGGCCTGCTACCCCAGTAATGGGAAAGGCGTGATGTTATGTATGTATGTTTTAACAACTTACGGTATTCTGAAAGTGTCTTGACAACCTTCTACGGTATTCTAAAAGTGTCTTGAGAACTTTTTACAATACTGTCACATATTGTAGAAGGAAAATCTGCTTTGAACTCCTAAAGTGAATTCTCCGTTCTAGAAAGGTGAAATGGAAGTCATTCCCGTGGTGAGTCAACTAATTAGCAAGATATCATCGATCCGGGTCCATTGTCCAGAGGATTTAAGACCACGCGATAACCGTCGAGCGATGTTGAAAACGATTGCCGAGGTTAAGAAACGTTTTCCAACGGGTCCGCCATTACTGAACCCGGTGACCGATATGAATATAAAGGACAAGGAGTTTCAGGAGATTTGCACGAAGCTTGAGAAACTAGAAAAACGGTAAGACTGTTCTGTTTCTGTGCAGTATTGAACACTGATAATTCATTCGTTCCAGTATGTTTGCACATCGTATGCATAAACATTCCTGTTTGGACACCGAGTACCCCAAGTATTTGAAAAAAGTCGAAATCGGCACGGAATTAAAGAACGCCAAACAGAAATTACTGGACGCCAAGTCCGTGTTGCAACTGGACGAGTTAAAGTGTCGCAAACGGGTGTTGCGAAGACTGAATTACTGCTCAAATGCGGATGTCATCCAGCTAAAAGGCCGTGTAGCTTGTGAACTGAGCAGGTAAATAGTGCGCGGATGTTGTAGATTGTTGGCGGCAAGCGACCGGTCGGTTGCCGCCAACAATCTACAGGTAAATAGTGCGCGAAAGTTGTAGATCTACAACATCCGCGGACTAAAACTAATGTGATTTGTTTTCCAGTGCTGACGAGTTACTCATCACAGAATTAGTGTTCAATGGTGTGTTTGGACAACTCACACCGGCCCAAAGTGCCGCAGTGTTGAGCTGTTTTGTCTGTGACGAGAAAAGCAACGACAGTTTGAAACTCGTAGACGAATTGTCAGGTCCATTGCGCACTATTCAGGTAAATTATACACTATTTTAAGCTTTCCGTGCGGTAATTTGACCGCAAATGCATCGCGCGGTCTAGTGAACTGTTTTATTGTACAAGAAGTTTAGTCACGTTTTTGGCACAGGATTTAGCGCGACGCATAGCCAAAGTCAGCCTAGAGGCTCGTCTGACAATAGACGAAGACGCGTACGTGGACAAATTCAAGCCGAACCTGATGGACGTTGTGTTCTCCTGGTGCAACGGTGTCACGTTTTCCGAACTCTGCAAAATGACGGACATCTTCGAGGGTTCAATCATCCGATGCATGCGCCGGTTGGAGGAGTTGCTACGTCAGATGTGTCAGGCGGCCAAGACGATTGGCAACACTGAATTGGAAGATAAATTCTCCACGGCCATCAAGTTGATGAAACGCGATATTATCTTTGCGGCCAGTCTGTATCTGTAGACGAACTGTTTTGCTGTATTTGTAAATAATAAAATCCTTTACACTGTTTGATAATAATGGTGTTGTTTTTATATAAATCGAGCACGCACTTGTTTAGTTGTAAGATACAATAAAGATTTTCAAACTTTAAATGTGTTTAATTGTATGTTTTCACTGATTTTCTACGAACGATTGTTGAAATTTGACATTTCGTGGACGTTGATATAATAAGTCTCTGTAAAGTGATTACCGACTGAGACAACAATAGTTCGCTGGTTTGCCGGTAGATGGCGCTGACTGGCTTAAAAGTTTAAAATTTGATTGCGCCGAGTCAATCAAGCTTGTTCAAGGCCGATTTTGCACGCAACTGTAATTTTGTCTGGACGAAAGTGACTCATTTATGCTATAGTATATATATGGCTGTCCCACAATATTTCTAACATTGGGAATTAACATGTAAATAACGAAAAATCATGATTATGAGCTGAACAATACATTTTAGAGCAAAAGTGTAAATAACAAAATTGTTCAGAATTAAAAACTGCATAATATCACAATTTTTTTTATATTTACATGTTAAATCCCCGTGTCCCAGAATCTTGGGACACGCTGTATATACCAAAGCAATGTTTTCAGTAAAAATCCAATGTTGAGTTTTGTAATGAACATATAATATATAAATAAATATTTATATATTTATAAATGCCCATAAATATATTTCTTCAGTAGTATTTATAGTGTTTTTATAGTATTTTTTTCAGATTTTATCTTATTAAATTGCTAATATTTGAGAAAAACGTTGTTTCGTGAAAATGTACATTTATAGTAATATATGGTATATCAAAGTAATAATTTGAGTAAAATATACCATATAGGTCTTTTTAATAAACAAATAAATGAAATCTAGATACATTTACATGTTGATATTTGCCCATAAATATATTTTTATTACGTTTTAAGTATATATTCCACGTTTTGTTGTATTAAATTGCTAATATTTAACAAATTTAATAGTTTTGGAGAGATATACATTTATAATTAAGTTCAAATGAAATTGTTGTTATATTTATACAATATTAATACTTCTCAAATACGTATTTCAAGTGTTGCAAAAGAAATTGACATTAATTTTGAAGAAATAATGATATAAAGATGGAAACATTTATATTTAAGTTGAAATAAAACTGTTATTTTATTTATACAATATTAATACCTTTTCGTCTACAAATGTTAGATTAAATTCGTGAAATGAACCAAAATGACCATACATATTTACAAAAACTTGTCTAAGTTATTCGTAAAATATAATAAACTAAATGTTTAATATACAATCTATTTTACTGTTAAATATCTTAAATATAACATTTGCAATCTACGCTAAATGTCAATCAAACTAATGTTATTTAAGCTAATAGACTAATAACTGATTTTAGAAGCATAAAAGTTATTTCCCTATGTAAATTATCCGTTACAGAATAAAATAATACTCAAAAATTGATTAGATTTAATCCTATAACACGTTTTAGTCCAATTTGAACCAATTGATTTACGAATTTACAAGTAAGCAAGCTGATGTTTTTTGACCAGGTAATACAGTAACTACGTCTTAAATTTGTTGTCGTTTTTCTAGGCTTGTAATGATTGTATTTTCTTCTAATTTTGTAGTAAATCATATTAAAAATATCATACTGTATTTCTAAATTGTTTATTGTGCTCTTATATACCGATTTATATTATTTTAATGTGTAAACAACATTATGTTTTTGGAACAGGTAGTATAATTCACTAACGGTTTTGTCCAGAGCATATTATTTAATAAATTTTCTTTTTAAAACGTAATGGACATAATTCTGAACATAATTCTACATTTATTTATTGTTAATTATGAGTTTTTGCAGTATTTTTTAGTGTTTAAAACAATCCGGTTTTCAAAATGTTTTCACGACAGAAATTTTTTCAAATATTTGCATTCTAGAACCATATTTGTATTATTATAATTAAGATTCCATCTTTCTTTATCCTTTAGATGTATTAGAAATTAAATTTACGCTTTAGATTAACTGTAAAATATTTTTTAAATTTTCTGGTGATACATGAAAATTAGGTTTGGAACCACTGAAGCGGTGCTAGTGCGCAGACTCCGACTGAGGGTATAAATACGGCTGACGAGCAGCGACTCGTTCCTTTCTCTGCATACCGTCGACTAGCAAGCACTTGTCTCTCGTGTGCTCCGTGTAATCTTGAATTATCTAGTCAATCATTGGTTGTTTATTTACAAATACATCGCGAATCGCTTTATTATTAATAACAATACATCGTGCTTGGTATATTTTCGATCGATTTAAATTTTTTTTACCACGTGGTCTCGTGTTTGCTTATACTTGGTTCATCGGTTATATTGAAGTGAATTATTGGTTATTATTTTGAATATTAACAACAATATACCGCGTTTCTTAATTTTTTTTACGATGGTTTAATTATTTTTTTTTTAGCCATGTGGCATCGATTGTTGTTTGCATTGGTTATCTTGAAGTGAATACTATTCATTATTATTGCATTGTGGTTCATACAGTGTCGTTTGCTTTGATTATTTGAATTTTCGCGCGTATTATTCCCGTGTTTATTAAAAGTTTTCCATGGATTAATTATTTTTTCATCAACGTTGCTTTGATTCTTGATTGTATTTTGTTCATTGGTTTTATTCAAGTTTTGTTCATTGGTTATATTGAGTGATATTCGTTAATATTTGTTGTTTCGTGTTTGATCTGTCGTATTGTTTTCGTATTTCGCGGGTGTTTAAGATTGCGTCAGCCAGTAGTGACGTCATCTGTTTATGTGGGGCCTCAAATGGGGAAATGAAGCTCGTATTGAAGTGAATATCGTTAACAATTGTTCATTATTATTATGATTCCGCGTTATTGTCGTGTCGATTCATTTGGTTTTTATTTTCGTTATTCGTATCCTTGTCCAGCGGACTGTGTTCATATGGAGCCTGAAATGGGAAAGTGAAGCGCAATACATAGCCTCTCCTTTTCAAATCCAAGGCGCCACCTTCTCGTTGGTGGGCTCCGTCAAGCTGTTTTACGTGACGAGGCAGAATTTTTCGGTTTTCAATGCCGAGTCTCGCACGTAATTCAGCGTCAAAGACGCCTTGGGTGATTTTGCGGGCTGTCCAAATTCTGATTTTGGATCAGCAACAAACATCGAATTATACGTTGCTTAATAGTTGATCGGATATTGTTCCATTTTCCGGAAAATTCTCTCCAATTTGTTGTGCAACTTCAAATTATCTTCTGCAACGTATCAATCAAAATCTATAACATTCTGCGGTTTCGATATCAAACTCAAATTCCACACAGATACTGAAAAAGTACCTCATTTGAAATATCACGCAATTTTTCTTGGGCCTCTGAAGAAATCTCGTGAAATATCTAGTTTTAAAGGCTGGAAAATAATTATTTTTTTTGGTTTTACCTAGTTTTTCTTGAATAACTACTGGCAATTTGACGCCAGTATCGACAAATATTCGATATTTTTGCTGCCCTGGACGTTTGAATGATTTATCTCTATTTCTGATATTGAATCCGACTTATTTATGTTATACGGGGTATAATTAAAATGAATACTCTTTTTGCTGATGCGTTTCTGCTGAATTATATACATTTATATTGACATTTCACACGACAATTTCTAAAATATGCGCCAAGATTTTAATCAATAATAAGAATGCAAGTACACAGTGTTTCTCTTTTTAATAAACACATTCAATTAATCTGAGGGGTCGAAGTTCTGCTTTTGTTATATATATTTGGAAATCTTGCCATGTCAAGTGCCATTTTGAAACTCGTACTAATTATTCTAGATTTGATACAATCATTCGGGACATCCAATTTTACGTGTACTATTTTTCCTTAAAACTAGAAATTCCAGTATGAAAAACAACGATTTTCCGTGAATATTCGGGACATCCAATTCTAATGTTGAATATTTTGCCTATTTGTACAATTGGTTTGCGAAAATATTCGTATTTGCGATAATACCAGTTCGCAAGTTGTGCGATTTCTGTTTAAATATACTATGAAATCTTAATTATTTGTGAAGAATTTTTGAAAGTTCTTTTTGGCCTCAATATCCAATTATATTTCTGGTAATTCCACTTTTGAGCAGTAGTTGAGCTGTAGACTGTGACAAAGTCCTTACGAACACATTCAATTGCTTAAATGTTGTTTAATTACGCTAAAAGTAATTAATATATTTCCAATTCTGCGACATCGATTCATATATGAAAACTTCGAAATCTTTGAAACATCCTTGATAGTTTATTCAAGTGTAAATATATAAGAAATATGTTTACGACAAAACTAATTTGATAATACAATTCCAAGTGTTGCAAAGTCTTTCAAATATCTGTACAAAATATCCCTAAAAATATATTCAAGTGTAAATATATAAGGAATATGTTTACGATAAACGTATTCTGAGAATACAATTCCAAGTGTTGCAAAGTCTTTCAAATATCTACAAAATATCCCTAAAAATATATTCAAGTGTAAATATATTCTATTTATGTTTCAAATATTCAAAGAATCAATCATGTGTTTTCTATTGGTTGATATAAGTGAAACAAATATTTGAGAAATGATTCACAATAACGTTTTTAAGATAGTCGCAAGTCTGACTATTATTATTCTGTAATCCCAAATGTATTTTAAAAGAATTGCCCAAGAATGAATTACTAAAAAGTGCTTACATTCTCAATTATTGCATTAAAAACTAGACTTTAACTTGTTTGTGCAAGAACTATTTAAACATTTTCATTAGCCCATCTTTTGCATCAAATTGATGAAAAACCACAATTTATACAGACAATTTGATCAGTTTTTTGTCTTTGTAAATTAAATCAAGCTCTGTGTCAATTTTTGCCCCCTAAAATGCAATAATTTCTTTGATTTTACCCAAAGTGTTTTCAAATATTAATAATAGCCTGCTCATTTATTATTTGCAAAATGAAAACGATCTTATTACTATTTGAGATATGATTCACAATAACTTTTTTTAAATAGTCGCAAGTCTGACTATTATTCTATAATCCCGAAGGTATTCTAAAAGAATTGCCCAAGAATGAATTACTAAAAAGTGCTTACATTATCAATTATTGCATTAAAAACTAGACTTTAACTTTTGTTTGTGCAAGAACCATTTAAAAAATTTTTATCAGCCCATCTTTTGCATCAAATTGATGAAAAACCACAATTTATACGGACCATTTGATCAATTTTTTTGTCTTTGAAATTGTGTCAAGCTCTGTGTCAATTTTTTTCCCCCAAAAAATAATAATTTCTTTGGTTTTACCCGAAGTCTTTTCAAATATTAATATTTTGTGCTCATTTATTATTTGCAAAATGAAAACGATCTTATTACTACTTGTGTATTTATAAATTCTCCGAGATATTTTGATATCCAAAACTTATTGCTTCAAGAAAATATATTCAGTCTTTCTTTAAAAATTACGCCAAGTATTTTAGGTATTCCCAGAACCTTTTGTTTAAAATAATGATATCTGGATACAAATATTGTCTTCGAATTTCAGTTGAATTTTTCCCTACCATTTCCACGATATCTATTTTGCAGTTTAATTCAATTGATATACTCTGAAAAAACAACTACAAACGTATGTTGTGATCCAAATTGAAAGTGATCTCTTTTCTGCTTTCACTTCAATTTGTTAAATAACACTTCTACTTTGACACTCGTTTTATTAATATTTTATAGAATACTTATGATTTACAACGGATTTTGTTATAAGTCGTTGATTATCTACAAATGAATTACTGACAGAATTTTTTGGCAGAAGAACATTTCATGCTGTTCTATGTAGATGTCCTAATACTAGTATGGACCACGCAATCATTCGCCGTTATAAGTTCTAGAGTATATTGCAAGTTGCTGTAACATTTCTTCATGATAAAACCTCTCTTAATACATTCATTTGTGCTACATGTATAGAAAATATTCGTTAAAAGTACGTTATTTTCGATGGTTTCGCTGTCAAATGATTTAAAAAATACATGAGCAAGAATATCGTATGATTTACTTTCCTGTAAACCTACTCTTATTTAAAGCTTATTTTCTGAGCAGCAGAATTCGTGAGCATATGTTTGTTCAATATGAAAATAATCGCTGTTATAAGTTCTAGAATATATTGCAAGTTGCTGTAACATTTCTTCATGATAAAACCTCTCTTAATACATTCATTTGTGCTACATGTATAGAAAATATTCGTTAAAGTACCTTATTTTCGATAGTTTCGCTGTCAAATGATTTAAAAAATCCGTGAGCAAGAATATAATCGTATGATTTACTTTCCTGTAAAAGTACTCTTATTATTTAAAACCTATTTTCTGAGCAGCAGAATTCGTGAGCATATTTTTGTTCAATATGAAAATAACTAACATCTTTTACATTATATTTTTTTCCCACTTCGGATAATTTCCAATTGAGTTCTTTTCTTTTCATTTGCTTTCTAACTAAATATGCCACAGCAAATTTTCAAATATCTTGACTGTTTTTTTAGCACAAGTTTCTGATGTATCATTGAACTGAATGTTGTATTACATGATTGCGATATTGTCTGCTGAGATTTTTTGATAAAAATTGACCTTATTTGTATACCTAATATGATCTATTTTCTAACTATTTAAAACTACTTCATACTTTTGTATGGATCGATGCATGTAGCATTACGTAATAGTACAATATAAATACGAATATTTTGGTTTTCACCAAAATAGAATAACGGGTCCGTTTCTGATGTTTTATTGGTTTGAGTATTTTGACTTTTGACAACAGACAAAAACTACAAATTTCCTGATCCAGTTTAGTAAAGTTTAGCTGTCCAAAACGGATATTGTGTTATGTATGGCGTTTACAGCCTTTAAAGTGTTGCTCAAATACAATTTTTTTACCCGAGATCATGAACTTTGATCCAAAAATTTGCAAATTTCGACATTTTTCTACGGTGCCATACCTTAAACCTCCAATTATTTTGTGTTACACCAAATTTCAACTTATAATTGTCATCTTTTCTGCCACAAGCTTGTATATTTCACAATGCCAGTAACATTTCCTGCGTATTTATGTCACTCTCATAATTCAGTTTTATCAAAAATGTTTTGAATAATTAGCAAGATAAGTATCAATCTTGTTTTCTGTTATAAATTAATTCATTTTGTTTTCTAAAGGTCCTCAAGCATATATTTCATTTCCACTGAATTTTGCGTTGTCGTTATCACTTTTATTCTTCTCTTGACCTACTTTCATTTATTTGATAAACTAGAATTTAGTCGTCAATATTTCTGTATGTCGCCTGTTGTTTACTGTAATCGGTACACTTAATAAATAAAATATTTCCATCATTTGTGTTAACAAACCTTTGATTGTATCTCGTCATGTATTCTTTGGTATTTTTGTGCACCTGAAATTTTATTCTTGAACAAAATACAACTTACCTATATTTTTGGGCTGATATTTTTTTAAAAAACAAATTGCATTTCAAATGCAAAGTTTTCCTTGAGAAGTATTGATGAAATGTCATTATATTTTTAATTAGTCGTCGTAAAAGAATGTCACAATGCAGAGTATTATTAAAAAAAAACAATTGTTTCTTTAACGTTATTTGCCATATCAATTTTTTTTACATATTTAAGCTTTTTATCTTTAATTTTTGAATAATTGATGTTTATCGAGATTATTCGTAAAACATTCTACAAGATTCTCCAAATCTGCTTTGTTTATTATTATCACACTTGTATTAATTACATTTTCGTTAAATTTGTGCTATGGGGCTTGAAATTCGATCAATGTAATTCCTTTCTTGGCCAACGTCTATCTTTAAATGAATTGAAACAACATTACTGAATGTATTTGTACCAGTGAGAAAATGAATTATGTTGCTGGATTTTTGCGTATTGTACGTTGCATGTATATTTACTTGATCTTCGGCCCTATTGGCTGCAAGATATTTCCTTGTACCGTGCCTGTATTGAAGACACGTTTACCAACAACAAGATTCAATCTGTCACTTTCGATTTCATCGTGAATTGGGCGGTTCCCAGTTTTGTAGGAGTTGGACCAATCAGGCTATTTTGTTCCGTAGTAACGGTTCCTGATTGGTGGACGGTGACATCCCATTGTCTGCCTAGAGGGGTTGGTAGTATTTCAAATATAGAACAGGCAGAATCTCGGTGACCCAAATTTATTGCTATTTAGAAAGTATGTCCTATTCAAAAGATATCCTTGGAATTAAAATTCATCAAACGTTGATCAATATATAATTTGCCGCTTCTTAGATCTTTTCATCGAATACTTTAATCTATTTCATTAATTATCATTGGCGATTCAATTGTGAATCATTACGGAAAGATTTCTTGCAAATTTATACATTTTTAAAACTGATTATTTGCAAAGTGCCGAATTTGTTTCCGAAAGAATATTTTCTGAATATTTTCTAACTGATCCTAATTCCAATAAATATATATTTTCCAAGTTCAAATTTAATAAAAACTTTTGGTTGTATTTTCTGCTCTTTTGGGTAATCTATTTTTATATATGTCGTTTTCAGAAACTTGAGGCATATTGTTGATATTCTCCTGTTGATATGGGTCATCATTTTTTATATAAAATACTAGAAATTATCCTTTCGCCCGATATGTAATCATATTATGTCGCTTTTGTAAGATAAGTTTTGAATAATGTTCTACGCAAATTTCCTACAAATTTTTAACACCTCTTTAGTAATTTAGTGATTTTAAGTCATTTTACAAACATTTTTTCGATATAATGTCGTTATACATTTTGCGTTCAGCATTCTAGGTATTTCTATTTATTTATTTTGAATATCGCCTAAATCAGTTACGGCAAAACAAAAGCTTACCGATTTGTAATCAGGATTAATTCATTGGCTTTTATTTTCGTCCGCTGGAAAATTTAGTCTGTGTATTGATTGCCTCAAAGTGCATCATCTTTTCACGTTTCAAATAGACTGTAGGTATTTACATTCTTATATAATATTTATTAAAAAAAGCGCTAATTCTTCTTTCACATACCATGGTGGGATAATGACTTCAAAGAAAATGATGAATACACAGTTCAAAGCATTTGTACCCCCAAAATACAGTGATTTATCTATTAATTCTTTTTCTAAATATGAAATGCATCATGCCGAAATATCACTGATACTATCTAGTATTGTTCCTATTTGAATTCGATTTAGTCATGTACTAGTTTCACTTAATTGATGTAATTCTTGATTACTGATTCATTCGTCGTTTAGTTATATGAATTTTACTAAATAATCGTATCTTATTCTTCAACGTTTTATATAAATATATGATATTTTCCAATACTATTTTTTGAGCATTTATCGCATTACATTGCGTCACATTTAATTTTAATTCATAATGTTATTAACATCTCCTCAAATCAGAAGTTTAATTGGTTTGATCATAATAGCTAGAAGTGTATCATCTTATGAAAAACTAAAATATCCTTACATATTTTTAATCACAGAATAGTGTTTTTATATATCAACACACATCTATACGTTCAATATAGAGAAATAATTCCTATTTTTTCCAATTCTCACTAAATACATTTACTAAATAAACGAGTTTTCATTTACATACTCTATTGTCTGCACTATTTGGCGAATTTTTTTGGCTGTAAATTCTGTTTAAAAATGCTTGTAATCCGTATCAGATTTACATAGAATTACGATTTATATTTCCCGATTCGTATGTGTCAAGATGTTTTGTACATTTTGACGATGAACTTCTGCTATTCAGAAACTTAAATCCTGTGTCTTGTCGTGTATCGATAGATAATTATATGATTGGTGCTTTCTAAACTCTTGAAGATGCATCGACCGTGTTCACAATTCATGTGATGTCTAGTATCACTCGTATTCGAAATATCTTCTCGTTGTCTGAACAAAAGTTTATAATATAATAGTTTTAACTCCGCGACACATGCGTCCACCTTTCGTTTTCTCTTTGTCCACCTTTGCTATTGGTTCCGAGGCCGTTATTAGCCCCGCCTGTCCGCGATTTTATCCCCACCAACTGGGAGGAGTCTATCGAACGAACGGTTAGGGTTGAAAATGTGGGTACATCCTCTTGTGCTGCAGAGGGCTGTCGAGAGTATATTCCGATCTAACCGTGGCAGTATCTTTCTGTGATTCTGATTTTTTGTTTGCTTCTTGTTCCTTTCCAATTTGGACCCCAAAATAGTATCATTTCGGGCATTCTAGTAGATCTCTTCAGTGACCTGTGCTTCAGTTCAGTGTACGTAGTTTCGTCGCTATTCTTTTTGGTTAGAAGTTAGTATTGCCTTGCAATGTAATCTACTTTTTCCGACGACGATCTAAAATGGTGCGAAACTTATAAGCAAGTGTTGTGTTGTGTGTTGTGAATCTCCAAGACCCACAAACATTCTTCAATCTGGCAACACTAAACGAAAGTGAAGACTGGGCCGGCTTGTCCGAGTACCCGGACGAAAGCTACAGTGTCTGTAGCGAGGAGGACTACGCCAGGATGGTGGAGACACCACATCCTTCCAATTTGACCACAGGCCCCACTTCTTCGCCGAGTTCCAGCTTGTTTACAACTCCGTCAAGTCACAATTTCCTCAGCGCTGCAATGTTGCTGAACGAAAGCGCTACGTACAAACCCTCGGTGGGGTTTAAACCCACACCTGGAGGGTTTAATAAACCGCGGGCGTCGTCCAGTACGGCGTCCGGGTCATCCTTGTTCACTATTGATAGTATCTTGGCACCAAGACCGTCTGTGAGTGGTTCGCAGCATCGAGCGACGGCGATTCTCAATCACCCGTTGCACCTGGGGCATATAGCTGCTGCAGCCGCTTCGGGATTCGCCTCCCAACCGGCTGATTTCCTAGGTAAATACCCTTCGAGTTCGCTGCAACCCATCAGATTTGTTTTAAATCTCACCTTTGAGTGTTTTATCCTGGCGATTTTTCTATTGCTCAGAAATGTAATGTATTTTATGTTGTATCCAGTTTCTTTTTTCAAATTTATTTATGCTTTACACATGACAGCATCACAATCTCAAACGTATTTTCGGAAATCTATGCGTCGTCTGTCCGGCCATCATTGTTAAAATAATCTTTTTATTGTCGACTTTTCATAATTTGTTAACACATTTTTTGTTTTCCATGATATATATATTTTGGTTTTTAATTTATCACCACATATTATAGTTCACGTACGCAAGATGTTTATCAACAATAGTGCCCTTTATTCAATATTAGTACGACGTTATTTACTTACTATTCTTTCTATTAATTGCGAAGATAGAAATGCTTACAAAATACTGTACATTTTTATTAAATCTTCCGAATTTATCTGCTGTTATGCATTTTCGTTGAAGCTCCAAATTGTATTTCTATAATTGGTAAATTTGACCCATTTAACTGTTCTTTTAAGCACAACTTGATAACACAATTGTGCTGCACATACTTGAATTATTGTTTAATATAATATATCTTGTAAAGATATACACGGTCAATTTTTTTTTCTGAATTAAATATGAAAGTGAAACACTCAACTCACTATTTGCTTGGCGATATTATTAATGATCAATGATTTGTGAATTCCTATTAATCTATATTTATCATTGGGTCTACTATGAAAGGAATACCCCACATTTTCGTCAAATTTCTCTTTGAAAGTATCAAATTCGTATGCTTTACACTATCAAATTAAATTATACCGTGATATACAAAATATATTTCTATGTTATTGGTCCCGTCTATATACCTACTAAATTAACCCTAATTATCTTATTTCCGTTTAAGGAACCATACCAGTAAAATATTTTCTCGCTACACAACATAAATAAAAAATGTTCGTGTACCTCAATTTTCAGTAGGTACCATTATTGAAAGCTGCCATTTCGTTACATATACATATTTGCGTTTATATCCATTTTACCTCGTTCTGTTTTATTAAAATTCTGGGTAATCGCTCAGAATTATTCCTTGTAGTAAAGATTTACGTTACTTAAATAGTTTACTGTACCATCAGCATTAAGTTTTTATTAAAATTCATTTAAACAAGCGCTCATACACAAGTCTATCGTTAAATCGACTTATTCAGGATACGTTTGTGAAACATTAACAAAAATTCACGGTATTTTTCTCGTCAAACAGCCGTTTTAAAAAATCCCGGAAAAGCTTTTAAAGCTCTCGTTCCCGTGGGAGTTGTATTTAAAAAGCGGCGGCTTTTAGTCGTAAGCCCAATTGTGGAAGCTTTTTTTTCGGGGGTAGCATTAAAAAATTATTTGATTCGCCTTTCGTTTAGATTGATCATGATCCTTTTGGTTCTCTGTACCTTTCTGTACTGTTAATTGTAAAATACACCAGTGAATTATATCGTATTGTTTAATTTAACAATATCCTCGATACATTCGGTGACGTTGAAAATATGGTTTCCATAAAACTGTCAATATTAATCCCCAAATTTCTTACTACATTTAGTCCTAGTATTTGAAGCCATATACATAATGTTGGATATTCATCTAATTTGCTTTTTCTTTATATTGTCTTTATACAATTCTGACTAAAATATTCGTTATATTTTTCCTGGAATAACATAAATATATACGATATTCATCTTAGTTTTCCGAATTATTGAGATACGGTATAAATTCAACTGTTAGCTGTTGAATTTTAAGATTTTCTCGCTGTATTTTCCTAAGGGCTGTTTTTGACAGCGCGGGGTGCTTAGTCTTAGGGGGGTGGCTTGGTTTGTGGTGTGAAATCCCTGCTGTTATTTTTAAAATGCGAGCTTTTCCGCCCCGCCAGTCAATATCTAAATACTTACATGTATGTTTAAGTAAAAGCGCTTTTAAAACCGCGAAAATCGATTTTCTTACACTTGCTATGTAACTGTACTTCTAAACATTATTCTGCAAGTTTTATGTCTTGCTATCGTCAGTATTCACTTCAAGAATATCAATCTAAATATTTCCAGATGCTATTTTACATCAACAAATGGTGAATTCGAACTTAATACGTCAGAAATACAGAGTTTAAAATGCGCAAATACTACCAGTGTATCTGCATTGAAGATAGCAACAGTTGTCGCTGCTAATATTGGAAATAATTTGCAAATATCTTCCAAATATTATAGTCATTATCACACAATTAATTGAGCAAGATGTCCTATCGAATTTTCCATTCATATCACGTGTTCAAATGTAACACTGCCAATGAAAATCATTACATCACAATTGAACTATTCTGCATATGTTCAAATGTGCTTAATTCTTAACATTTACTTGTCTTTTTGCTTTTTCTAGACGTCAAAATTGCGATAATTCTCGTATCACTTTTCAATACGACTTTACACAATATTCACTCACATTATTTTCGTTGTATTTTCGTTGTTAGTCTTTATTTATTTGACTTAATCTGACCAACACTCTTCATAATATGAATTTACAAGATGCATTCTCTTTTCAATTCTGTAAATTTCAATTTTATAATTTTACGTGTTTTGCTTGTATCGTCATATATATTAGTTTTAGTTCAGTCGAATTTAATGAAAGATACTGAATTCTGCAGATTAAATTCTATTTTTCCTTCATTTATAAGTGAATTGACGTAGGTTTTCAGTTTTCCTAAATGCCTTTAGTGAAATCAGTTTGAAAATAAAAATATCCACATTGTATTAGTCCTATTATTAAAATAATTTTTTCGTTCAAGCAAAAGTTACTGTTTATTTTTTGGTACTAATGAACATTATCTCAATTAGATATTCAACCTCACCATATTGTTTTATTATAATCTCATGTTTAAAAGCATTTTAAAATAAGTTTACCTTAAAGAAGTGCTAATCAGTGTATTTCTAGTTTAAATTAACAGACGAATTTCTTATATCTTATCTGAGCAACACTATATAAATATTACGGTTGTCGATCTTTTTCCTATGTACATAAAATGAATGTTACTTATACACAATATTGATCATAACTTCTCTTAATACTCCAATGGTACATATGCTAAATTTTCCTGACAAGTTTAGCAAATCTTTCAGGAACTTCATACAGCATTTTGGTATCTGTTAAAATTGATATCAAACCCTCCCAAAGAATAATATGCCCCTGCTCTGAATGTATTTTGTCTAGTACGTTTTTAAACGAATTCCCTTTTTCTTTTGTAAAAATTCTTTGTTTTTTCGTAAAATCTCATTTGAATTTGTCAGTGTGTGATTGATTATAGCTCTTTGTTACTTGCTGAATGGATCGTTTTGTTCATTTTGTGCTTTAGCAATGGCATATCCGAACTTCTATCCGGGGTATATGCACGCCGTAGCGGCGGCTGCTTCCATGCAGGCGGCCTCGAACCCAGCACTCCACGGTCACGCTGTCCACGCACCTCCTCCGAAACGGAAGCGAAGACATCGCACCATCTTCACTGAGGAGCAACTTGAACAACTCGAGGCCACCTTCGACAAAACACATTACCCTGATGTTGTTCTACGTGAGCAACTCGCGCTGAAAGTAGATTTAAAAGAGGAACGTGTAGAGGTATGTAATTGAGAAGGCCGAATCTGCCCAAATGGTTGGGCATTGGACCAATTTTGCACAAATGTTTCACTCGATTACAAGAAATTTCGTCGGGCCATTTATCGTTTAATACAAATCCTGCCGAATATTAAGTTATTTTTTTGATACCAATACATTTTCAAGTGATACTTTCATGCTAGGAGTAGGTTGCAATGAAACACTCGAGTTACAAATACTAGTTGTTGTTATTGATAAATTTATGTTCCAAGTTTCTGTTGTGTTTATTATTTAGTGCCACACATTTATCAACATTATATTCTTCAGTTACTTGAAGGCTTAATTCCTGGGTTACCTACACATTGTTGACATGTCATTTTGGGTGTCCAAATCATTTTTCTTAAGGTTGACAGAACATCCATATTTTAAAACATCGCTTGTGTTATTTTTGTAACTAATATTACCAGTGGTAGATCTTGAGTGTGCTCAGCAACTCCAGGTATATTCTTACTCAGCAACATTTCTATTTGTCAAGTTACCTCAGCCATGACAGCAAATACATTAACTAATTGAACGTAAATAAACTTTTGAACCATCATCTTTGTACTGCTATGCATACATTTCTTCTCAAAATCGTCTGTGATCATTTATAAGATCAAAAATTGTTTTATTTATCTCAGAAAAAAATTACCAAAATTTCCCAGCGATTTCAAACGCGAATAACTCTAACTTTTACCAATGTACGATCTGCTTTTTCGTACGAAAAAACCGCGGAAATATTGACTCAGAATTTTATTCAATAGCCGCTCTCAATTCTATGTTCTTTTAGTGATTAATTTTCGTAATATCTCCTGATACCATTTGGAAACTACATCTTGACAGTACTTTCGTGTGTTTTTAATTTAATTGTCCTGGTTTTTGTTTTATAAACATTGATATTTTTCCGTGACAACGGTGTATGAAACTGTGCCTTCTCAAATAATTTCTTTTTGAAGAATCCAGCTGTGTGGAATTTACGTGTAATATATCGCTTTAGACGTTGAAATATTGCGTTACCCCGGGTAACTTATCTTCTATTGTTCTGCATCAAAGATTCCACTCGTTTGTTTGAAGTTTCTCCGTTTTTATTTTTGTTTTATTCGCCGACGACTGCTGATCATTATATCATATTGTCATTATATCACCGTTGGATCCAGTCGCAGAGTGCTGTGATGATTTGTCAAAGAGCCCCGATGATTTAGCCGCATATTGTGCTCTGTTCACCTGAGTTCATCCCAGTGCCCAGGTACAAAGTGAATTGCGTTTCAAGCGTAGATTGGCGTAAAATATAACAAGCTTTGTTCGTCTGTCTCTATATGTCGCAATTGTCAGCCATTTTGTTACAACATATATCGCTGTGCATATGTAACTGAACGATGTATATTTTCCTTTTCCTTAAAGATTTTGCTCTCTCTGATTCCCGTAAAATTCGTACAAAAATAATTTACAATTTATGACTGTCCACAATGAACTGCAACCTTGTCAATCGGCGGATGAAGTTTCTGCTATTATACAACTATGAAAGAATTTGTTTCATTCGAATTTATTGTCGTAAATCGATTCTGAATATGTTATGTCTGCATTTTGATATGAAATATTTTATTAGCGATGTGTCGGTTAATCAAAAAGTAATCAAGATCGTGTGCTCGAAATGGTACTCGATTTAAGTTGATAGGGGTGGGCTCATTTTGGCACCCCAAGTGTTGACGGCGTTATCTGAAAGGGTGGTTCTGTGTTTGACATTTATATTTGCCCATTTGATAACCTTATTAATTTGACGTATCACTTTGACAGTCCTTGTAGCTTCCGAGTAAACATTTTACAATATAATTTGTTCCTAACTCTTTGTAAGATTTGGTTTATTCAATTGCAAATACCATTTGAAACAAACAAATCATCTATCTCTTGTGGAGAAATATTGTTTAATAATTATTATTTTTGTATCTCGTATATTTCCATCCGATTAGTTTGACCAATCAAATACCAAAAAAACTTGATTTTAATACTGGAAATTACACTCAAAGACGTGTGGGCCCCTTTTTTACTTCTCTTTTTGTGGGCAAATACCTAATTTCATTCGACGTTTCTTGAACTATCTGAATATGATATTGAAACAGAAAATATACAGTTCCGATTGCTTTTGAAAAATGATCAGTTGTGGTGTCAATGTTGACAAGATAATTCTTTTTGGTTTTTGTGCTCAATTTCGGTGGTGTTGTCAAATTATTTCATTCCAGGCCGAATTTAACACTTTTAAGTTGTGTCAAAAGTGAAGACTCCCGTTTTGCACAAATGATGTATCATTTACCGTTTGCCCGTTATATAAATAGCTCTTGGTTAGTTCAGTAAATGGAGCGGCTGTTTTGATTACAGTCTCCTGGCCCTTCTCAATGTCTTGTGGGGAGGGGACGCGGGGGCTCCCCCCTTTCTCTGAACCCTTCGTATTATTCCGGGGGGGTTGCTCTGCTTTGTATTTAAACTCGTGCTCATTCTATATTGATTCCCGGCAATTGTGGTTATATTTCGGAACAATTTGTCTATTCTCGATCACGGTCTTTATTTCTATTTCACATTGAGCTTCATCTCGCATATATATCGTAAGCATCACATTATTCCCCAGATATTCTATCGACGTGTACATATTGTTCTATGTCGATATTCTCATATTTTATTTACGCACAACTAACTGCCCCGTTTGACTAATTTATTAAATATTTTGTGATCAATCCTTTTCATTGAATCATTGTGTCATATATCAAAACAAAAATCTACTACTGTTACAAGTTAAATAATAATTTCTAGCGCGTAAAAATCAAGTATTATCATTTCGCAAGCACCTTGGTTAATTTTATTCGTAAAAATACAAATTCTCTTGTTAATTAGAAACTCATATCGTTAACACTACCGACCTGGTCTGGTGCCAACGCATTGCTACCAACTCTCAAACACTTAACAGCCCTGGCGGAAGAGAGAAATAAAAAGTATTTTCCCCAGCCGTTAACTAACGGGACGAGGGATAAAATTTGTAATTGTAATTAGCTGCAGAACTTCTGCCGCTACGCGAAGTTTAATGAATTGTGAAGGGTTTCTTCTTAATAATAACAAATTTTATTTATCACTCCTGGTGGAGTTTCATTTTCCATTATATTTACTTCAATTTCCAGTGGAAATTCATCTGAGTAATACTCATCGGTCGCTGAAAACGTAGATATATTTTTGGCCAAAAAGTTTTACCATTTTATCCGAAAGTCTGTTATAATTTACGTTTTTTTTCTCTAAATTTAAATGTCCGGCTCGAAATGCGTAAGTAATTTACATGATTTTCATGTTATAAACATACATTTTAAAAGTATCATTCGTGTACTGGAATTAATTAATTTTGTGCAATATTCATCTGAGGTAACCAACATTTTATACACAATTTTCAAACTTTATTCTTGGCTAGGAATTGGTTAAATTTCTCCCCCCTGAATATCGGTCCGATAGATTCTTTCTTTACAGTTCTATGCATTACAAGCACTTTTTCTTTTTCGGTACAATTCATTTTCATCTGTTACATTTTTATACATATTGCTGGTACTAATTTCTAGCGAAGAATTTCTCCAAATATATTTCTCATTGATCCTGACTGATTTCCCATAATCCAGTTTAGTGTTTTTTTTTGTTTTTGAATCTACACAGTTGGCAGCGCGTACAGAAGCGTTGATTCATTATTAAAACAATTTGCAATGTACGCCATCTGTTTATTCAACGGGGAACCATTGTTTTGATTTGAGGTTAGGGTGCGCTGAAAACCTACAATTCACCACGAATTTGTCTGCGAACAAATATTGCTGCATTCTGTCAGTCCCGTACTTAGTTGACATTCATAATATTACTAATTTTGTTTGAACGAAAACTTACTGCGCGAAACAGTTTTCCTTTCTTTTATGAGCGAGTACTTGTGTTACCCCATAATATCTCTTGAAACA
Organism: Carabus problematicus; assembly: GCA_963422195.1. Classification (NCBI taxonomy): domain Eukaryota; kingdom Metazoa; phylum Arthropoda; class Insecta; order Coleoptera; family Carabidae; genus Carabus; species Carabus problematicus. The sequence goes on from OY728578.1 coordinate 561,473, forward strand.
TATCAACACATTTGCGGTACCAACAATATGTATAGATCCGTGTGGTTGTACCAAAAATTAATCTGAAATTCCACGACAGTTTTTCCTAATTGTTCCTTCAGATTGTACTTTTAAGTTGCGAAAACAAATTACTATTTATTTTCATGTTTACTCTTGTGAAACAAATGACTTCTATCATTTATTTTGTCTTGGTTGCATTGTTAAAACAAACTGCTATCCATACACTGGTTGTCATGGTTACCGTTGCTTAGTGATAATTCCTTTGAATTGTGTTTTGTTTTGGTCGTCAATAAATAGTTCTGCACTTTTGTTTCGAGAATAGACAGGATTCACTCGGGGTGCTGTTCATTTGTTATCTGAACTCGTGTGCTATGCGCATGCTCAGTCGGTAACATACGTCACGTGTGTATGCGTGTGTTTGTCTGTTCCATGGAGAACCAGATTATTCTATTACCAAGTATCAACAAACGCGGAGGGTAGAGCTAATTTTGTTTAGTTTGAAAACAATTCATTGTTTCAAGTGGATCAAAAATTCAAGCAGAGGTTTAATTACATTCACATTGATCGTAGCTGGCGGCGACTCGTAACGGAACATTCGTATGAGAACGATCGTGGATGGCGAGGGGCCGGGCATGGGGGGGGGACGGCTCATATCTGCATGCATATAATACACATTACATATATAGCAAATGGGTAGGAAAAATAACGCAAATTAACGTCATCTGTTAGTATCTACAAGTATATAGATATTGGTCTTTTGTTATCAGTCTGCACCCTTTAATTGTTTGAACAATACTCAAGAATATATATATTTTTGTATATATATATATATATGGTTCTACAAGAATTTTTCGAAACAAGAGTCTCCGGTTTTTTTCATTTTTATGTGAAATCTGATTTTAATCTATTTTTTGCATTAAACTATATTATTTTTACCGTTTTTTTTTGGATTAATTTTCTCTATTACATGGGTTTTTGACCTGTCGTTTAACTTGAATTTTAAGTGAAATCTCGTGTATTTTCGTCTTTTTATCTGCTGCTGAAATTGATTGTGAATTGTACGAAACTCCATTACAATAGATATTTGGGGATATCTATGGGAAGATATTTCAAATTGTATTATACAAATATCTATTGTTCGTGTCTGTCTGCTTGAGGTCCCAATTGTTTCAGGTAAACTTGCTTTTTAACCTTTTTTCTCTCATAATTCGCAATTATTGTATATAAAATACCGATGTTTATGGACTATTCCATAGCACCCCCGCGATTTCTTAGCAGTTTATAACGAAACTTGTACCTGCGTGTAACTATACACATAAAATGCAAGATCAAATTTTGAGAGCTACAGATATTGTAATATATGTAAAATATTTTCTCTATTTCTTACGATAGTTACCATTAGTTCCATTTGATTCTAATCGTCATGCGTTCGATCAGCTCGTTCCAGCCATATATCTTAGATATTTTTGAAATACGTGTTGTTGTATATAATATTCATCACATGTCACATGTCCTAAATTAAAATTTGTGTGTTAAACACACTACTCCGTAATTGTTTTGTATATTAAGTCAAAAACTTTTGCTATTATTTTGCCTTTAATTAGGAATCTTAATGATTTGTTTGAAAAAAAATCAACTAATATTCTCAATCTATAGATGATGTACATATGTTCTTAACTTCTAACGAATTATACAGGCTTCTATAATATACCTTTTTTAATTATTTGTTTTCAAATGCGCCGCTTCTAAACCAAATGATTTCGTCGTATGTGGTTTCTTTCTTAAGAATACTTTTTTTTAATGTAAGAATTATTCCGTTAATTCTTCTCCTGAGCACGTTCCTGTTTCAGGAGATGCCCTAGGGATTTTTTACATCGCTTGGTTGGTTACATTTCGCTTCTTTGCTGTGTTGATACAAGCGGGGCTGTCGGGGGGGTTTGAAAGAGTTTTTTTTTTTCGTAAAATAATTTTATATTCAGCGAAAAATTGATTTTTATATTTGCAAGTCAAACGGTTCTACAGAATATAATAAGTTTACTATTCAATCATTTGTTTTGTAATTTTTTATGTACAATTTTTCCACGAGTATTGAAATTTAATCGTATTTTCACATGGTAATTCTGATGAAAACTGGCTTTGGTCGTCTTACTTTTCATATTCCATTCAGTGTCGTGTTCATTAAATTCACAGGCTGACAAATTCACGTTGAGAAAACCGTATCATTTGTTATCTAAGATAACTATACTACTTTGACAGATAGGGGCGTTTTAAGTGTGTTTGTGGTGGCATCAATGATTTAGCCAGGCTTTGCTACTAAATCCCTAAATGTGTTTGGTTTAATCCGGGACTTGGTGAATCGATCTTACGGTTTGAAAAATTGATGACATATCCTCTGTTGTCTTCCGTCCACATCCAATTCTCCTTGTATGGCTCTTTTTTTAAATTATAACACTTCGATTTACAGGCCAAAAATTCCGATAACAAAATGCGTAATTCGTTAATGAAAATGCTTGATCCATTGTAGAGCTCTTCGCTTATAGTCAACTTTTGGTGGATTAGCTGCGTTTTGATGTCTTTAAAGCCAGATTTTAACCCTACTTTCATCTGTCAAATTGTTTCCATTGAATTGTCTTTGAAAAAATCTCTTCGAATTTAAAGTCGTGTACATATCGTACTGATAATTTAACTATTCTATTGTGTTCTTAATTATTCACTCGAAATTTTGGCTTTGCAACGACAATTTAATCTATTTTTCAATAGGTATCGTAACATTTTCTTTTCGGTCTCAATTTATTTGGACATTTCAACTTGAAGCTCACTAAATTTTGTCCCATAACTTTGCAATTAAGTATCCCAATTTTTACACACGCAAAAGCAGTATTAATTATAAATATATTTATTTTTATTTCAAATGAAGTATATTGTACAATAGATGCTCAAAGCAACTTTTCTTTCTGACAAATTAATCTATGTTTATATTCCGGTTTTCTAAGAAGTCATTAAAATTTCCTCCGTTGTTTAAACAAGAAACAAAGTTCGAACATTTTTCTAACACTATCAAATTTGATATTTTTTCACTATGTAATATTATGGATCTATAAGTGTAATTTCATTTGATAATATGTCATTATTGACTTATTAATATGGCGTTATTGACTTTATATATATATTATCAGCTATCAAAATAAACCTTGTACTACTAAATTTGAATGGGGCTTTGTTCACAATGAGATGGGCCCGTTGCTGCTGTGACAGCTAATATAGTTCTACCGCTCGACAAATTACTGCGCTTGACAGCTGTGAAAGCTCCGTGTCGGAAGCTAAGAGTTCAGCTGTTAAACACTATTGTTCAGTATTCATTGCTTTTCAAATTGTATTTATACATTTTGTCCGTGCGAGTTCTGCTTCAATTATAAAATACTCTTTCAACTTTGTCGAATGAAAACTTCATTTTGATGAACTACTATCAACTCTAAATGCTTTCGTTGATATAATTCTAATCATACTGCAATTTTATAGCATTATAAGCGGAAATAAACGAAAAATCTTTCATTTTAATCCACAATTTGATAAATATTTGTTTTTCAGGAATTCATGTTAAAAAATATCCTTTTTGGATCTTTAAAATATATAATTTCTATTTGACATGGTAACATTTTAAAATATCTGTGCCAAAGGTATTAGTCCACTTTATTACATATAATGCTCCCTTTTTTTTTACATGATTTTCTGGATATACCTGTTACGTGATTTCTGTTTTTTATTGACAATCTCACGTGAATCCTATTTGTTTATTCTGATTGTAATGATCGAATTCCAAAAACATCACTCAACGAAACACTGTTTACTAACATTTTATGTTTTACTTTAATTTCAGATATAGAAATTTATTAAAGAGATCGTCAACGAATTTCGAAATGCGAATGAAATTATCTTTTGCTTTCGGCAACAAGAGTTCTGATTTTAATTTTATATTTTGATAATTCTTTAATGAAATTCTGTCTTCTGATTTGATATGCAAGGTGCTCAATATTTTTTCAAGCCTGGTGCCCTAAAATTCAATTTTCTCTCTCTATTGTTCTGGACCCGTCTAGTCGGTACAATAGGGCCCTATTTTCACACAATGGTACGTGCTAAATGCTCCAGCAAATTGCAAATTTGCATGCCCATTCCATGCCTTCTAGATTCATTTTTCAAATGGGATATATTTGGATATTAGACAGTTCAGTAATCCATAAGAATTTGTTTTACGTATTCTTTCGATATTTTAAATTTGATTACATATTTATTAACAGGGAAGAGATATTTTCATGTGAAAAATCTACAGAATTGGAATGTTTCAAATAATTATGTTTGAAATAAATGTATAAAACATGTTTTAAACCATCGTTTAAAACACGTAGTTTTAAATATATTTTACAACATTTGTTTAAAATATAGTTTTTTTTCATGTTTAAAACAGATTTTTAGATATTAATTAAACAACAAATTTTCACTTTGAATTAGGAAAGAAATTATTGTGCATTTTTACAAACTAATATACGAAAATAAAAACACCAAAAATATAAATAAATTTATTTACAAATCCGTTATCATTAAATATTTTATTCGAATTAAGAGCTCTGACAATGCTAGCTAATTCTGCAGCTTGTTCTGTGCCAGTCTGTTACGTAGATTATTGTGTATCAAAACCAAAAGACGTAAAGAATAAAGTTATTCAGGAAAATATATTCTGTGTGAACTATAAACTAAGAATCGTTCGAAGATACATGATTTAAACATGTTTGAAATTTGTTTAAAGAATATGATTTGAAATAATCATGATATGTTGCTTTTTTTTAAAAACCATTTTTTACCAACCCTGGAAATCTAAAATGAAAAGAATGCCTAAACATTTATTTTAATGCCTGATCTTGTCATCAATAGAATTTTAGTCTACTATCGAACTTTTTAAATAGTTAATTTGCTTGAATCACACAGGATTCTTGCGAATAATATTTTTCAAATTAATTACTTTGTATTTATACAAAAATTACAATATTCTGCATCTGTTGTATTCCATACTTTTGATCCAAATGTTAAGTGTCGAATTTTTGTTGCATTTCTACTGTTTTCATGCAAATTCAATATGGCAAAATATAGCAGCAATTCCTGTGTGCTGAATAAATCTTCACTTTTATCCACAATTATCCGAATAGCTTTAAAAACGTTTTATATTTTATTAATTCTTCGTTCAAATAACGGATCAAGAATCGAATTATTCATTATTTCATTGCAAGATAATCAACCTTATTAAGAATTATTAAATCCACTTGGTTTAAAACGAATTTCAACTTGAGTTTGAACGCGTTTAAAGGGTTAAAATTAAATCTGATTTTCTTGGACTTGGATGCAGAATTTAATGCTCTTCAACTTTTACTTGAAAAGAGTTTTTGTCTATAATGATTTGGGAATTTGTGGAGGAGGAAAAACTGATTTTTCATTTTTTACTTCACACTCTGTATACGCAGATATACTTTTTTTTTTTCATATTTTATCTATTAATGGATAAATAAACGTCTCTTTTTAGATTCAATCTCTATTCAGAATAGAATTTAACACTTGAAATACCATTTTTAATGCTGTTTTCTGATCAATAATCAATGTTTTACTTCTGTGTAAAAATATTTTAGGTTTGCGGACATAGATTGAATGAAATCACATCTGGCTTATGAACAATATTAATCTTAGTTTAAAATACACTTGAAATATCATTTTTAATGCTGTTTTCTGATCAATAATCAATGTTTACTTCTGTGTAAAAATATTTTTTGTTTGCGGACATAGATTTAATGGAATCATATCTGGCTTTTGAACAATACTAATCTTTTTTTAAAATACAATTTCTATTTGTAGTTAACACGCATATAGTGAAAACTCACTTATAAATATAAAACGAACGCCATCTAATGTCAATCAGTTCGCATAAAATGAAATTTCGAGTATAATGGCCGAAAATCTGCTCTTTAAGTTGCTAATATCTGAAATAGGTTGTCACCGAATGAATTCAATGTCTGTTTGCAATTTCAGGGCACACTAGATATTTTCCTAAATTTTCCTAATTGTAATTACAGAAAAATTTAAATTTGCCACAAATAATTGTGCAATAAAATCGGCAAAAAACTTCCATGTATTTTAAATGGAAAATGCTACAATAATACATTTTTTATTTATTTATTTGGTGCCGATTTTTTTGGGGGTACTGGCCAAAAAGTACACTTTTTTTCACATTTTTTCCTGATAGTTTATAATAAATCTCTTTTTAATTTCATCTTCGATTCAGTATAGAATTTAACCGTGATTTTTATATTTAAAATATGTTTGAAATTTGACGAACATTTTAAAATTGATTACTGAACTACTAAACTATGTCGCTAATATTTGATAGAACTATATAATATATTCATATTTATTGACGACGTTTTTTCGTGTTTTCTACGTATAAATATTTAGGTATTCTTATTTGCTGTTTTGCATTCAATGTTTCTATTATATATCCATCATTTTTCGATGATCTCACTGAAAAATGTTAATTTCCAACCAACATGCAATACTTCCGATACCACAATAAGTTTTGTTTAGTCATTCAGTGGCTTTTTCTTTCTTTTGACATTTCTATATCCATGAAAATTTGACACATATTTGTCGGGTCAATCTTTTTCACCCAAATTCTTACATTTTTTATTTGCAGAACGACTGTAGTGCTCTTTGACATTTCCTTCGGCCAATCTTATCTGTGCCCAAATATACAAAAAACACCAAAACCTATTTCGAGAATTGTCATAAATATATCTTTCGATTTCTAAATCTATATTACAGGTATTTTTATTAAACGAAATCGTACCGAGCTCTTATATTATTGAAATACCATGTTACATTTAATTTCATGCTACTTCTGTATACCAACAATCATTTGATTGGTTTCGTTGCCATTTTGTGGCCGTTTTTGCGCTAGCAATTACTGAATTTATAAAACCGTCTGTGCTTGTTCTGTCGCTTGCAGGTGTGGTTCAAAAACCGTCGTGCAAAATGGCGAAAACAGAAACGCGAAGAACAGGAACGACTGCGCAAGTTACAAGAGGAGCACACTAGTACAGGGCTACGGAAATCCGAGATGTGCCACATCGTTGACATTCCGGACATGGTGCAACACCAAAGCTTCACCGATGACGATTCATCGGATTTGGAAGTTGCATAAGATCTTGTTGTTTGTGTGTCAAAATGCGTCTAGTCATCGTAAAATAAGCAAATGGGAGTGTCCCTCTGTTTTGAGCAATGAGTGTATATATATCCCCGTATGAATTGTGCCCTATTTACGTTTTTTTTTTACCACCCCCTTCAAATTGTGTTTACCACAGAAAGAAGATTTTTGTTCTCCGAAACGTCTGTTTGCATTTTATATGCTAGGTCTTTACACGTTTTGTTATTAAACAATCTATTTTGGATAACCTATTTTGAAGGTGACGAAACTATACTACAAATTTGTTACAATTACGATTATCAAGTATATTGAAATTCAATTAGAGATTTGTATAATCTAATTTTTCCTGGCATTTATTTTACATATTTTTGCAATTTAGTATTTCATAATATTGTTTTTTTCTTTCTGCTGGTATGCATATATTTTCATTTCGTTGTCTTCATTGTTAAAAATGTATATTTCTGATGTGACGACTTATCGGTGAATTGAAAACTACAACTTTCGACCATTGTTTTTTTCCGCGTTTGTATATTTCTTCTGGTCGATGTCATGGAAAAATATTTTGAATTTGTGATCAAAAAACATGAATTCTAGACAGATTTAGTGTTGAAAAGTGCCCCACAGATCATCTATCCGTCGTATTATTCAGCTTACTGTTTCAATTGACGACCTTTATTTTCCTCTTCCGTCGGATTTCGGCCACCATTTTGTCCACGGTATACCTGTGTATCTATTAATTAGCACCTATTAACGAGTAAGTGTATAATATACCAAAAGTAATGTTAACATTAATGTATTACATTGATAAAATAAAACGATTCTTTGTGATGTAACTCTATGCATTGATTTTCATCCTCCAAAAGATTTTCGTTCCAAAAAACAAATTTTCCTCGGGGTTCTTTCTCACTTGGCATTACCCTAAAATGTTACCATTTCAGGTTCATTTTCGAATGACACCCTGCTAGTTTTTGATTTTCCAATTGAAATACTTTTCTTATTTGTTGGTTAAAACTTATTTAAACGAAAATCTCTTGAAATTTCCTTATTTTTGGTGCCTGTTTGCGATATTTCTAGAAAGCAAATAAAAAAAAACTTACATTGTGTTCGTAATTTTCTTAACATGTGTATAAAATTCACCTTGGTTCATGTTTTTATGGTTCGACATGTATAAATCATTTCAATTTATATTTTTATATTACTAAATGCTTCTCCGTTCCAACAGATATCTGTTAATTTTTCACGTATTTAAATGCTTAAAAATTAAGCTGCAATTTCATTGCGAATATTATAGTCAATATTGACAGAAAACCAAACATTTCAAGTATAATATTTTCCTAGAAATATTGTTCAAGTATTTTGGTTATTATTCTCAAGGGGTGGTTATATCTCAGTTAAATTTACATTTATATAAGATGTCAGGTGAGCTTTTGTGGTTGGTGAGGGGCCGTGAAATAATTCCTAGTGCGTGTCTGTCGTATTGCCGTTATTGCATGCGAATAAATTAAGCACTGTGTACACAATTGCACGTAACGCATCAATAGTCAATTCGCATTGTAAGCTGTCCGGAATGCAATGGGCTCGTCTAGATATTTCTAATTTTTACTAACCATAACTAAAGACATTTCTTTAGTTGCAACAACTGTATCTTGCATTATTAATTCATTAAAGACATTTCGAAACAATATTATTTCTATATTTTCTTTTGCCATTGAAAATTTAAAATTTTTCAAGTAACATAATCACAACAATTTATAACTTTTCTTAAATATTTTTTCGTCCGAGGTTTTAAACAAAACACTATAGTGCATACTATTGCGTGAGCTGTCAATTACAAAGCATCCTTTTTTTTATTACTCGATTTTGTATGATGTCATATAGAAAAGCCTTAATGGGTAAATATTTTCGATTTTTGTTTATCAAAGTGTGAAGTCCATACATTGATTTATAATAGGGGCCCTCGTGTTATTTTAATAATTTATTGTTTGGCCGACTAATTAGCCGGTTGGTTTAATTTCAATCAATATATTTACAATAACGGCGGCCAAGAATGAATAATGAATAGTTTTATTTGACAAATACAGCAACAACAAAAAAAACATTTGCTGTTACATGTGTCCTTGGTAACATAAATGTCATATATTTACGCAAATATTTTCTTCCATCATTATCGGTATTATATATACATACTTTTCGATGTTACTTTTATAATTTTTCCATTTGAAATATTAAACATATTTATGTTATTCGTTTTTCGATTCAATACATTATGTAAACACAATCTTTCTTCATATTCAGCGGTTATGTGGCGCAAGTATGAAATTTATAAATTCACTTCTATTTTCTAGGTAATTTCCTATTATTTAATCTATCTGAAATATTGAACATTTCACTAATGTTGATGGTCCTGTATTTGAATATGTCTGATAGTTAACGTAAATTTTTCTGGTTCCTTCTAATCAATACTTATCAATATTTGAATTGTAGAATTGATAAAGTAATTCAAGATATTAGCAAGGTAAAATTTCGTCGGCAATTTTCTGTCATTATTAACAGTAATTGCGAATAGACTTGAATCATTCCTTTTTTTCACGTGGTTACGCATTATTATATTTCCATTTTAAACTGTCCATCTATTGTTATTGATACACGAGTTTATACTGTCAAATTGTCTAGCAAATATATCGAAACTAAATATATTCCTGGAATGCCTACATCTCTGGTTACATAATGTAAGGTAATGCATAATTATTTATATCCGCATATAAATGTATCCTTGTGATTATATATATAAATTATTATATTTCTGTTGAAAGCTGCTCCATAATTTTCGATTTCTACAATTTTATATACATATATGGGCAGGAACAATTTCACTTCAATAAATGCATTTTAATTTCATGGAAAATTTGTTCCAAAGTTTCGTTTCAATCAGTACATTACAAATTCACATTAAGGCCCTTCATGAAAAACAAATATCCACTATTTTCTTATAAAGGCGTTATCATTTGAAACTAAATTTACATTTTCTAGATATTATTTAACTACGGGATTGCTTTACATTTTAATGCGGATTGTAAAACACAAATAGAATTGTGTACCCCAAAGAAATATTCCATTTTATTTAATTAATTTGTTTATGACTGCAATAGATCACGATATTTTTCCACATTTCTATATAATTCTATTTGCCTACATAATACTTTCTACCGATTTTTTTATTTGATCTAAAAACTTGTTGGGGATTTCATGTACTTGATATTGATTTCGTCTACTTTAGACAAAGAAGAAACCATACATTTTGAGTATCGCTGGGGGGCGCCCTATTTTTTTCCGATTTTATTTTTTTCGCGCTTTACTATTTGCAATAACAATAAATGTTAATTTGTTGTCGTATTTTCTAAAAGAATATTGGTTGGTTTATCCTCATTTTGGTAAATAATATTCCTAATATACATGTGTTATTTAAACCATACTTGAAATTTACAATCTCTGTTTCGTTAATGACATTATGCAAGATTTTCAGCTATTTTACATGGATTATGAACCATATTTTTTGATTCAATGCAATGTGCGATTTTGTTATCGATGACTTGACAATTCGAATTAATTTCGGTGAGACCAAACAACAGATTTTCAGTAAGATTTCTGTTAAATATTGATATCTTTCTAAATGCAGTAATTTGTTATTCTATAAACAAGTCATTTTTATCAAACTTAAATAATTATCTTCTATTTGTTTTTTATCTTTTAGATATCAAGATTAATTTAAGAATAAATTATACAATTTTATATCAATGGCAAACTTTTTAAATATTTTCAAATAACGGGATCATCTTGTTTGGTTATAGATATATGTAAATACTATCACCTTTTTTTAAATTGAATGCTTTATATCGTAATCTCGATCCACAAATAAATTACTTGCTTTCTAATTATTTCCACAATCTGGACTAGAAAGTCACTTTCTAGGGGCGCTAAAATTGTGCCCAGAAGTAAAACATTTACTCCCGAGGGACGAAATAAGACGACAATTTCCCTAGCGGGAGTTTTTATTATAACAAACGGTTTTTCTAATCAAATATCTGTTCATGGTACGCGTTGCATGGAAACATCGCCAACGTCTTCTAAATATTGTAATTTCACGCCCGATTTATTATAATTCTTTATTTATGAAATTACGAGTAGTGATTCTACTCGCGATCGTGGAAAAAATAGTAGTTACACCTCGGCCAGAGACCAGCATTTTTCCCTCGATGTTACAGTTTCTCTCCCTTGGTGTATAATGTCTAATGTATTATGTATTTCAAATATGAATGCCTCTAAAACAGAATCTAATTTCTATTCAGATCTGTTAAAGGTATTAAATCATTTTTTAAATACTTTTCACTAATGTAGTTACATAAATAAGTAGTATTTGTCCAATTTTTGTTTAATTTAACAAGTTACTTATTGCGCATGTGCATTTTCTAAACACTATCTATCTATAATAAAATTATTCGTACAATTCATCATCGCATTGATAAGATGCGGTGTTTAAAGTGCGATGAATCAAGTTACTCGAAATCAAATATTGATCTTCATTTCAGTACTACTCATGATTTGTTAAACGTTTTTTTGTTGTTGTTGTTAAACTTAGACTATTTTTATATTATACGTAATTGGGGGTTTCTTCCGGAGAAAATATTTGCGTGTGACGCCACTGCTTTTACAATTTGCTACACAAGTTACAAATATAACGGGTATGATGTGTGGGGTTTCGCTGATTTAAGTGATTCCCCAGCCTTACATTTTCAATTCATATTCAATTTTCTTCTCTGCGATACATGACGGCAGGTTTGGAGCAAAATAAAATGTAAAATATTCCATCTCTAGAGATGGTTTCCATTTCGATTTAATACAACTTCCGTACCAACTGTTTACAAGAACAGATTTTGTCAGTTTCTTCAATTCATGGCTTAATGTGATATTTGTGTCGAAAACAACGTTACACATCATTTAATTGATTTCGTGAGGATCTATGCATTGTGGAGCCGAGCCCCCCTTTATAATTGAGCATATTTTGACAGTGTCGGGGGATACCGATTTAATAGGTATATATTTGACAGAAATATTGGCGAATTTTCAACATCTACTGATAGCTTTGAAATCATTTAGTTATCTTTACATCGCTAATCATTGTTGAAATACGTTTTCGCATACGTCCATTTTGAATCTAAATGTTTCGTGTGTCATTTGCTATATCGATTCGCAATTATACGTTTATGGGTATGAGTTGACAAGCTTTTTTTATTACATGCCTCGCTGGGCACACTGTTAATTGAAATATTTTTAATTAATACACAGTTTCATTGTCGCATGTTTGTGTAAAAAAAGAGCCGTTACAAAAAAACCACCGTTTTTTCTGCTTGATATAACTGATTTTTTTCTTCTTTAATTGTGAATTTCTATTTGACAATAATTATTGTTTTTTACCAATTTGGAACATGTATGCATTTACTTTATTATAATTGACGAAAACAAATTTGTTCCTCCACAAATATTATTTGCAAAAAACCCAAATACTTTTCTAATTTGATCATATATTGCATTATCAATGTCTAATAAAAGCAGAAAAATCTACAAATTTGCAATCTTAAATCACATTTCTTTTATTTTTAATTGGTGCGGGCACTTGAAATGGTAATATTCTTTACACATTTTGTCATTGCCGATTCAGAATATACATAGTTTTTACTTACATTTTAATCTATCAATTGACCCAGCCAAAAATGAAACACGTATTCAAATTGTGAATCTCGGGTGAGAATCCCTTTTGCGTTTATTATGACCAGTTGTAAAACGATCCCTTGGGCACCGGAAGTGACGTCAGAGATGTGTGTGTTTGTGTACCGAATGTAAAATCCATTTACCTATATTTGTGCATATCGAATGACAACGCTGATTAGTACACTTTGTTCGGTTTTTCTATTCATTTGTTTATTTTTGCTTTTGACTTTCTGGGGGGTCACCGTGCCGTACCCCGTGTCTCCAGTATTTATCTCTATTTTATATACTTCAGTATGTGTTCAACAAAAAAACATATTATCGTCTTGTTAGTATTCATATTGATGTTATGATAGGTACCCAAAGTTACCCAAAATTATGTATGAAATGAATGCTTAATGTTCACAGTCAATCCTAGTATTATCAATTAAATTATGTGATATTTAAATGCAGGTATTTACGCTGTAATTTTCTCTACTGAAATATTTTTTCCTGTGGAAAATATTCACACCGAGTAAAAAGACTATAGTTCAAGGTATCATGAGCTGTTTATTTCCTAAATTAATCATGAAAATGGATAGTTGATACAGCGACGTTTCGATCATATTTGGTTTTTGGTTTTTATCAAGCATTGAAATAAATTTCTAACGTGTACTAATACAACACTTCTTCAGCATCTCGACGTGACGGAAGAAGAATCTTTGACTAAATAAAATCCACAACAAACATATCTGTCCTGTTCATTACCAGGTACATAAATAATAATCAGAATTCTGATTCTTTACTATGATGCAATTCGATGTGTACACATTCTTCTAAATCTCCTTGTTCCTAATATTGTTTCCGTGTAATTGTTCGTATTACATTGCTTATCCAAAGAATGACGTTTCGTTCCACAATATTGGTTGTATTGTCTTTCTTTTAATGATAATTTGTCCGTATGTATTATTAAATCTTGAATTCTTCTGTATAGATCTAGACATAATGTCAGTGATTCCTTAGCGTGAATAATGGCTTCGATAATGTAAAGAGAAGCACAACTAAATTAACCGTCATGATTGCACACGCTGTTTATACAATTATCTAGTCGTACCATCTGCGCGAAGTTTTGCTGTTGAAGTTCATCACACCGCGACTTCAAGACGAATTTTTCATGTTTATATTTTCATCTGCTGTCGATATTTGTTATATATACCTGTTATGATGCTTTTATTTATTTAATACGTAAACTAACCTATGTAAAATTAAAAATACAGCTCTTGATTTTCTACAAATCTGTTTGCAATACTAACCTTTGGTATTGACAATTTTTTTACTTCAATACTAATCCTGGTATTGACAATTTTTTTACTTCAATACTAATCCTGGTATTGGTACTTTATTTTACTTCGCTATATACATAATTTATTGCTGATATTTTTAAAATAATAACCGTTATTTTCAAACACTAGTATTTATGCTTTCAATCGTACAATTTCTCATAAATAATTTATATCGAATGATAGCTGAGATGTCGTCGGCCATTTTTAGTGAAAGTTTCTGGTAATAGCATAAATAAATCTCGGAATTTTAGTTTATAATGTTTTGTCTATGTGCTTCAACTACACAATGGCACCCTCTTACTGCCCCCTTGCCCCACCCTTCGTGGTAGAATATTTACCACAGAGAACCCTGCACTTGAGTAAACAAATCATTTAATTACCCGCGCGAAGCCCCTAAAAATCCGAACAGTTTAATGTGATAGCACTCCTTCCTAGCTGGAGTTTTCAAATGCGTACCCCGTCAATGGGGGCCGTATTGTAGGGGTGGGGGGCAACGGCAGCGAAAACTCTTTAAGTAACAAATTATCTACTTGTAAATGAAACCTTTTAAAAGATTTAATTGGTAGAAAGGAAAATATACGTGTTGTGGGGGTTTCACAAATGTTTCAACCAGGTTTGGGGGGGGGGGGTCTTCTAAATTTCTCGTCGGCAATACTTTCTCACTCTATTTTTCTCTGAATTGATTTTTACAGATTTGCTCTGTTTGTCGTATGCAGCAAATAATGCGAATCTTATTAACACTTGTAAACTGGTGTTAAGTATATTGCTATTTAACCCTAAGTTATTTTTCAATCCGACTTATGAATCACTGTTCGTCTTGTAATTATATCCTACGAATTTTGGCAAGTTCATTAACATTTGATGGTTTGACCATTTGATGTGTTCTCTAAATTTCTCTGCAATAATTTCTTACTCTATTTGTCTCTGAAATGATTTTTACAGCCAAATGCAGCAACTAATGCGAATCTTATTATCACTTGTAAACTGCTGTTAAGTATATTGCTATTTAACAGTAAGTTATTTTTCAATTCGATTTATGAGTCACTGTTCGTCTTGTAATTATATCCTACGAATTTTGGCAAGTTCATTAACATTTGATTGTTTGACCATTTGATGTAATATATCTGTACGGTGGTACCGGTGAAATAGATAATTAGCTCATTTACTTTTTCTGCGATCTTTGGCTTAATTGCTAAACATCCTAAACAGAGCTCTCTTTGACAGTTTCTTCCTAATATTTTGTCTCTAGATCTTTACGGAGGAGTATACATTGTCGCTTCCAGTTTGTTCTGCCACTTTACTACAATTTCTCCATTGTAAATTGCAATGACTGATGGATTCATGTTTGATTAGAAGCAGCTGTTCGGCTTGTGCCAGCTCTCTGTTGGAATACTTTGGTTTAATATTTCCTGGTGCATTGAAGCGCCCGCAACTTCAAAACTTATTTGTTATCGCTTCTATTTCTTTGATTTGCTCAAATATGTTACGGTTTTAAAAAGATCATATCGGTGGTTTCATTTTCTAGTTATTTGATCTCAAATAATCATCCCATTATAACACGTATTAGTATGGAGGTTTAATTCGATTGTATTCATTACCACATTTAGTGACTTTATATTATTGCATTCATGATAAATGCATGACGGATTAAAGAGAAAAATTTAAAAATACATTTACTCTTGCTCATTTTCTTATAATCGCCTTAGAATTGAGAAAAATCTGCGAGTGTTCCTTAAATTTGACAGTTAATTCAAGATGTCTGCCATGGTTGAGCAAAGAGTAGCTTTGATTGTTGTATGCACTCAATTGAAAAGCAGAAAATTTCTTAATTACAACTAAAATTATACCGAATTTTTTGTCGTCCTGTATTTGTGACACAAATATCTTATGACTCAAAAGAATTACATCACTTTCACGCATCTTATGGAATCTGTTCAAGTATGTGTTAAGGTTACGTAACTCAACTGTATCATTATTAATTAATTGTTTTCGTTCACATCTTGATTGGAAAGGTGCTTTAATTTGGATTTTATTATATTCAATCTTTCATATAAGAATATGTTTAAAAAATTATTGAAAAAAAAACCTGATGGATTTCACAGTAATAAAAAAATGTTCGTCAATCTTTTTGTTCGAAAATTCCTTATAGTATGTTACTATTAAGTGTGGATTTCTTTTCCTGACTATTTACTGAGACCATTACCAATGTATTTGTGTTCATTTTGTGGGTTCGTAATTAGGCATTTTAAATTGATTGATAGTTGTGTATAATGTTTCATAATACATTTTTTATATTTCTCTTTTTATACTTTGAAAGATTTTCTCGAAGAATCATTCTTTATTGATGAATGAATTGATTGATAATCAAGAAAAATCAAAGAAACTCCACTGAATATTTGCCCTGTTACTTACACGAACTATTCACTCCAAATTGTACATTTTTTATTTTATACGTCTCTTTATTTGTTTCGAATTCAATTAATGCCTGATTTTCGTACAAAAATAATTATCTCTTGATATATTGTACTGGTTTAATTGTATTATGCGATAATAATTGTTCCATTGCACCGGAAAACATCATTGAAAACCGTTTGTATTCGGTATTCGGTATCCGATATTCTAAATGTTTTGTCACTTACAGTATTTCGTTCTTGTTTTATTATGCATACTACTTTGCGTATGCTAACATATTCTCTACTATTTTTTTACAACATTTTCGTATTTGCACAAATGCATTCGAAGAAACATTTCTGGCAAAAGTTTATATTTATCATGGAGAGTGATATTATGTTGTATTTCACCTCAATTTCTTTCCAATATGGAAGAATTATCACATTTGAATGAAATCATTCCCCCCAAATCTTCGGACTCTTTTTATGGTGTAGAAACCTTGTCTTCTTTTATCTTTTTGTCTAAATTTGAATAAAGCTTCGTTGCATAGATTTTTGTTGTGTCTGTAGTTCAGCCTTTTTGGAAACAGATAAATTTTACACATTTAAAGAACAAATTTGTCTTCCGCAGTAGTTTGATTTGTTGCTTCAGAAGATTTACTGAACGTTTTTCATATTTTTTACGAAATAAAGATACTTTATATAAATACTGTACTGACTCTTATAAAATCAGTTGATTCTAATTTCAGGCTGGTCGGATATTTTTAATGTTTTGCTTTGGTAATTCCCAAAACTATATCACTTCGTGAGGTCATTGGATATGTGTAACACCCTATAAAATATATGCGTGAAGGACAATTAAATCATTATTTCATTGCAAGAATATCAACAGTATGTTCAATCACATTAAACACAAAATCCGCCTTACAAGAAACATTAAATCTTCGAAAATTAAATCTGAATACTGCTGTATAACTTAATGCTCTACAACTTTTATTTACCGTATTTTTTTGTCTTTGATCTTTTGGGAACTTATATAAAAGGCGAAACTGTTTTCTCATTTCAAGCGCCGATGGCCCGCTTTTTATTGAACACCCGGTATATCTGTAAATATATATTTTATCTATTAAATCTTTTGAAATAAATTAATTCTCTTTTTAATTTCATCTTCTATTCAGAATAGAAATTAATTTTACAGAATATTTTTAAAATACAAAAATATCTCGCATGTTAAGGAACATAATTTAACTATAAAAACTATTGTTATTTACTCTCGATTTATCAATTATTCACATAATACAGACGAATTCTTATTGTGTTCAATGTCAAATGAAATTTACATCCCTTACTAAATTGCGGAAATATCAAGGTATTAGATTAAAATGAATCCCAAAAAGGTTACAAAAAAGTATTTATCTTCTTTATTTAAAATACAGTTGAATACATTTGTAATAAACACGTATATTAGTTGGAGCCTCGTTTATAGTGCACATATCTCGCTACTAAAACCACACTATCTAAACTTAATTCTGGTGGGACATCTTCGAACATTTGACCAAATTTCCTCTACAATTCCATTATATGTTGAGTAGGTTGTCAATGAATGCATATGTATGTTGACAATTTTAGGCACGAAATACTTCCTCATGATGTTTTTCTTTAATTCACAACTTTTGCATCGATTCTGAGCACCACATTGATGAGAGATAATCGATACAAAATGATAACGAAACGATGAGTGGCATTTTTTTCTTCATAGATTATTTGTATTTCATACAAATCCTAGTTTCTGGATCCTGATCTAAATTGCTAATCGCAAAAATCGCATGTATTTTAAATAGAAAACTTTCATGTCCAATTTAAATGTAATTCTCGGATTTTTCTTTTATTTATTTGGGGCCCGTTTCAATTTTAGGCACGCGATACTTCCTCGTGATGTTTTTCTTCAACTCACAACTTTTGCAAGGATTCTGAGCGACATATTGGCGAGAGATAATCGATACAAAATGATAACGAAACGATGAGTGGCATTTTTTTTTCTCATAGATTACTTGTATTTCATACAAATTTTAGTTTCTGGACCCTGATCTAAATTGCTAACTGTAATGATAGCAAAAATCGCATGTATTTTAAATAGAAAACTCTCAAGTCCAATTTAAATATAATCATCGGATTTTTTTCTTATTTATTTGGGGCCGGTTTGGGGGTCGGCCCGATAAAAATTCGTATGAATCCTCGCAGTATACATATATATTTCTTGAAATGTAGAAAATTTTTAAAAATGATTACTTTTTGTTTATTCATAAACTCGCATTTGAGTCGAATATATGATAAATAAAATATTTAAAAAAATATTCTCTCGTTATATCGAACACTTTTTAAAATGAACCAAGTTCCTGGGCCCCCCAGGTTCACAATAAACGGACTCCACTGGACTTATATCGACCCCAGTCGAAGTGATTCTTCTGTTTACAAATTAGTTATACAGTTTGTTAATTTTTTTCCAATTCTGCCGGGTCATTTAAAATACTCCGATTTAAATACATGATCTATATAATTAAACCCTAATAATTGACAATACATCTTTCAAACAAACTGTTGTCATTCATCCAATTCTTGTTATAGTCATACGCTGCAAAAAGGCGTTATGTTATGTATTACTAGACATATTTTTTTAAATTTATATATTTCATATTTGTCCGTTTCCATGTGTTGCATTTGAAGATCACGTCAAACATTTATCCTTTGCTTGGCTGACTCTAAAGGGCGTTATTTGTTCTTGTCCTGTGACACAGCTGGTCTGGGGTTTTGCCTTTCTGAAGCCAAGGGTAGTGTGTTCTAAGTGCTACTGTTATACTGTGGCCCCACAATTAGTCACAATAGTCCATAACACTTAGGGCTCCAGGCATTCTCAAACAATTATTATTTCAGACGTTTATTTAAAGGATTTTAGTCTTCCGCCAAAGTAGTGCATAGATCACTAGTTACTATTACATCATTTTTGCTTATTTATAGATACTTTAATTAGTCACAATAGTCCATAACACTGAGAGCGCCAGGCATTCTCAAACATTTACTATTTCAGACGTTATTTAAAGGATTTTACTCCTCTGCCGAAGTAGTGCATAGATCACTAGTTACTATTACATCATTTTTGCTTATTTACAGATACTTTAATAAGTGTTTCGATAAACTATTTATACATTGACGGTATTGCATACATCATTAGTTGCTATTACATCATTTATACTTACTTAACAGATACTTAAATAAGTGTTTCGATAAACTATTTATACATTGACGGTAGTGCATAGATCACTAGTTACTATTACATCATTTATACTTACTTAACAGATACTTAAATAAGTGTTTCGATAAACTATTTATACATTGACGGTAGTGCATAGATCACTAGTTACTATTACATCATTTATACTTACTTAACAGATACTTTAATAAGTGTTTCGATAAACTATTTATACATTGACGGTATTTATTTTATATTCCAACTTTTATCTCTTCCAATTTCATCAAAAGAGTTTATCTCCTCATTATTATTTCAGACGTCATTTAAAGGATTTTAGTCGTCCGCTAAAGAAGTGCATAGATCACTATTTACTATTACATCATTTATACTTACTTAACAGATACTTTAATAAGTGTTTCGATAAACTATTTATACATTGACGGTATTGCATACATCACTAGTTGCTATTACATCATTTATTCTTATTTACAGATACTTTAACAAGTGTTTCGATAAACTATTTATACATTGACGGTATTTATTTTATATTCCAACATGTATCTCTTCCAATTTCATCAAAAGGGTTTATCTATTCCTTTGTCACATAAGTGAATACACCATTAGTTAGTTTAACCTCGAAATCAACGATATTTCATCATTTATTTTTATTTAAATCACGTGTCGTGTTTCATTAAAACACAGTATCTTTTGGTGAATTTCCACTATTTCTAGTAATCCAACAATTTGTCAAACAGTTCTATCTCAGCATTGATGCTAAAAATTATTCTTTGTGAGTGAAACTATCATTTATTTATTTTTATATCTCTGCTATTTAGCAGGAATTATTATCAAATCTATTTAGATATATTTTCTGCCATTTTGAACCATTAAAATAAATAATAATAAAAGACTGTACTTTATTTTCGACTATCTTTTTTAAGGAAACAAAACAAATCTCTGGTCTTTGTTAAAAATATTCAATTGTAATTTTGTTTAGGAATACGAAATGTACTACGTTATGGTTGAAATGGTTTCTGTGGTCCGTCATACAATATTGTTGTTGGCCACTGGTTCAGAAGTGTCACATTGACTCTTGTTAAAATATTATATTTCAGCACTTACTACCAGCTACTCCAGTTCAAGGATGGGTTACCAACGGTAACAAATTGGTTATTTGTTTCCAGTAACCACTGTGTTTTATTGACAATTCGTCTAAACTAGCTTCTTTGTTTAGATGTAATAATTTTGAACTTTTAAATGAAACACAATCGTTTCTTTCTTGAACTCTTCAGTTTTACTATAATTTGCTTGCCACATTATTGTTTATAAATCTGAAACCTTACTACAGTAATATTTATATATTACTAGCATTGAATATTAAATGAATCTCATTGCTACACTTCATCTATGGGTTAAGATTCATTTTAAATCAGTAACAATTCTGCTCACAAGTGTATCGATTTGCAAATTAGTGATTTTCATTTATTTACTTTTTTTTCTCCTTTTAATTCATTGTTGAATAATTTTGTCGCGATTTATATGAAAGATAGCTTATATTTGAGTTAAATATCTCTAGGTTTTAATATATTATTTTGTATTTATCTGTATCATTTTATAATGAGACGTTAGTTGATTGTAATTGTATTAGTATGTGTTGCGTAGACCAATTTCTCCATTTTATACTTGATGATGTTCCACGCACGATGTCCACTTCCGGATACCGGATATCATATCCGGTTCCTTCTTGACAATGTCGTGAGTGGTCTTGCAAAATGTACTATTTGATTTTTTGCCAGAAATATTAATTTATACAACAATGCTCTTGCCAATATTTGCCAAATAGAAATGACAACAGTTACAATACTTGACAGCTCTCACAAAACATGTTCTATTCATTGAACAATACGATAAATATCCGTAAGAAAAAATAAAAGTTACTTTAAACATCGAAAATCAAGGCGAATCAATCGTGATTCTGTTATTAAATTATTTAAAAATATATTTACTGTCTCATTCTTGACAAATTATTCATTTGTACTATGGCCACTTTTCAATTACTTAACGGGGTATTATTTGGGGCCGCAGCACCCCTGTGAATATTCGCCCCTTTCGAGAGAGAGTGTGTATTTCGTTACCACAGCATAACGCGTTGGGACGTGTATACATGCCTTTAGGCGCTATACTAGGCGATGGTGATGGTGTTTTAGAATATATTTTCAATACGACTTAGCCGGCCCGAAGGCCCTGACAACCAGAATCTCATTTGGCTGTTCTCGAGTTCTATAAACTCTGATTACGAATGCAAACAGATCCGGTGTATTCTGCCGATACTTTTCATACTTTTTTTTTTATACATTAATATCTTTTTGCTTTATTGATATCATAGATTCTGTCACACATAATAACGTTAAACTAAAAAGTACATGCTATCAGTTGCAAAATGTATATTTCTAACGAATTTTTAAATCGTTTTCAAGTAACAAAACTATCTTGATAGATATTATTAGAGGCCGTAATATCTATTAGACGTGCTAGTATCTATTTTGAGTTAGTAAAACAAATAATTTTTGTTGTATTTTGTTATATTATTATCAATTATATTGCTCCATCCCACGAACTGATGAAATATTTAAAGTAATAATACAGATCATTTGAATAATTTGTTACTTTTGTTGCATGATTGAAGTTAAAATTCCTATGAACCATTACAAGTGCCTCGTATTTTTCAAATTTGTCTTTTACTTGTCCCCATGACACTGAAATCTGTGGAAGCACTAGCAGAAGGGGTACAGACTCCCCAATTGGGGGGCTTCGCACCCGAATGTTACTGGGCGTTGACCCAAAATATATTATTTTATTGCAAAATATATCTTTGAATTTCTTCTCCATTTTATATAATTTTAAAATCAGTGAATATAATAAAATCTACCTTATTTATAGCTTGTTATTAATTATTTCTTGCGGTTAATTTTTTTGAAAATAGTAGGTTTTTTATTTATTCTGTAGCTGGATTTTCATGCAAAATTAAAAGATGCTTCTTATTTTAAACAAACAATTCTAATAGTATTTTGGTATTCTATAAGTTTCATATCACAATTCATTTACGTGATTTTTTAATTATTTTAGAAATATCCTTTTTTTTGTTTAACTTGCTGTCCAATGTATATATAATCATCATTTTTTTTAATGAATCGTCGATGTGATACGATTTTAATTAGCATTTATCTCTTCTATTATTTTATTGCATTGTTTTAGTTACAATTTATTGCATGTTACGCAACTGACAGTATTCGTTCTTCCAATTTCATTTGAATAAATAAATTTATATAAACAAAACTATTGGTTCTGAAACCAGGACATAAGTCAATGATAAACACGGAAAATAATTTTCTTTGGTTGATTTATGAGGCAACGCAGAAAATCATTTCCAATTATCGTAATATTATTATTGTTTATCCAATATTCTAAATATCAGCTCCAATTACAGGATTTTTGGTTTTTGTTACAAGTTGAGATGTTTGCATGTTATATTACCAAGTTTCGTGAATCAGATACTTTTTGGTACTTGGCCAATTTTCGTCGCTGAATTAATACATAATTAATGGAATTATCGTACCTTTTGAGTATTTTTTCTGGGTTCACTGAAAAACCGCCGTATATTAAAACGGCCGTGTACTTGTCGAAACTTTGAGAAAATTTCCTACTTATTTTTTATACATTACCGTGCTACTAAATCCAAATCAATTTTTCTGTATTAAATTATAACTTGTTTTTAAGATGCAATCAAAGATTTGAGAAAATTTCCTACTTATTTTTTGTGCATAACCGTGCTACTGAATCAAAATCAATTTTTCTGTATTAAATTATAACTTGTTTTTAAGATGCAATCATGATTTGGTATAAAATTTATCAGAAGTCTGGTATTTATTATTATATATAATCATTTATATTATATTCTATAATACTCATTGACAAAATATCATTATTTTAATTATAACATCGGCATAATAAATGAATATAAAGATTCCTATTTACAATTTATGATACATTTCTCCGCTTATCTAAGTTAAAATAACTTATACTTCGATTCAATTTATTAGTATTTATATAATTCCTGAATATATATATTTTTTCCTCTAAATATTCTTACTAGTGGTGAACGTGATGGTTCTATATTTACATTTATGTATTTTTCATGTCTTGTACTACAGGTTAGTGTACAATAATTCCTTTTAACATTATTTAAACGCGTACGAATATTAAATAACAAAGTTTTCCCGTTCTACAACAACATTCATTTCAAGACTTATTAATTGTAACTCATAATTCTCTATAATTACTATAACATCATGATTATTAGTGTTGATTTTACTTATTCTATTTCTAAAACGACTATTTTCTATATTTGTCGTTATTATTTATTTCAAACAACAAAAGATTCAATACACTTTGTTTTCTACAGATATGGAGTCTTGCATTAATGGTAACGTGTGTTAATTTATTTTTTATCGAAATTAAACTAAATTCGTTAAAATTGCTCATTCGTGGGATATATGGCCAACATATTTTTTCAACGATATTCTAATTCTCGATTTTGAAACAATTAGAAATGGTCGATTCGGATATTAATATTTCAATGTGTGTTAATTTAGTTTTTATCGAAATTAAACTAAATTCGTTAAAATTGCTCATTCGTGGGATATATGGCCAACATATTTTTTCAACGATATTCTAATTCTCGATTTTGACACAATTAGAAATGGTCGATTCGGATATTAATATTTCAATGTTGTCTTTCATTTAAATTGTCACGTGTAAATTTGATGTTGTATCACGTTTCAACTTGAGTTTTAAACAAATCTGCATATGCACAACTATTTATCTATTGACCTCCTCATCTATTATAAAATATCAGGTGAAATTTCATGAAAATTTTTTTTTTAACTTTCCTTTCTGTCATTCTGAGCGAAAAACTAAAATTATCAATCGTTAGATCCCATATCTTTGAAACCTGAACACATTTTGTGCATGGTATCTTGGAAAAAGAATTATTTTTTGTGGGGGGTATTCTTATATGTAGTAAAAATATTTACATTTTCCTAAAAGCTACGAAAAAAAAAAGCTTAAGCTTTGTTCTCATCCTTAAGCCTCTCTTTGTACAGGTCGCAAAAATCAGAAGCTGTTTTAAGCTCATGGCAACGGTGTTGGAAGCTTATATGAGCTTAATTCGCACAGTTACCATGCTCAGCTTCGAATAATTACTTGATCTAAACCGTGCCCCCACGCCCGTCTTGCCATTTTGTGGGGGGCCCACGATTTTTCTCCGGAGGCTGTGCCCCCTTTTCAGTTAATAACAACACCAGGTGTAAGTAGCTTTCGTACACCTCCGAGGTTAATTTTCGAAAAACATTAGTGAATTAAATTGTCTTTGCTTTTTTTGTTGAAATAAACGAATTTCATTTCATAAATATACACTTACATTATTAGTATTCACAGTTACTGACTGTAATTACAAACTATTTCGTTACACAATTCGTCAAATATTTTCGCTGTCTTAAATTTATATATCTGCTGATTTTTTTTAAATAAATATATCTTTCAGTGTGAATGTAGTACTTTCTATTTATGATTCATAACAAACTGTGCTTGTATGCGATACATTCAGATATTTTACATACTTCGATTAGACTTATATTTAACACAATTGTGCGTGTTGGATTAGCTTGACTACGGGCCTTATAAGGCTTCTACAAAATCCTCTGTAGACTAGTATGTCTATATTATTGGGGGTCGAGTCGTCGGTGATATTTATATTTCGTTGCTGGGTAGAAATAATTTGCAAATTTCTTGGATCCCTGATTTCATTCATCGCTGAAGATATCCGTAAGGCCTGTCCGGGTGTTCTTCATATGTAAACTTGGTATAACCTTGTCAGACAAGAGCTGTATGTGCCGCATTGAATGCAAGTGTTTAACTTAAACGTTAGTCGCGGTCCTGTGTGCACGGAGCACAAAGGAAATTCATACTGGTGTTTCTACAGGCTTCAGAGATTCTTCATGTAATCTTCACACGATCCAATGCACTCACTCAACTCGCATTAAGACCCCCAACCATTACCTTGCCAATGTTCAAAAACGTTGAATATTGATACAGTTCTTCAACAACCATCATAGTTATTTTACGAAGGTACATTTGACATTAATTATTTATTTATACTTTTAATAATTCCTTGATACAATGTCCGAGTTATTGATCTATGTAGGTGAAATATTTTTAAATATTTGTTTGGTTGAAACATGCAAATTATGCCCTCCACCAATTACCGTTACCTTGGCAATGCTCAAAAACGTTGAATATTGATACAGTTCTTCTACAACTAGCATAGCTCTTTTACTAAGATTCATTTGACTTAATACATTTATTTGCACTCTTAATAATCCTTGAGACAATATCAGATATTGGTCTATGTAGGTGAAATATTTTTAATTCTCTTTGTTTTGTTTGAAACATTAAACTTTATTTGTTCAAATATTCTGTGTGTTTTACTTTAATGTTTAGAAATTATGTTTTGATAATTCTTATTAATATGTCATTGTACTATCGTCGTATTATAAACTGACTTTCGAAATAATTCTATGGCAAATATAATTTCTGGAAATGCAATATTAATTTGCATATTAAAATGAATACATTACGTGTTTTGCAATGAAATGTCACTTAGTAAGTATTGTGTGACACGCGTTTTAAATATTATTATACCTTAGTATCAATTCGGATCATAAACTGCTGGGTACATTATTTTCATAATGTGAATTTACTGCTTTCATGAATAATATTTCAAATTACAAAATGCAATGAGTCTGAATATCATTCGCTAGCAACTTATTCTTTAAATGCATAATACCTATATTTTCGCCACGTTCTCCACAAGTGATTGTTGTATTCGCACAATTGAAAAGGGGCACAACAGAAATTTCCCCGTTGTCCAGTGACGTGCCATGGAATTTTTTACACGGGGCACACTGCACAAATATTCGGTAAACCGAAACAATTTTCTTATAATAATCGTATCAATTATTATTTTCCTGACATAAAATTTTCTTTATGTACCTTACAGTAAATGTTTTCGTTACAATTTTCCACTTAATATTTCTTCACGAAGTTTACTTAAATAATACTTGATGTAACATTGGACTTTTGTGAATCAGAATTGCCAAATTACGAAATAAAAAGAATCTCTTTAAGCAGTTGTCTGGATAACTTACATTTTGCAACTGATTTAAACTTTTGTATTTTCATTTTTTATTCTTACATGAAATACTCTTAACTGACAAATAAATATCTTTAACCTGAAATGCTGTGTGCTTTGTGCAATTTGAATGACCATATTATTTACGTGTTTTTGTTTTCTACTTAAGTATGATGCTATGTTTCAGAACTGGCTTTTTATATTTCAATGTTGAGCTTCCACTTTTTCTTACTGTGAAATCGTACATATAAATATCTTAGTTATTTTGGTACTGTTTCTGGAAAAAAAATTCAAAACAACTCATTTTTTTTGTTCTTTCTGTTTTATTCACGAGAATATACATAATTTTTATAAGAAGAATTGCAAATTCTGTCAGTTTATTCATTAAAAGAGAAATTTCTAATATTGTGATTTAGTCGATTGCAGTAATGCAATTAGTATATCACTTCTTATTTTCTTGTGGCCATATTTCAATGCCTTTTGAAACAAAATACACATTTTCCGTTGGCTCATTTGTCCATATTCAATACGATTAAAATTTTCCATTATTATGATCAGTATTTCATTTTCATATCTGACATTGTATCCTAATTTATGTATTCCAATTACATGTTACAGAAATACTTATTTTTTACAAAATTTAAGTTCAGTATTTGTATTGTAAGAGTATGTTTTTATTGAATATTTTGGAATTTTTTGCACAATTACAATGTGAAGCACGTACATATATTAAGCACACACATCATTTATAATTTAATTTTTTACGGGTGATTAAATTTGCATTTTTTATAATACATCATTTTACATTTTAAATTTCTGATAAAGTAGATGAAATTCTTGAACAAATACTATTGACTTTCAGGAGTAAAGGATCATACATTACGTAGAATAAAATATTATTTATGAAGAAATTATCGAATCATTTCACAATTTCGGGAAAATAAATTTATGGTTCCTATTTGAATAACATAACGATCTGACCATATTTATTTGTGTGATACATTACTTATGCCTATAATTTTTTTTTTACAATTTGTCTCATATGCTATTTCGGGAAGAATAAAATTTAATATACATTATTACAAGAAAGCATTTTTAAACTGATACATATTTATTAAATATCACCTTGACAATCAAATTAAAAGTGGATTTTAATGTTTTCAATGCATTCTTACACTTTTTGAAATCCTGTTGCCCTATTTTTTTATTTACAAACTATCTTTTAACTAAAACAATCTTGTGTCGAATCGCTTTTGAAAATTTAACTCCATTTTGTGTTTTTATCTTTTATTTCGTTAAGGAAATGTAATAATGAAGGAAGTGGCTACTGTTTGTATCATATTTATTTGTGTGATACATTACTTATGCCTGTAATTATTTTTTTTACAATTTGTCTTGTATATGCTATTTTGCCAAAAAGTATAATTTAATATACATTATTACAAGAAAACATTTTTGAACTGACACATATTTATAAAATGTCACCTTGAAAATCAAATTATCAAGTGGATTTGAAACTTTTCAATGCATTCTTACCCTTATGAAATCCTGTTGCCTTATTTTTCTTTTATAAACTGACGTTTAACTAAAACAATTTTCGAAAATTTAACTCTTATTTGGTGTTTTTATCTTTTATTTCGTTAAGGAAATATAATAATGAAGGAAGTGTCTACTGCTTGTGATTTTCGTGGCTTATGTTCCTTTTGGAAATTTCAGTTACCGCCGCCACTGTCTCGCTCACAATATCACTTACCGAACGTTTAACTTAACAATTGCTAATCTCGTGTTTGTTGTCAGCGGACCTCACAGAACTTGTGAGCCCCTAAATAATGTGCCATTGTACGGTGGTTCTTGGTTCATGTCCCAGCCAATCTCACACGAGGGGCACGCAGGTGTTAGGGCAGGGCCGCCCCCCCCCCCCAAACTATGGGAGCCACAAAAGCTGTTTTAAGAATTCATAGTTAATATCATTTTCGCATATTTTTTCTTTCCTGGTATCTTGGGAGAATTTGTCGCTTGTTTATATTAAACGATTTTAAATTTCCTATATTTTGGTCATAATTGAAAACGGTAAAGGTTTTTATTATTCTTGAGTGCTTTGTACATAATTTTATGCAATTGACGGATTTCTACATAATGTTATGTATGTTTATTCCATAGTTATATGTTAAAATAATTGCTGTGTATGTATTTATTTACAATGTTCGTCTGGATATTTGTTACACTAGGAAAATTTGTGCAAAAACCTGCTTTTAAGGAGTTTGGACTTAGTCTATCGTTTATCTAAGTTTATACTTACATATTATTTACATATTCACTTTTACAACTATCCTAACCTAACTTACAAGTAAGGAGGTTCGTATTTGGAACAACATGTTGATAGTTTTGTCTGGTATTCTGTGCAAGTTTGAGTGGATTGTTATAAAGAATAACCAATAATTCCGAGTGTTATTTTACTAAATGATAATCTTTTTTCCACAATATCTGCAATTTAATTGACGTAATTTTGATTTACAAGAAAACTAATATGAACAT
This sequence comes from Carabus problematicus, assembly GCA_963422195.1. NCBI lineage: Eukaryota > Metazoa > Arthropoda > Insecta > Coleoptera > Carabidae > Carabus > Carabus problematicus. The sequence continues at coordinate 591,219 of OY728578.1, forward strand.
TTTTAAAACGTATATTTGATCACATTATATCATAAATATTAGTTGAAAATTAGGACACATTTGCGCATTTTATACATATCCAGGTAATTAGGTTTTCAAAATTTATTTTTCTATTTCATGCGGGCGTTTTTCGTTTTATTATATTTGGCTGTCAACAACAGAAAAAAAAATGAGCAACCATATGGTTAAGACATCTTGTTACCAATTCAACATGCGTGTTCTGTATAAGTCTATTATATATGAGATTTATTTTTTACTAGATAGCCTTTCTGAGCTACCCTGTAGATTAGCAGTACAATAGCGTTAGAGTTCTTTATGATACCGGGTGGTCAAAATACAATTGCCCCCGGCACTTTTGCCAATGGCAGACAAAATGACATGTTTTACAGCAAAAAAAATTTCTGTTTTGATTTGTAAGTGAGTCTTTGTTAAGTAATAAAAAAATATCAATTCAATTGGCTGTTAATTTGAGCTACATTTTGGTTTACTGTTTATGTAATAATAATAAAAGATTTATGAAATATATAAAATAGTATTTTCATTCGCATTTTTTATGAAATATGTTTGATTGAGATTTTCAATTTTTCTTCGTTTATTTAAACACATATTTAACGAGGGCACATATCCCCCGATTTTCGATAAATTACCTTGTCTTTTAAATTTTGTATATGCAATCCAAGTTCTTCACTGCTTTTCGTCAAATATTGTTAAGAATCAGTAAAACAAATACTGCTATTATTGTGCATAATTAACAAACTCTATTTTGAACTTACATGTATTATATATGCTAATTTTGATTAACATTTGACAGTGTATATATTGAATTTAACTTTTTAAATATTAAGCATTGATTACTAATAATTTTTTAATACAATACTAAAAAAGTTAATTTGAATTTTGATATTATTATTAACATCAGGCTATTTTTAATGGAATACAAAGATCAATAGCTTCGAATTTTGGCCAAAGAAATATTACTTTATACGCTAGTATTTTTACGAAAAATAATAGTTTTCAATATGCCAAATAAATAATACAATCTTTGAAGATAGCCTACATAAATCCTATTTTATTATGAAAATACAACAATAATGGCATTTTTTATCATTATTACTATTGCTCCTGATAGATATATTATATCGAAAAAATATATTTAATTTAGCTGGCTAATTCTGCAATTTTCTGCTGCTTATCTTTATCTATCTATCATTTGCAATACTTTGTTTATATTACATTAAAACGGGGTACGACGATTATAATTTATATTTTTCATATTTGATTTACTGCTCGGGTCGATTAAAAATATTTTATTTTTCCTAAATGATTTAGCAATTCTTTATTATAGTAAATTAGCATGAATCAAATAACAATTAACAAACAATTTTCTTTCATATTTGCATCGTGCACGGCACATTTGACAGGATTTAAAATATCCTTACATTTATTTGAGTTACTCGGACAATTGATATTATCTACGATAATTGCTATTTTTTGCTTCAAATTGACATTTACTACAACTGTTTATTCAGTATTCTGGATCAATTTCGTTAAATTGTATAATATCCATACTTGCATTTTCTTGGGTATATACTATAATCATAGTAAATCTAGTGCTTTTTGGGGGGTTTACGGAAAAACCGCCTTATATCGAATACGCTTTATTCGAAATAGTTTTTACCAAGGCCTCGTTGTATATAAAGTATACTGAACTTATTTTTGCACTTTTTAAAAACATATTTTCGTTACATTACTGCTGGACAAGGCGTAATTAGCTTTACAACATTGAACAATAACTTTTTTATTTACTTTTGAACATTTAGTATTCATAATTGCATAAGCAATTTTTATTTTCCCTATATTATTCAAATAGGACCATTCAGCATATTTCACCATTTTTCAATAATGATTAGTAGTTCTCAAATATTGTCGGTTTCATAATACGTGTAAATGCAATTCTTTATTTTCACGACATTCGTCAAACTAATTTAAAACATGTTTTTTTGCCCTATATTATTCAAATTAGGACCCCATTCAGGATATTTTACTTTTTTTCAATAATGACTAGTAGTACTCAACTATTGTCGATTTTATTGTAAATACGTGCAAATGCAATTATTTTTTGTGTTCAGACTATTTGCAAACTACAACTACTACTTCGAGCTATTGCCTTTTGCTACGTATATCAGAAAAGACCCCAGATCGTAAGCATGTAATTTATGAAGTAATAACGACGATTTTCAACAAATTGTAATATTAATTTTAACACTTAAAAACAACTGGCTCTTACATTAATTTTATTTGCAAATATCACCAAATTAATACACAATATAATTGTAGATATGTACACGTGTATCATGAGAATTACTTAAAAGTTATATCAGAAAAGACCCCAGATCGTAAGCATGTAATTTATGAACTATTAACCACAATTTTCAACAAATTGTAATATTAATTTTAACAATTAAAAGCAACTAATTTTTACATTAATTTTATTCACAAATATCGCTAAATTAATACACAGTATTAATGTAGATATGTACACGTGTATCATGAGAATTACTTAAAAGTTATTTTATATAGAGTTCGCCATTTTATTTTTTCCATGCGGCCTCCAAACAGAAATGGCGGCCATTGTAATGGCGCGTAGCCAGCTGCATATCAGTTTGGATTAGCTTAATCCACGTCAACGAAACGAATAATCTCTCTGAAACCCTTGGTTGGGCGCGCGGGGTGGGGGGCCCGCATATCCCCTGGCCCAGTAGCACCCAAACGTGCATATTTCAGTTTCAAAAAAATCTTATAAATACCAACAGATCTTGTGCTTGAATAATCCACGGTGAAATTTTGATAATGGTAAATATTTCTGTTGTCATAGCGACGTTTCCGTTCATCTCGATTCATGCTTCCGTACACAAATCGACTGGCATTTCATCTTATATTAAATAAGTTCTACAATTAAGAGTATTTCTTACAGTATGAGTTCCTAATAATTTTGGTGATTATGCTGTGCTTAATATTTGATTTTTCTGTCGTTTGAGCTCATTTTTCTGTCATTCTGGTAGAATTAAGAACGGGGCGTGTTCAGATTGAGTAGTATTTTGTTCTGGATGCGTCTGTATACTGTATACATTGTGGTATCACTTTGAATTTCATCAGAGTTTGATTAATGTTCCAAAATATCCACATTATTTATGATTCCTATGATTATTCTTGTCCCACGGCTATTTCAAGAGCATGTCTTGTAACAGCTCTAAGAAATATTGTTTATTACAGTGCAGTATTGCATATTTATTTAGCGAGAGAATTACTTTGCTATTCCCTGTTCGGATTACAGCAGCGACATTGTTCGAAATATACTTGTGAATTTCCCCAGTTCGGATTACTGGAGGTTCGAATTGAAGAGGTTATACTGTACATTAATGTACATGCATCTGTTTTTATATAGTTCGAAGTTCAAGTTTATTGTATTAAATTGAATATCATTCTTGTAAAATTGTGTAAATATTTTTTTCAATTATTGTTTGTAATTCGATACGTATTATATAGAGTTATATTTATCTGCTTTTATATCAGCAGAGAAAGTAATTAATGTTATACCCTTCATACTATTTCATCATTTTTTTCAATCAAAATTACAAAGGTACACAAATAATACATCTACTACTACTTCAGAATTTGGTAAAGAAGTTTTTAAATGATACCCCCTTTCCGATTATATTTGGAAAAGCTTTTATGGAAAATTTGAAAGGGTTCAATCCCAATTTTGATAACATCGATATACATATTACATTCTCTAAACCAGATGTAACATATCACATATTTCAAAATACTACAAATAGCAACATAGACTTTCTGTATTACTAGTTAAATTGTCAAGATTATAAAAAAAAAGAATTAGTATGGTCTTTTTTATTGCTTGTTGGTATTCCACAACCTTTGAAACAAAAGTGTATATCTATAAGTATATAATAAAATAATAATAATTGTTACTTATCTGTGAATACGTTGCATAATTATCTTGTAGACGTTTATTATAATAAATGAAATCGCTAAATTTGTCTTTTATTAAAAAGAAACAGTAATCAATACATTAAATCTAATTATCTATTTAAATATTAACCGAAATTCCCATTTGCTATTAATCTAAATTGCAAAACGTTGTTCTATCATAACATTTGATAAATATACGACTTGTGCTGCCATCTCTGATCATTCCTTTGAACTATTATTTAATCGGATTTTTTAAAATAAGCTTATTGTGAGTCACACGTAATTAAATACTAATTGTGTCTGTTGTGTTATATAAAACACTGTTTAAATTGTGGAATTAATAGTTTTTTTTTTAAATTTCTGTTATAATTATAATAACTTTTAAATTCTATTTTCCCATACATCGTAAGAGAATTACTTTTTGACAGGCAACTGATTTCAGATTTTTATTTTGGATTATACATCTATATTGTGTAAATAAACTACAAATACATTTACGTTGGAAGATATTTATAAATCTTAGCTAATATCTCAAGATTGGCACTTGTTTATTTTGACTTAACACATTTTTAGCATTGCAACCCTCTTTTATTTCTTATCTGAATTTAATATAAATAGGTTGAGCATGGCAATTTATAGTTCAAAAATGTTCCACAGTTTGTCGTCGAATCTATGCGCCTTTTTCCGATTTTATTTTAACCACTTATTCTTATTTATCACAACTTGATTAATCCCAAAGAAATATTGTCTCAACTTGTGTTGTTCTAAATAATTTATTAGCACAAAGTAAACTGCGCGCATTGAGTAGGAAAATCATGGGGGTACGCCACTGATGCGTGCATATGTCAGGTATAGGGGATAATCTTCGGTAATAAACACATATAGACGGGGGGGCTTTGTGACATAAATCCTAAATCTTCCGATAAATACATAGTGGTACAGTGGAATCGTTTGTAATTATTGTCTGACTCATTTCGAGTATTGCTATGGTCTGCTGTAGTTTAACGCATATCATGTAAATATAAATTGCAATTTATTGATTTTCAACATGGGATATTAACATCAAAATGGATAATTTATCCGCATCCGTCGTTATAATACTGTTTATCTTATGATTTTTTTTAAATGTGTTAATATTTTTGAGGTTACACGTTTATATTAATATTTGACACAAGGTAAATGAATATATACAATTATTCTGTTTTATTTTATATCCATTCTGGCAATTATTGTCGAGAAAACATGGGGTACCAAACCTGATTTAATATAAATCTATAAATAAATACACTTTTTATACGAAAAACAAATTATTATAATTTTTTCAGTCGTGTTTTATAATATTTCGTGATTTATTGTTCACGTATCTTTAATCAAACATAATATTTTACAAAAATTCATTTTCTTTTATGTGGGATATCATTTTCTAAAAATTTCTAATTTATATTTTGTAGTGAATTCAAAATCCTCTGTTAATTGTGTTTTAATATGTTATATTTCATATTTAAGGTATTTCTTATAAATGATAAGAGCGATTTACGTGAATATCAAATTGAACTCTGCAATGTAGTAACCAATGATAAATCTTCCCATTTTGGTTTTAAACAAAGGCTTTTTAAATTAAACTGCCAATTATATCCAAATACATTTTAATGAATTGAATTCGAAAGATTAATATAATAATATCTACATACGTATACATATACTACATACATTCAGAATTTAATGCTGATCCTTAACTAATGGATTGTTTTTCACTATTGTTTTAGTACATTTATTATAATATTTTAATAGAAACAGTTTGCATATAATTTTTATATTGAGAAATATGCACTCTTTATTATATACTTCCGTCTGAAAGTAACAAATATTACCTTTTATTTATCTGATATATAATTATAAGCATGTATAAATCGTTAACAGTTAACAGTTGAATAATCCACATCTTACCGCATTTCTGTGAACACATGTTCTTTTCAGTATAATAATTATACTATATTACAATATTGGTTTATTAGAATATTGGTTTTTATTTTAATTTAAATGCTAGCCATCTCTTGGCCAACCGGCGAACTAAATTCGTTGTTTGGCATTTGCGCTAGACTACAGCGCCGCCACTCGACCTGGCCTTGAAACCTTTGTATCACCTTCTGTCATTTCTCTACATTAATTTTCGAACACAAATGGGGAACAAGTTGTTTTACTTGTTAATGTTTTAATTCCATTGATTCTTGTTCTATTGCGTTGAATATAACGATAGTGTCCGTGCAGTGTGTGTGTGTGAGTGTGTTCGTTCTTGAAACATGTAAGTACACTTTTTATTTTTCACCCATAACCTCTGTTAAATATGTCAGAATACTTTTCGATTCTTGTGAATTGTATAGAGAGCTACTAAGCCCTGGTACAGTGGCGTATTTTTCTAATTTAATCTTGGCTCTGTCTTGCAACATGTTAATGAAAATCGCCGATGTTGGTGCCAAATTTTTTTCTATGTATATGTGATCTTGAATTCAGGTTATATAGATTCTCTTTGGAGGTATTATAAAATTAAATAATGTGTATTGTTTCACTGTAAACAGTGTACGAAAATAGACGATTTGAGTGTTTGGATAATAAAACGAAGTCCCGGATATTCAGTGTGTTTTTGTTAGTTGTGACGCTTACATCGTATTTTTTATTTTCTTCAAGATATCATTTGTTTCTTTACATTTTTAAGTAGGTCTTTGGATAAAACACGAAATGTTTTCCACTAAATACCTAATTTTAAACTCTCAATCAACGATTTAATGATAGTAGTTCATACCTACAGGTTATTGTAAGTATTATTGATTGTCATATAATCACATTTAATTTGTAGCTGATAAAAATATAACTCTTCTCAAATATGAAACCTAATTTATGAACCTTTTATTTACTGTATTTGAATCTTGTGTTATTTGGGTCTATTAAATTGTTTTGTTTCATTATAATCTTTTGAAGCACATTTTTGACACTTTTTTTTGGCATTATTAAATTTCTTTACGGAATTGTTATCTTTTGGTATATTACTAAGAAACCATTAAACTATTATGACCTTAATTTAATAACAATCAAAATAAAGTAAAAAAAAAGTCTAATCAAATTTTCGTTATATACGAAATTTGTGGGATTACAGTATGGTTTTTTGTTTCAATATATTGGTTATTTGCTATGCCATTTTCACCTTTTAATTGCAAATTGAATGCGGAATGATTCTGAATATTAATGACAAGTTTTCAGTTGTTCAAATATTTTCAATATTATAACATGAATTGTTTTACATACAAAAATTTAATCAATTCTTTAATAAATTAGGTAACTGCCTTTACTCTTCACGTTTTATTGGAAAATAATTTTCCAAAAATACATTTCGACTAGTGTAATGAGCAATTGGAACATACGTTTTACTTATTTAGTAACATTGCATTTTTTACGTAAATATTGAGTTTAACATTTGATACGAAAATGCAGCAAATTATATATTTATTTATTTCCATGTAGATTGTTAATGTCTTCAATAAATATTAATTCTATTACTTTAATCATAACTGGTGAATTTTCAAATTTTCATTTTTTTCTAGAAAACTTTTTATTGTGAATAATTATAATCAATTCATACTGATTGATTGAGCAATTAGAACCTAAATATATATTCTTATATTACATTTTTTTAAGTTAAATCGTATTTATTATTAATTTTGATGTGAAATACTGCAGTTTGTACCCCAAATTTGGATATTTTTTTCCATATTCATAATTTATATATTAACATATATTTCAAATATAATTTCTTTATTTTTTCCAATTTCTTTTATCGAAAACTAAAGATAACTAACTAACTTTGTACTAATTTAAAAACAAAAAAAACACTAAAATCTTTTTTATTTGTATATTCGACCTTTCATATGTTTTATTGATTGGGCAATAATCGCAACTTGATTGCTACAAATAATAACTGAACAACTATAATTATCTTCTTTATTCTGCAAAAAGCATAATTTATTGCTAAAGTTCCCTTAAATATATCCAGCATATTTGGAAATGAATGAAATTACAATGGATATCCATTTTCGTTTTTCCATATCCCGCTGAGTATTTTGCCAGTTGAATCATTGCGTAACTATAAACAATATAATGTGTGAAATTATTTTGAAAAATAATCGTTTTTACTTACTATTGACTCCATTGAGTCATGGAATTGCCTTACACAATTTTTCTCCGATATATTTTCTAGATATGCGTTCCTATATTTTTTTGTCTTTATTTTGTTAAGGGGTTTGTGCCTAAATTGCCCCTTTTGGAATTATAATTGAATCATTCAACTGAGTTAATATTTGTTGTATCCTGTTTTGCAGTTTAAATTACTCAGGATTACATATGCTACCTGACTGATAATATTTCCACGATATTTGCTAGCAGATTGCAATGTATTGCATGCATTTGCTACCTATTCCACCCTGTCTTTTAGAATTTATCATTATAGCCTTGTGGAATCTATAAAAACAAAGGAATGTTTGTGCAAATAGTTTGAAATTACAAAAAAGCAACGATATTCATCACTAAGTTTATAAAAATCCTTTTCAACGTGAAACTTGAATGCAATAATGCTGGACAAGTGATTTCAGGTTCATCCTTAGAAATTTATGCCAGAGATTTGTAGTATTTGAAGTATAATTCTTATTTTAAACAAATTAATTTCTGCAAGTGATGTTATATATTGGATATTGAAATACATGTTTTCGATTAATTTATCACTTTGCACTGTAACACACAAATTCAGAAGGCCTATTGCAGATTTGAAATAAAGAAATGCAATGAAAACATTTATACTGCATTCATAAATTCTATTTATAAACCGACAACCATAACCAGTCTATGTATTGATCTGAAAATAATTTATATAAGTTTACATTACTTTCGCATAATTAATTAATTATGCAATGAATCAATTTATGCTAGATATATATTTGAAATATACGGAGTTTTTATTTAGAATACTTGGTTTGGATTTATCTAAAATGTGTACTGATGTTAGGATCAATTCAATATCCTTTTGTTTGATTATTGGCTGATTGCAATATTGTGAACAACCAAAATATCTAAAATTAAACTGTTTTTAAATGATCCTCTGCATTTGTTATTAAAATTGATTAACGAAATAGTCAGGTATGTTAAACAATAATACCAAATATTGTTCTTTTGCAGTTTATATTGTTTATTTAGAAATTATTAACTTGAATGATGTTTTTTTTGTTGTTCTTATAAATTAACTATCTCCTAATTTGAATGATACATTTATCACATTCTGAACCGTCCATATTTCTTTAATTTTGCATCGAAATTCTTCCCAAAAATCACATAGATTCTACAGATTATTGTTAAATAAAAGTATCGTCTGAATAAATCGATGAAATAATTACATTTCCATTATAATGTATAAGGGAGCATACAATATAATTAATAAAAAAATTTGAAAATAAAATATATATGGCCGATTTACTGAAAAAATATGTTTCTTTTAAATTATGGTTTGTCCAAAAATGCAGTTACACTTTCTTATAAAGATCTATCTGTTATTTAATAATAAATATGTGTATATTGCAGCAATACTAGCATTTACATATTTATCAAAACTCTATTCAAATCCACAGCAGTCATAAATAAAAAATCCGCTCGCTCCTTTTGACAATACAAGTATAGATTTATTCAAGCCAATTGTGTAGCAAACAGCTGGCGTGTATTGTTCAGGTCGTCACTAAAATGTCCCTGTTGTGACGTCACTCTTGTACGAGTCTGAATACACTATACGTACATTCTATAAAAAAATACATTAACATTTATTAATTCAAGAATATATTACAGCAACACTTAGAAACCAAAACGATCTCTTATTCTTCAACATATGTAAGACAGGGGCGGCTTATACACAACAGCCCCCCCCCCCCTGAATTTTTTACCAATTACAGTACAATATTTTTTTTTCCATTTGGATGCTTAGTTTTACTTCAGATTTTCTATTTCTAGAAGCGTATAATTTTGCTCTTTCTATTTGAATCCTGAAGTCCTATTTTTACAAATCCAAAGCATTTTGCAGTGAATATCTTAAAGGACATGCAACACAAAACATTTCTTCATCTAGCTACTGTGACTTGATCATGGTCTACTTTGAGTTACTTTCGACTTTTTTTTGTCACTTGTTTTGATACAAGAAGTGCATTCTGCAGTGTGTTTTCAAGGTCAGCGCGGTCAAATTTATTTGAACGGAATAATGATTTGAAGTTTAACAGATGTAAAACGCATTTGATCGTTTCTTATTATGCTGAAATTCACCAGCATCATCAAGAATTAAAATCTGTAGCCCTCGAATAAGTATATTTTCACTTTTACATAACTAAATACTATATTCACATATTTAAAGCACTGTTTACACCAGCAACGAGCAAACGAATGCTCGTTTATTTACAATAGGTCTTGTAAAACTTTCTAAACAGTTGAAAATTCTCGAAGAAAGACGGTGAATTATGTAAGAAACGTTGACGCAAAGTTTGACACATTTTTGAAACGATTTTCTATGCAATTTATAAATATTTACTTGGCTAGCTGAATATGTAGATACAATTTTCTTTTAAACATTACTTTCATAACTGCTTACTGCCGGAGACGGACCTGTACAGGGCCGGCTCTACACGTAGCAGCCCCTACAGCTGCGGAAAAATTTCTACCAAATTCTGCCAAATCACTATATCGTGTCTTTTTACCAATATAATGTTGTTGTTTCTTAATTCTCTGCTCTTACGTTGCTCTCTCGTCCGTTCCAGGACCGCGCGAAGGAGGTGAGAATGATGAGTGATGTCTAGGACGCGTCACAATATAACATTGGACATTACTCAGTGTTGTATTGAGAATATTCAGGATGAGCGCCGTGATTCTGACAGAAAGCACATTGCCAGACGACGATGGGGTATTTTGGCTAAAGCATTAAAGGTACATGTACCCCCCGCCCCGGCCCCTTTATAGCCCCCGACCCACCCTTCTCTGATTCCCAAAATAATCTTTCGTATTTATCATACATTCTTGGATTTATTTATTTTTTAAATTGTTTAATTTACATCATCTTCGAATTTTCGTCTGCATCTTCAGATATTCGCTACTTTGAAGCCGTTTTTCATTTTATCTGTCGGCCAAATTGATTTAAAAAAAATATACTCTTTTTACGAAGATGACATTTTTTTTTTGTGTTGAATATTTCTGTTTGTATTTTTTCAGTATTTTATAAATGATTACCAATTTTCTTTATATGATTACACAATCAGGCTAACCGTTGCGAAAAATGTCTGCTTGCCATTTAAATTTTTATTGGTTGATAATATTGTTTTGTTAGTAGCCAAATTATTGCTGTTTATTTGCGATATTTATATTAATACAACTAATTCTGCATGTATATTTGATGTAATTATAAAAAAAAAACACATATCAGCTGAGACAACGAAAAACTATTTTCCACAAAACACAGATAATATTTCTTTATATTTATACATTTTATTGTATTATTGTCATTAGTTATTTTATTATGTGAAATTTTTTAAAATTTTCTTGAACCACTTTTAATCTAACTTGAAATTTTCTTTTGGGGGGCAGAGCTTTTGTGAGCTTTTAAGGGGGAGTTGAAAAGCTTCGAATTATTCAAAGAATATCCGTCAAAAATAAGTTTATCTTTTGGCCGATGTTATTGAGCTTTATTTTTTTACATGATTTTTTGTATGTCGTTAAAAGTAGTTTTATTTTTAAAACATATCGTTATTTGTCTTTACCAAGCACAATTTCAATTTAATTTTGGAAGGCCTATATTACAATATAGTTTTTATTTTTTATTATTTATAATTTTTCAGTATTTTATAAATGATTACCAATTTTCTTTATATAGTTACACAATCAGGCTAACCGTTGCGAAAAATTTCTGCTTGCCATTTAAATTTTTATTGGTTGATAATATTGTTTTGTTATTAGCCAAATGACTGTTGTTGATTTACGATTTTTATATTAATACAACTAATTCTGCATGTATATTTGATGTAATTATAAAAAAAAACACATATCAGCTGAGACAACGAAAAACTATTTTCCACAAAACACAGATAATATTTCTTTCTATTTATACATTTTATTGTATTATTGTCATTAGTTATTTTATTATGTGAAATTTTTTAAAATTTTCTTGAACCACTTTTAATCTAACTTGAAATTTTCTTTTGGGGGGCAGAGCTTTTGTGAGCTTTTAAGGGGGAGTTGAAAAGCTTCGAATTATTCAAAGAATATCCGTCAAAAATAAGTTTATCTTTTGGCCGATGTTATTGAGCTTTATTTTTGTACATGATTTTTTTTGTCGTTAAAAGTACTGTTTTATTACAAAAAAAATCATTGTCTTTATCAAGCACAATTTCAATTAAATTTTGAAAGGTCTATATTACAATATAGTTTTTATTTTTTATTATTATTTGTCTTTACCAAGCAAAGTTTCAATTTATTTTTGGAAGGCCTGAATTACAATATAGTCCAGGAGTAGAAGTCGGTTTTTATGGCGTCAAAATAGTGACAGAAGTAAAGCATTTACTCGCTAGGAACGAAATAAGACTACAATTTCCCTAGCGGGAGTTTTTATCAGAACAAAGGTTTTGTGTAACCAAATGTCTGTTGTCCGTGGTACACGTTGCATGGAAACATCGCCAACAGCTTCTTCATATCGTAATTTCGCTCCGATTTATTAAAATTCTTTTTTTATTAAATGTTTCTACTCCCGATCGTTGACAAAATTGTAGTTACACCTCGGGAGAGACCGCCATTTTCCCCTCGATGCATTTATTTGAAATTACAGTTCAGGAAAAATAAGCCGATTCTGTCCCTTATATTACATATATGAATAAATGAAAAGTACAAATGCAAATATAAATTATGGTATTAATTAAGAATCATTTTCGTAGCAGTTTTCATATGCTGTTTTCCCCAAAATTCGCATTAATTGCATTTTTTATCGTCGTGCACATTTCTGGCTTTAAATAATAAAAACAAAAATTTAAATATTTCGAAATGTGACCCATTTTAAGAATCATTTTCGTTTTGACTGTCATATGTTAATTTCCCCCAAAATCCACGTTAACTGCATTTTTCATCTTTAAGATTTGTGAAAAAGGGTTTTTTTAAAAAAAAATATATAAATTGACGAATTTTAAGGTTCATTTTCTATTTTAAAACATTAATCGAAAGGAAGAAATAGTTCAATATTGCTGCAACAAATTATGAATTTGATTAGTTGTTACTGAAATTCAATGATATATTTCCAATAATATATTTTCTCTTATATTACAGACATTTTTTCACATTCTTCATTACTCTTAAATTTCAATATGTAATAACATATTCTAAAAGATACAATTGCAATTTTAGCAATACACTCGCATTTAATTCGAATATGAACAAAAATACTTACGCAGAAATATCTTATAATTGTGTATAGATATAGAACTATGTGGGCTGGCAAATTGAATAGAATTATTCTCCTTTGATTGATTTAAGACGTTTGAATTTATTTGTTCTTTTTCGTAATTTTTTTTCCCTGAAAACAAGTGTTTTACTATTTTATCCAAATTAATATTATAATACTCCTTTGTATGCAACCTTGCTTACTGTATCTAAAAACAAACAAAAAAATAATTATAAAAATCACGAAATCTACGAAATATTCACCTTATTGTGTGTAATTTTATGTACAATGATCTCGCATTTAGTAGACCCTCTGTTAATAACGAACTTAAATGTTAGTAAATTTAATCGAATTAAAGAAAAATCAATTCTTGCATGTTTAACGCAAGTTCTCAAAAAGTCTTTCTCAATAGTCAATATCTCTTCGTTTTCCACATCGTCATATCTAGTTGAATAAACCAGGGATCGGAAACCGCAAAAAAATGAGTTCGGTTTGGGTTCAGGTTCAGTGCAGGGGAAAAAAATGGGTGCAGATTCGGTTCAGGTTCAGAAAAATAATTTTTAAGTGGTTCCGTTCCGGTTCAGTACCGGTTTTGGTTCAGCCTAAAAAAAATGCTTCGTCTAAACAAGTAGTAAAAAATGACCGCTTTAAGTGCTTCGGTTGTCAATGCAGTGTATTTCTTGTACAATTATCTTTTTAATCAAAAGTAAAAAAGGGTATGTATGCCAGTAGAAGTGTTGTAATATTATAATAGACATTATAAATTAGCTCTGATTAGTAAAAAAAATTTAGCTTGATTAATTAAATTTTACTTAATTATGTAAAATAGGTTACTTGACCATTTAAATATCTAATTTATTTAATATTATATTGTATTATTTAAAACAAAATTAATTTAGCTAGTAATAACACCTCCCTAATAGAAGATACATATACAATGGAACCTCACTTAACGAGCATATTACAAAACTATAGAAGTTTGGTTATGACAAAGTAAAGTACGGATGAATAAGATCCTGCGAGCAGTGCGATTGCCTTTATAAACACCCAACGGCCACCAACGAAGTGTATTTTCTACGCAGAGTTAAGCAGTTACGAATAGATGAAAAGAAATTGCTTGTTAGAAAATGTACTGGAAAAAAAAAAAAATTAAATGGTTCGATGAAACCGGTTTTTTGAACCCGCAAAACGAGGGTTCAGTTCCGGTTCAAGTTTAAGTCGATAATAGTATCGTAGGTACAGGTTCGGTTTGGGGTTTAGAAATATAGTGGGTTCGGAACGGTTTTTGGTTCAGGTTCGGTTCGGTTTCCGATCCCTGGAATAAACGGGAAGAAGACACGATCAAAACTATGCCATCGGCAATATTGATATTGTTATATTTGTTGACGGAAATAAATACATTTTGTCATGCTATATTAAATTGACAAAAATGACAGAGGCACGACTGGCTAAAGGATATTTCTAACAAATTTTTAACAACCTTGCCTCAAGGACATGAGGTTTTTGCGTATTTATATAAAAAAGTTTCATATTTTTGTATTCCATATCATTACTGACTCTAAAAACAAACAAAAAAATAATTATAAAAATCACGAAATCTACGAAATATTCACCTTATTGTGTGTAATTTGATGTACAATGATCTCGCATTTAGTAGACCCTCTGTTAATAACGAACTTAAATGTTGCTGGTAAATTTAATAGAATTATTTTACTTTCTTTGATTCAACACGTTTGTACCTTAATTTTCTTGAACTTACAGTATCTAAAAAATTATAAAAATTCTGTTCTGCGAAATTTTGACAATTACTGCGTAATTTCACTTATAGTGACCTTACATATAGTGGAACCTCGGTTATAACGAACTTAAATGTTAGTAAATTTAATAGAATTATTTTACTTTCTTTGATTCAACACGTTTTTGAACCTTAATTTTCTTGAACTTACAGTATCTAAAAAATTATAAAAATTCTGTTCTATGAAATTTTGACAATATACAGCGTAATTTCATTTATAATGACCTTACATATAGTGGAACCTCGGTTATAACGAGTAACTGAATATAAAACATGTTACATAACTTCGTTATAGTAAACCACATTTTTGGTCACTTTCAGTTCACTATAACCGGATTCCTCTTTATCTAAAAAAAAAAAAAAATGCAATTGTTCATTTAAATACATAAGTATATTAAGTGTTCCATTTTTGTTTGCTACAGTTTAGTATTGCAATGATTATATGTATATATGTTCGTATTTGTTTTAGATTAATTATAAGAAAACTTGACAATTTAATAATTAAACGTTTGCAAGCAACAAAATTAACCCCAAAATATAGCAACAAATATGACTGATGTTTTTTCAACTACTTATCTTTTAATTCATACAGTTTTTTCAGATTAACAATGTCTTGTATTATATATTTTATAATTAACTTGATTTTATTCAAAGTTCCTGTAAATGAATACTTAATGAATGTTGTCATCTACTTCGTTTAATATTGCCAGCTCACACCTTTCTAGAATGACTATTCCATTTTTGACAATGTTCTTAACCTGTATATGTTAATAATTAACATATATACAACATTTGTACACAGTTGGATTGAATTATTTTCCGATATTTTCGTTAATGTTATCTTTTTTTTTGTTTTTCACATAACTATTTTGCTTTTACTTATAAGGCCGTTCATTACACTAGAAAATTTAACTGTTGATCTACGTACATGTTTATGTTTATTTCACAATTGTAAACTACTTCCATTTTGTAGTACACATTTCCAAAAATTTATAGCTTTCTTTCAAGCATAGTATTTATGTTCTTTCAAAATTTAAACAAAATTCATTATAATGTTTGTTAATTTACTTAACTTGAATTTTCATACTGACTTTAACGGTTTGCCAAGTTACTTCGGCAGTACATTGGCGTCCCTGGGAGGGGGGCACGAGACCCCCCATCCCTGGAGGATGATATTTAAATTGTGTTCTTGTCGTATATTGCGATAAATATGGATTTATAGGCATACTACAATTTTTTATTCTTTTTTATCATATGTACATTTCTAAATCCATTTAAAAATCCTTTGCTCCCGCTAGACGGCCCATCTAACATTGTGTATTAATCTGAATCGATTGTGTGCTTTTAATTTCATTTTTTTTTGTTATCTTCAGGATCATCTGTGAGTTCAATTTCAAAAATTTCCTATTATGTTCTACCTTGAGATATAGAATGCGTCTTATAGCGTCTTATTTGAAGAAGTTACAATTTTGTTATTTATTTGGTAAATTTCATAATACACCCAACCTTAGCAAGGGCCTTTTTTAATAATGGCCCGCAATGTTTCGCCAAAAACAGCAAAAAAATGCTTGATTCTTTAAGAGAAATTGCTTTGCACTTTACTTCCAATTTTTTCGAAACGTGTCTCTTAAAGCGAGGGTTGGATATAAACTGAATTATTTATAATATCTATCGTAAGATGCAGCAAGTCTTACTAAATAACTTCATTCGCTAGAATTTCCTTTTAAGCTAACCTTTTCAAAGCCTATACAATTTATTAATCTCATTTGAAGTCCCTAAAGTTTTCTATGTTCCGTCATTATCGCCCGAAAAGTAACACCTTTTTTTTGGGTGTCTATCCATAACTTTTCATTTGCCCGAATTTCGTTTTAAGCTAACATTTAGCCTATAAATTTATTAATCTCATTTGAAGTCCTGTTTGAAGTTTTCTATGTTTCGTCACTATCGCCCGAAAAGTAACACCTTTTTTTTGGGTGTCTATCCATAACTTTTCATTTGCCCGAATTTCGTTTTAAGCTAACATTTAGCCTATAAATTTATTAATCTCATTTGAAGTCCCTAAAGTTTTCTATGTTCCGTCACTATCGCCCGAAAAGTAACACCTTTTTTTGGGCCTATTCATAACTTTTCATTCGCCTGAATTTCTTTTGAAGCTAACATTTTCAAAGCCTATACAATTTATTAATCTCATTTGAAGTCCCTAAAGTTTTCTATGTTCCGTCACTATCGCCCGAAAAGTAACACCTTTTTTTTTGGGGTGTCTATTCAGAGTCCCATCTCCAGTCAACCATCGAGTCCCACCGACGAGATTTCAATGCGTCGATTTTCTTCCTACCTGCTACTGACTGCACAACCATTACAAGACGCCATCGTCCACAAAGAACTTGAACCTGAAATACTTAACATATCCATTGATAGCCAGCCGGTGGTTCAGAATGGTAAACGCAAAGCCGTCCAGTACAAAAAGCGCAATTGGTTTCGCTATTCCGCCCAAATCGCTACCCGAAATTTCCACGTTGATATCGGGCACATTTCAAGATCCTTCACAGCAGCTGATCTCATGGGGTTTAACAACACGGGGAACGTATGTGTCTGGCCCTCAGAGGAAGCTCTCGCATACTACGTTCTGAATAATTTGGATGTCTTCAAAGGGAAGTCGGTTTTGGAGTTGGGAGCTGGCATGTCTGCATTGGCTGGCCTCATGGTTGGAAAATATGGCCAGGCGAAGCTGGTGAACCTTACGGATGGTAATCATTTAGCCGTGGAGAATGTCAAGATGTCTTTGGAGAAGAACTCCTTCGATTGCATCATCCACTCGGAAGTGTTTCAATGGGGTACCCCAGCAAAACGAGAGTTTGATGTTATTCTGAGTGCTGATTGTCTGTTTTTCGACGAGGCTCGTAATGATTTGATCGAAACGATTTGGCAATCGTTGGCTGACGGTGGTCTGGCGTTAGTGATGGCTCCAAAACGGGGTGACACGTTGGAAATTTTCCTAAACGATGCTGAGCTTCGTGGATTCCAGTGCAGGAAACTGGAGGTGTACAATGAAGACGTCTGGACGAGGCATTTGCAGTGTCTGGATAATCCAGACTATGAGCAAGACATACATTATCCGATACTATTATTCTTGACCAAGACCAAATAATTCTCGTCTTTTAATGACGGAGAATTGTTTTTTTGTTCTACCTAAATCTGTGATATTGACTGTAAATGATTGTTAGATCATAATTTATGTTTAGTTACCCTCAGATTTCAGCAGTATTGGGCGAAAAGTCACGTTTGATATCGATATCCGCCGCTAAAGTTCTCGAAATTAAAAAATATATTACGTTTTTCTCATAACCGGAAATAAGAAAAAGATATCAATTTTCAAATACAAAAAATGTATATTATTTGTCCTTGATATCAAATTCTAGACATATCTAATACGCAGATTTGATAATATATATATATATATATATATATATATATATATATATATATATATATATATATATATAAATAAATATATATATACAGTAGAGTCGCGATTTAGTGAACTAATTCCGGCCAAGCCTGTTCACTTTTTAGGGGTGTTTACATTTTCGGGGTTCTGGTCTCACTCAGATATTTTGAGAAACAACTTATATTCTAGTTATCAAAATCAACAGAATTATGTATGTATATGTAAAATAATAAAAGAGAAGGAAAAATATTGAATCCAAAATGGTTAGTTCAAGGTAATGTGAACTGTTTGTTTCAAAACTTAATCGTAAAGATGATTTTTTATTATTTTATTGTAAATTTTCTTTAGTCAATTGTAGATTTTGAGAAGGAGAAATATTGAATGCAAAATGATTCGAATAAATGACTATAGTTCAAGATGATAACAGATATACGACGTTTCGACCATATGGTTTTTGGTCATTTTCAAGCAAAAAACAAAATTCTAGTTCAAACAAACATAAACAAAATCTCTTGAGGATTACACTCCAAAAGTACAAAAATATTTTGAAAAATATTAGAGAATATTTTTGTTTATGTTTCTTTCCTCTAGAATTTTGTTATTTGCTTGAAAATGACCAAAAAACATCGGGTCGAAACGTCGCATATCTGTTATCATCTTGAACTATAGTAATTTATTCCATTCATTTTGGATTCAATATTTCTTCTTCTCAAGATCTACAATTGACAAAAGAAAATCTACAATAAAATAATTTTAAAAAATAAATGTACCTATTACATAATATTATGTATACGTGTATTATGTAATGGGAAGGTACATATAAAAGGTTATTTATTTCAGAAGCAAAAAAAATTAAGTAATATTGGATTGTTTACGCTTTTTTTCAGGATAATTTGTACTAATTTTTGTCGCAAATCATGTAACACGAGCAAACTGCAATATTCTACTAGCAAACACGGTCACACATTCTCCTTTACCCAGACATTAAGTATTTAATTTTTGTTTGTTTTAAATTCAAGTATTTTCGTTTACGCTCCATCTAGATTCATATTTAGTGGAATCCCCCAGAGAAATATCGCAAATACCATAGTTTACTGTATCGGGGTTTACAGTTGTTCACTATATCGGGACGCAATGATAAAATTTAAGTGTTCACTCTATCGGGTTGTTCATTTAATCGAGAGTTCACTAAATCGCGACTTTACTGTATATATAAATAAATATATATATATATATATATATATATATATAAATAAATAAATATATATATATAAATAAATATATATATATATATATATATATATATATATATATATATATATATATATATATATATATATATATATATACATATAAATATACAATTTGTATTATATCGATTTTAATTTCACACTAAAATTTTGAAAAAATATTTAAAAAGGTTCTGTACCCGGAATTTGACAAATGCACTTTCATTTATCGTGCTCTAATACTGCTATTTTAAGCACAAAAAAATATAAAATTATTGACCGGTCCGACATAAATTTATGAATTTATTTTATTCGGGCTTTTGTTGTGTATATTTTTGTTTCGTTACGATCGTTGGCAGTAAATGCTACGAGAATATTATATTATTTTCTGTTCTGAAACTAGTCAGTTTTACCAAAAATAAACCTAATCCCACCGTTATCTACGAATAAGTTACATTATTAGTAAAACTATACTTGTAAGAACCACAGCCATATTAAGTTTTCATAAATATCCGAGCCTATTTTGGCAATATTTTGTAATATGAAAATATATATAATATAAAATAAATTACGTATCATCTATTTAAAAAAGAAACTATACAAATATTGGTATTTATAGTTAATATATTACGTCATATTCTTATCAAAAATTGAGTTTACTTGTTGAAGAGCAATTTTTCGCAGTTTTTATATATTTATGAATTTATTTAATAATGTTTTGAAGTCATTTTAACCAGGGATGAAATGATTTTAAGATTTGAATTTTCCTGGTTTAAATCTGCAACCTATTGAGGGGCTTAAAATAGGCCCGGATATATCACGTTATTCAGTGATTCGATCCTTTTCACATAAAAGACCAAAAACATTTATATATATCTCTCTACTTATTGTAGATCATTTAGGTACATAGTGTAATATACATACCTACAAAAGATGGTAACATATCCTTTTAAAAAACTAAGTCGAATTTTTCCGAATAGTCGCACTTTAGCTAAAACTATATCAAATTGCAAGTTCATGAATTAATTCATAAATAGTGTTTATTTTTATTCTCCATTTTGTGATCCGAGTTGGCTTGCGACAGTTTTGTTTTTTTTTCTAGCAAATATTTAGAGAAAAAAACGTATTGAAATGAAATAAATAATTAGTCGATTTTCCCAAAAAAAAAAATCAGCTTAAAAATCTACCCAAATGTTGCTTTGTAAAATCACATTTTTTGTTATTTGATTTTACAAAAGTGTTGACCAATAATTAATTAATTAATAAAATCATTGGCCAGTCATCAGATGATTTTTAACAAATTTTATTGTACAATTGTTTGAACATTTTTACGTATTAGTATATTATCCCTCCTCAAAAATATTAATTTTCAGTGTTACATTAAAAAGTTTATCAATAAATCATCAAAAATATGTTTACTATGGAATTAATTAATTCGATTAGTCCGTTTTTTGTGAACTGACCACAATTTTAATCAAAATCTCTTCGCATTTCACACCTTCTTCGATTTATGTTCAAAATAATTTTATTTTTTGGGGGGGATCTTATATTTCATTTGCTTGTGTACTTATTTAGGTTAAAAATCTAGTCAAAAAAAATAAATAAATGTAAGACATCCGTAGATGTATTTGGAATTTGGAATTGTATTATTGTATCAGGACTGAAAAAACTCAAAAAATATTTTTGTTCAGTTTTCGAGGTGCTTTAATTGTATATCTGACGATTGTGACGATTTTTGGGTCCTGATATGTTATGTAAAAAGCCTTATATGACGACCATTTATAGCTCAAGAGAACTTAGTATTATTTCCAGTATTTAGACAGATACAGACATATTATAAATACACATACGTACATGGGCGCCCGCAGAATATTTTCCAGGCCGGGGGCAAAATATAGAAATATGTAAAAACCATACGGTTTTAACATAGAAAAAAACAGTTATAAAAGGTGTCTCTTGGGGGGGGGGGCACGTGGCTCTATACTGCGGGCGCCCCTGTATATATTATAAAATTACTCAATTTATCAAATTTTAAACTGTTATATCTTGTCCTTATTATACTGTTGTTAACTATTGTAGTAACTTAAAATAATAGTGATTTTGATTACGAAATTAAATGTTTAACAAAGCTCATTTATTAATTTAGATGTATCAGAAGTCGATTATGAATGCTAATAGAAAGATATTATCAAGTACAGCAACAATCTCATAACGCAATTCATTAAATTAAATTTAAATTATGTTTTCATTAATTATGCCAAACAATTCATACAATGACTTATAACTCTGATAATTATTTTAAAACAAGCAAGTTTCGAGGTCATATGGTTTATTTTGATCAACGAATACAAATTCATAAGGGGTCATTAAATTTCTATTGTATTTAAATTACACAATCGTTTAAATAAATTTACACAAATCATATTTTATATTAACCAGAAATTGGCGAATATTTTTTTGGGGTAACCTACTTTCTTTTATTAACAATGCCAAATAAAAATTCAATTAAACATGCAAAGTATCATTACAAAACACACGGCTCGATTTGTGAATTGTTTAAATAAATTATCAAAACATATCTGCTGTCATATTACACTAAAATTTGTTTAATAATGATTGTGGCTAACCAAAAATTACGTTTTACTCTGATCGATTCGGATTTCCGAAAATTGTAGCAAATATTCTACGTAAATCTCGTTGCACATGTAATTTCGTAGTTATTATCAAAAATAACTATCATATTCAGCATCTTTATCTAGAAATTTTGTCATTCGTATTTTCAAAAATTGTCGCCGCAATTTGAACCCCTGTCGTGTCATCTTAAGGCCACATTGCCGTCAAAAATATCGAGCATAGTTTTGAATGCAGCTTTTTAAATTTTAATTTGCAAACAATGCGATATTTTCGAGCTGTACTGCTTGGAATTAAAAATTTTCTTTTCAATTCTTTTAATATGCTTGCACATTATAAATATAAATTATAAAAAAAAAAACTTATTCTTTCATCAGGGTTCGAACCCGAGTTCGCCAATTTATGGGTAGATGCGTTATCTCTTTTTGCTTAAGCGTGGGGTTCGACTAAAATCTTTATTTAACTATGCCACATGGGGTTATATTTTTTCATTTGGAATTTGGAAAAACTTGTCTTAATTTTTAATATATTTTTTATGGATAAGGCTGCTGAATATTTTAAGAAAAAAAAAATGTACCAAATATATATATATACACATATATCAATACTCAATGCCTGTAATTCTAGTCGTTTATATATACATATTATACAAAGTGTATAATTTTCAATTTTATGAAGTGCCCTTTCCTATACATAAGTAAGGGGTTCAATGCACCTTAAATATAATGCTCAACAAAAGATGTCTGTGCCGAGAAAGCAACATAATTCTAGAATCACTTCAACTGCACAGCCAAATAGCAAATTTCATCGATTGTCATGAAACGTTGTCGTATTTTGGGCATAGACATTTCTAGTAAAACCAAATGATTAATAACAAAAGAAATTGACAAAAACCTAGTCCAGTATTTTATACAATAAAGGCATTACACAAATTTAGAATTATATACAGGTCGATGTGAAAGTAAAAATATGCTTGCAAAATTCTACACGATAAACCATATTGATAACTATGTCTTCAGTATTTAATAGAGCCATAAATGTATGAATTTCATTGTGGGCTATTTAAATTTCCGGCATTGTATTTTCAACAATATTGGAAACGAAATATAGTTGTTGAAAAATACATTTTACCATCCGTTTCAACAACATATAATATTGGAAACTTAGCCCCCAAATACATTTCAATTCACATGTATGTATTTCTTCTCTAACTGTTTTTTTGAAAACGATCACATTTTCAGTAGAATCTTGGTGTTTAACGAAAACCTATTCAAATGTCTCGTACATTATTTGCTATTTCTGTACCTCTATTGTTCTTAATTTTGTCGAATTTATTCCTGATAAAATTTGAATTTGAGTGCCCCAGAATATCGCTGGTACCTCAGCACATTGTAGAATTATTATGGGGGGCGTATTGAGTCGCCATCTTAGAAACCCTATATATTTAACAATAAATTCCTTTAATGTTTCGTTGTCTGTTTAGATATCATGTCGATTATTTGACAAATGATAGTTTGTAATAAATGTAAACAAATATCCTTACTTTGTGCAGTATTCCTATATTCTTGTTATGTTACCATGGTTACTGACAATATGTTTATGTAGTGACGTATTTATTATTGTTCAATAAAAATAAATGTAGTACTGAAACTATGCTTCTTGTGGTCGTTTCATTCTAGCAGAAGAATTATGCTTTGTTCTCTGAATTTTGGCTCATTTTGTCCTAGCTGTTGGCGATAAAAGCAGATTTTAAATTATTTTCACCACTAAGATCACATAAGACGAAAACTACAGTATTTATACGCAAAAGTTTTCATTGTTCGGAATCAGAATCAATACCAATGACTGTTGTATGAACTGTCAAAATCCCAGTTTATTCAATTGTTTCGTACGACTGCTAGCGACAACGGCGTTACGCTGAAACTAATCGTTTGTAATCTAGAAGGTCATGCATTTTATCATACGTACACCTTTTATTAAATGGTAATACAAAAGTAATTCGAAATTGAACAGTTTAATTTTATCATTTACTAAAAAATGGTCTAAAATACTTTTCTTATGTCTATTTCTCGGGATATTTAGCTAATATGGCATGATAATCATTCAAAAATATGGTACCGGGGGGCACAAACTATTTCTTTCTTTTTTCTTCTGAATAAATGTCAATTTTTATACATTTTAATTTAAAATAAACACTATAATTCTAGTTTTAAAATACATTCGTTTCAATATTATCTTTAACATTATTTGATATTGTACCCTATAAGCCAAAGTATTTATATTATGTGCTAGTGTTCACTATAAAGGATTGTCATTGTACTTACATAACATTTGGTGTTACCAGTCTTCATAAGAAAATTATTTTCGCAAATATTACGGCATCAAATGAAAATCATTTTTCTAGTAACAAATTTTACTATCGTATTTCGAATTATTCGTTTTGTATTCTTAAAATACGACGAGGCTTGGGTCCTCTAAATCCCTGATTTTGATAAAATGTTATTTGAAACAAAGATTTTATTTAAATTCGAGGTCCTACTGTGTTTCATTATACTGTAGAAATTATGCGGTTACTACCTAAAAGTACGTTATTATAATATCTCCATTTATTATTATTATAAACGGAATTCGAATAACTATTATTTGTATTAAAGTACAATAATATATTCATTTTACCATATTATTTTTAATTGCATATAT
This sequence comes from Carabus problematicus, assembly GCA_963422195.1. Taxonomy (NCBI): domain Eukaryota; kingdom Metazoa; phylum Arthropoda; class Insecta; order Coleoptera; family Carabidae; genus Carabus; species Carabus problematicus. The sequence continues at coordinate 616,505 of OY728578.1, forward strand.
CAATATTATCATTACAAATCGTTATATAAAGAAAACATAATAAAGACAACTTGAATATCTTATTTTTAACGTATTTACAAATAAGAAAACTACTTCTTTAAAACATATTCTTCTGAAGAATATTACTTGAGATAGTCATATTTAAAATTTTTTATTTATAACATGGTTATATGCCCGTCATACGACGGAAAAATATTAATTACGGATATCTAAAAAAAAAAAACTTGAGTAACGTAATCTGTTTGAAATATTTTTCGTTTGTTGATATTTTACATCATTTATATGATTTCAGGTAACTTCATAAATACTTTATATTTCAAATTTTTTGCTTTTAAATAATATATCGTTACACTTTTAATACAACTCTATTTTTAAATGTCAATTCGTTCGACGACAAATGACAGACAACAGTACTTTGACAGATGAACCAAAATGTCGTCGCTATCTTTAATATGATTTTAGGATACTTCATAAATAATTTAAATTTCAAATTTTTATGTTTTTAAATAATATATCGTTACACTTTTAAAACAACTCTATTTTTAAATGTCAATTCGTTCGACGACAAATGACAGACAACAGTGCTTTGACAGTTAAACCGAAGCTTAGCCTGTTGCATTTATAGTTGGCTTAGTCTGTTCTTGCTTTTGTCAACAAAACGACCAATGAAAACGCTCCCAAGCTTGGAGCAGCAGCAGATATTCACGAATACTTGTTAATTATAAATACTACGAATAAAATTATACTAAACGCATTCGCTTAAATCCGAAAGTCAAGATGGAGCCAAGTAAACAAATTCTTCCTCTTTTTTAGTTAATTGTATATGCATAACGAATTTATCATATGGTTTTTTTAAGGGCTGACTATTGGAAGTCTCAGGCAAAGAAATATTGTGATTTTTGCAAGTGTTGGATTGCGGATAACCGACCTGTAAGTATTGAGTATTGTTCCTAGTTGACTTCAATCTAAAAATCTACTCTTTATCTGCCCATATCATTATCAGTATTAATTCTTACGAAGTGGCATATTGAAATATCTCTCTTAACATTATTCTTTACAATCTTGTCTAATCAGAGTATAGAATTTCACGAAAAAGGACGCAAGCACCAGGACAATGTGGCCCGCAGACTCAAGACAATCAGCAAACAAAGTCGACGGGATCAGAAAGAGTCTGTCCGGATGGATGGTGCATTGCGGAAGATGGAAAGTGCAGCTTTGGAAGCGTACAGGAAGGATATAGAGAACAATGCTGATCTGTCATCGCGGGCCATCAATGAAACATTAGAATCGAGCAATCTGGCACTGTCTAGTAAGAAAATTTGGCACGAATTCAAGCCTAAAGATCGTCCGGTTTACTATTTGAACACCGAAACCAAAGGTAACACTGCTAATGTTCAAAAATCACTCCGTTTTCGTTTCGAAATCAGACGCATGCGTATTATAAATAATATTGTTTGGTTCAGAGACGATTTGGAGTCCGCCATCTTGTGGATTCCTGTCTGTAGCCGAGCAGGAAGCTCAAGCTTTTGTTTCGGGCAAGCAGCAATTGCAGGTGAAGAAGCTTTTTGCACTTAAGCTTCAATTCTTTTTATTTAGATTGAGGTGAACTGATTTTTGGGTTGCTGTGCAGGATGTTGACAAGTTTAAGAAACGCTATGATCGACTCAAACTGGAAGAGGACAAGCTGCAGGAAGAAGAAGAACGCGCAGCGGCTGTAAGGGAAAAGATGAAAGCTAGGCGCGTGGCGGAAGAGGTTGAAGAAGAGATTGTTGCTGCTGGACCGATCATTGAGCAACCGACGGGTCCTTACGGAAATTGGAGAACAGTGGAAACGAAGTAAGTCTCAATGATCAATTATCAATATTGCGTTGGCTTCATAATCTGTCATGGAAATATAGGAAAAAATCATAATCACGGGCTGAACAATAGATTTAAGCGCAAAAGTGTGCCTAAAAAAAATTGGTCACCACACTACTTTCTTATACTCAATTTAAATTGGCACATATTGGACATTTCAAATGCGTATTTCTGTAAATATTTTGTCTTTGTTTTGTTTTCACACAGCATATATATATATATATATATATATATATATATATATATATATATATATATATATATATATATATATATATATTTTAAATACATGCCAATACATAAATACATTTTACTCAAAACTGAATAAAGATAGACGAAAAATGTATAGAACATTTTTTCTTCGTAATAATATTCGCTACAACTTTTATTTGAAAAATTTTTACGTATCGTTTTTTGTTTTTAAAATAATTTGAAATAAAGTGACAGATCAGGGAGGTTATGGAACAAAAATTGCATGAATTCTTTCTTTCAATATAATGTAACTAATTTATTATAATTTTCTTTTGCAGACCAAAGAAAGTCGTTGATCTGCAGTTACCTAAAGCCGAAGAATTCGTTGCATTGTACATACCATCGCAAAAGCCAGCACCACCTCCACGGGTGTTCAAAGAGAAAACCCTAACCTCACTGACAGAAGACGAAGCGAACGTCAGTGGTGCCACTACAAGCTTCAAACGACGAAAATTCCCCAACCAAAAGCGAAACGTACGTCAACGATTGGATAACGATTGATTCATTTGTTTTTCTATTTTATTCTATTGTACGTTTTTTGTGGATTTCTACTTTAAATTTAATTTGTGTACATGAATTATTGATTCTTATAGCAGCATATTGAATTGTTCTTCGTAAATCTTACATACCAAGTTTTGTGATTCGAGATACGAATTTCTGTTTTATTTCATTGTCTTTACATATTATAAAAGTACAAATGTATGTAAAAAAAAAACTTGACATAATTTACACTGTAATTATTAAAGTGTACCACAATATGTATATTATTTTTAATAAAACTGTTCCTGCTGTTGTCCTCTTCTTTCGTGATTTTGAAACTCAGAGAAATGTCATAAAATAACATTGCGATTTATTGAATAATTTCTCGGTAACGACAAATGCTGATTTTCAGAATTACTTCGTACTTAACCCTAGAATATTTATCAACTTAAATATGTCAAAATTGAGTTTTAAAAAGACCCCTATTAGCGGGAATATTTATTAACAATTTAACCATTAAAATAGGGGTAAATTCTTAGGTTAGACCATTTGTAAATCCTATATTAATATCGTCTTCAAATATTCAACGAAAATGAGTCTTAAAATATATTACAATTTGAAGAATATTTCTCAACTTAAATATGTTAAAATTGAGCAAAAAAATCAGAATGGCAGACAGCGGGAATATTTATTAACATTTTAACCTTAAAAGTAGGGGCAAATTCTTGGGTTAATCTTCAAATATTCAACGAAAATTAGTCTTAAAATATATTACAATTTGAAGAATATTTCTCAACTTAAATATGTTAAAATTGAGTAAAAAATGAGAATGACAGATTCGTTATTAGCGCGAATATTTATTAACATTTTAATCTTCAAAATAGGGGCGAATTCTTAGGTTAGACCATTTGTAAGTCCTATTTAAAATTGTCTCTAAATATTGGAGTAAATATTAATCTTACAAGTTAAACATTCAGTTTAGCTTAAACTGTATATTCAGTCATAACATTTGAGTGGGTCATAATCGGACAGAATTTCAGCTACACGCAGCCGCCATTTGCGTTTACGTTCATTCTGTAGCCGTTGTATTTTCATGACATCTGGTAAACTACGCCAGGAATGCAGACATTGAAACAGCAGTACTCTGAAACCCAAGGTAGGTAAAAACATACATAATTGTACAGTGTTTCCTATAAAACAGTGCGGTTGTTTGTGAATTCACAGCAGCAGCAATGATATTTACATCAACTGAGGGGTTCAAATCCCTGCTGGGAAGCTGTAGTTCTCATTCTACAATACGCTAAAATTTCATTTTGCACTTTGGATAAATTTCAAATTCCGAAGAGGTTATTTTCTATAAATTAATCCGTAATTTCTGTAATTGTATCTTCACGAATGATAGTAAATTTACCATTTTTTTTTGGAAAGGGGTCGCTACATAATTATACAGTGTTTCATATAAAACAGTGCGGTTGTTTGTGAATTCACAGATGCAGCAATGATATTTACATCAACTGAGGGGTTCAAATCCCTGCTGTGAAGCTGTAGTTCTCATTCTACAATACGCTAAAATTTCATTTTGCACTTTGGATAAATTTCAAATTCCGAAGAGGTTATTTTCTATAAATTAATCCGTAATTTCTGTAATTGTCTTCACGAATGATAGTAAATTTACCATTTTTTTTTTGGGAAGGGGTCGCTACATAATTGTACAGTGTTTCATATAAAACAGTGCGGTTGTTTGTGAATTCAAAGAAGCAGCAATGATATTTACATTCTATAATAAACTAAAATTTCATTTTGTACTTTGGGTGAATTTCAAATTCCGAAGAGGTAAATTTATGTAATTGTCTTCACGAATGATAGTATATGTACCGTTTTTTGGAAGGGGGGGGGGGGGGGGTCGCGATAAAACCCGTATTATTTCGCGTCCGCGATAAGCAAGTGCCTTACTTGTATATGCATAAATTACTACAACAGATTTCCTACTTAGATTGCCAAAGAAAGACAAGTTATATACACATTTATTTTGCTTTAAGTGCTAATATACAGTTTCATGAATCGCGTTCTAAGGAATGATAGTAAATTACCGTTTTTTGAGAGGGGTGGTCGCGAAAAAAGCCCTGTTATATCGCGTCCGCAATAAGCAAAGGCCTTACTTGTATAAGCATAAATTACTACAACAGATTTCCTACTTGGATTGCCAAAGAAACACAAGTCATATATACATTAACCCCGCTTTAAGCTCTAATTATACAGCGTGAAGAGAAGAAAGCAAAGTAAACTGCAGTATTCTTACCGTTTATGATGATTATCCGCTCGTTGTGCATTTATTTTGTACTGAATGTGATGTTCACAGACCAGCCGATGCCAGTAAACGAAAATCTTGCACTGCAAGTTCATTTCGTACCTGTCAATCGCTACTTGCTTGCATTGAACGGCTTTAAAGAGAATCTGCAACACAGAAAAAAAATCATATTCCCGTTATTCACACCAGCCAAATGCATGTTTGATTGCCCAAGACAATAACCAATGATTCTAGAATCAAACCTTTCATCTTAGACGAAAGATTTATCTGGATCAATTATTTGTATTTCAACAACTCCCCCCCGAGAAATTCAACTAATTCGCGGGGGCTTATAAACAAATCTCAGCTTAATTCTTCACACATTACATCATTGAATTCTCGACGTGGACCTCATATTTACCTTTTTCCAGCCTTTCATCAACCAGAGTTTCTTCTTATATTCGTACAGACCAACAGCTCTGTCCATTTTCTCTGCTATGATTCCTTGTGCATGTTTCTTCCAGCCATAATAACACCGCATGACGATATTGTTCTCGTAAAACCGTTTACCAATCTCCAGCTTGATCTTCACACTGTACATTAGCATCCTGAAATGCTTCATCCCATAATTCTTCATCAACTTGAGCCTGTAGTGTTCGTGCGCCAACTGATTGATCGTAATGAACCGTTTCTTCTCCCACTGTCTACGTATTTCCAGTTGTCTCGTCACCTCCCGCTGTTTCTTCATTCGCGCGAGTCGCTGTTGCTTCTCCTCGCATTCTTCACGCGTCTTCCTCTCGATCGCCTCCTCTGCGAGTCGCTTCTTCTCGTCCTCGATCAGCCGTCTGCGTTCCTTAATTAACATTCGTTTATCTTCACGTTCCCGGGCGCGTTCCTCCATCATCTGCACCAGTTTTGGGGCTTTGGAGAGGCTCAAACTGTACGCCAGACCGATCGGATCGTCCTGAGGATCTTCATTTACCGGTTCCGGTTGCTTTATCCGGTATTTGTACTTGGACGATTGTCGTACTGTTTTCTGTAGTTCGTTTTGTGCCTTTTCCAGTGATTCTCGTGCCTCTTTCTGGATCCGGGTTAGTTTTAGTTCCGCTATTAGTTTATTCTGTTCTGCTAACTTGTGTTTCTGCATGGCTATTATGTCTTTTTGCGCTTTGAACCGATGTTCAAACGAACTGACTTTGGTTTCCAGTAAACTGGAAGATTTCGGCTTCGTTTGCACCGATATACTTTCATGTTTCTTCTTTTCCACAACATGCAAATCACTCTTTGATTTCTGACTATTTGACAGCTTGAATTTCTGTAGATTCTCGAGAAAATTCTCGATCTTTTTCGCATTTGTTTTGGATTTTGTGCGATTCGTTCTTTTATCGTCGGCGAATTTACGCCATTTTGCAAATGTGGATTTTAAAAGTGGTTCAAAATTGACTAGCGGTGTGTCGAATGTTTCGTTGTCGGAATTTTCTATCTTCAATTTCTTGATGTCTAATAATTGTACAATAGTTGTTTTAGGTTGTGGAATAATTAGTAGTTCCGGTATATTCTTAAATGTATCCATTCTGACATTTCTTCTTGGTTCCGTCTTGTCTGTTTCTTCTAAAATTTCAACTTTCTTCTCCATTAGTGGGTCTTCCAGAAATCTGACTTCTTTTCCAGCTTTCTTACACCCTTTCGTAGCCTTTATTTTCCGTTTTTCTTCCATTTTCCTCATCATTACGTCCATATCCACGCATTCTTCTCTCATTGCTTCGATTTCATCATCGATCTTCGTTCGTATGCTGTAGTATTTCTCGCAATCCTTCTTCATGTCCTCCATTTTGTGCTGTTTGCTGTAATATTTATCTGTCATTTGCACTTGTGTCTGAAAGTAATCTTCATACTGTTCCAATATATCTTCTATTCCATTTTCTTCATACAGATCTTCTCTTTGTTCTTTCATAGTTTCATTCTGTGCTTGCTGATACGTGTATGGTTGCTTCATCTTTCTCTCTTCGTGTGCGTTCTTCATTTCTTCCAAGTCCATCTGTGTTTGGTCCCACATTTCTTCGTTTTCTTTATTCTCAACTTGATGCTCCAGAATAGTATGTAAGTTGCTCGCGAAATTCTTTACTGGTTTTGTCAGTGGTTGTGTTAAATATGCCTTATTCTTTTGGCCTTTCGGAATATAATTCTCCAAATTTCTGACGTATTTCAGTACAGAATTTTGGCGTAATCGTTCTATATCCTGATCACTTAGGGCGTCCAGTTGTTCATAGAATAACAATTTCTTCGCGTCATTTATTATGTCACTAGCTACATCTGTTTCTTGACCCTGAATAATATGAGTAATAAAGTAATTCATTGTAAAAATATGCATACATTATTGATCTTGTTATTTCTATGAATATTCTCAAGGTAATTCTTGAAAAAAACTAGATAAATATAACAATGTGTAATCTAAGTTACAATGATTCTAAAACTGTTCCAACAATACATGATATTTTGTAAATATATTAAATAATATTTCGACTTAGAATTATAACAAATTTATTTTGACAGTTCGGTATATAACAAAGATTGTCTGGCATTTCACTATAAATTGATTATTATAGCTAGCGCGATTTATACTTGTTTAGAGGTAAATAGCGGGGTTGTTTATGTGGGACACCCCTATATTTGATCTGCGACCTTGACATTCACAGGTACCTTGGAAGAAATTCTTGGAAAAATATCGATCAGTTATTCCGATGAATTACACTTACAGATTGTGCGGTATCAGCCAGTGTCAGTTTGGTGAAATGTTGTTTCAGAAGTCTGCACTTCTCCGTAAAATCTCTGTCCATTTTGCACAATTTAACTGTACTTCTTGTCAAACTGACATGTGTGTGTTGCTATAGTAACGAATTAATATGAAATAGTAGGCGAAATTTAATCGAAAATATGTGACATTTCCGGTTAAAAGTATTAATCTTAAATTGTGTAAGGAATTTGGTTAAATTTTTTGGAAATAAATATTTGTGTATTGAACGTTTTCACTTCATATTTATGTTTCTGTATTTATTTTATTTGTGTAATTGTACAGGTAAATAAATATATAATATATATTCTTAATACTAGAATACGGTGCTATATTTTATTTTACAATTCAGTGTACATTAAATAAAATTAAATAATAATTATTTTAAATGTCCCGCATTGTGTACATTTTTCGGCGCATCCAATTTCGGACAGTTGCGCATACGTAAACGAAATGGTTATGAGAAAGGTGAGTTAGGTCAATGTATTGCGATAAATTAATCGTTTTTTGTTGGTTTTGCACCAGTTTCAAGTGCGTGTGGTATTGTTAAAAGTGTAATTAGTGCCCTGCGAAGTGTTTGAGTTAGTTAAATTGTGTCAGTTTGCAGTTTTAGCTAGATCTGTCATCCGTGAGACTCCCCGATTATGTTTGGACGCGTCCAATGCAAAATGTCGGATTTTAAGTCGATGCTAAATTTTAAAGAAATGTCAAACGATGTTTAATTGCTCTTGATTTTCCCGTTACCCGTTAATTTCAGCCAGAATTAGTGTTAATATTTGTAGTTAATTGTGTCATACTGATTTATTGGTTAGACATCTGTCAAATATACATTTTACTATATAAACAAATCTAGCTTATAACTATTTTCACTATTTAATTATTACATCATACGTTTATTTCTATTCATTAATATTTCTTTTATTAGTTGCTAAATATGTATCAATTTCCGCGTAGCATATATTTATATTACTAACCTCAAACTGTCAATTTTTTGTATGAATTCTTTTTTCTAATTTTCTATAATCACGTACAGTGTGATGTATTACGGTAATATTGGTGGATAACAATAGTGTTTTCATAGATTGCTGAGCAGTGTGACGAATGACAAACACTTTTTTCCATCAACATGGATAACACAAGCGAATCTGTCTCCGACGAGACAGAAATCGCTAATTTTCCTTCAACAAATACGTGGTCTAGCAGCCAACCAGCGCAGAGTGCTTCGAATTCTACGCTTTTGTTTATCGCAGTAAGTACAGCCCGTTATTTCTACCAACATTTGACAGTTGCTCCTAACCTACAAATACGTTTGAAAACAAGTGCACGCGTTCCATAGCCTGCTTTCTGTTCTCTCGCCAGGTCGAATACGTTAAAGAGGGCAATGGAACTGATTATAAATTCGAATCGGACGCGTCGTTTTCGCCGCAACCGTCAAGTTATTCCGAATTTGATCAGCACGTGTCCCCGCTGGATCCGAATATGAGTTCAACCGCCCGTTATTCACCGGTCTATTCGGATTCTGTCGAGAACACGTACACAAATTCAGTGGTAGTGCTACAGGATGCGGTGAATCCGTTAATTTCTACGGAGATCGGGCAGACCAGTGGCTCGTATGTGAATAATACGCAGGCTTCGTACCATTTGACAAATCCAGCATCGCCGTTGGAGACGATCAACTCACCACTGAGCAACTCGGATAACAATCTGTTGCGACAAGTTGTGAGCAATCGATTTCTACAGATGGTCACGAACAGTACAGAGTTGGAAACTGAAGATACAGAGCCTAATTCACCGGTGGAGCATATTAATATGGAATTTACGCAAAGGTACGTCAGTTTCGACTCGAAACTTTAGTTTGACGAGTTCATGAAGCAGATTTGTTGCTTTTTATTAATAAATATTGACGATGAACTGTGGAACCGACAATATAATACGAAATGTTGATATTTTTTGAAGAAACTTTGACAGTTTTGAAGAAATTTTGGTATTTTTAAAGAAATTTTTATATTTTTAAAGAAACTTTGACATTTTTAAAGAAACTTTGACATTTTTAAAGAAATTTTGATATTTTTAAAGAAACATTGGGATTTTTAAAGAAACTTTGACATTTTAAAAGAAACTTTGACAGTTTTGAAGAAATTTTGAGATTTTTAAAGAAACTTTGACATTTTAAAAGACTCTTTGACAATTTTTAAAGAAGCTTTGACATTTTTAAAGATCCTTTGACATTTTTAAAAGAAACCTTGACGTTAATGAAACATGTAGAACAGTTAAAATAGAATAAAGTAGTAAAACAAAGTAATTTTTATTAATTAATTAAACATAATGAATTACTACAAAGTAAAAGAGAAATCTATTTCATACTTTTAAACAGGGTTGAAATGTTTAAAACAAATGTATAAAACATGTTTTGAACATAGACCATCGTTTAAAACACTAGTTTTAAATATATTTTACAACATTTGTTTAAAATATAGTTTGTTTTGTTCATGTTTAAAACAGAATTTTAGGTATTAATTAAACTACAAATTTTCACTTTAAATTTGGAAAAAAAAATTATTTTTATGAAAGAATATACAAAAATAAAAACACCAAAAATATAAATATATATATTTATACATGTTTTATTGAAATTTGTTTAAAACACGTTTAAAACATTAAAAATGTGATTAAAATAAAAAAAAACATGATTTAAAAAAAAGTGTCTTACCAACCCTGCTTTTAAAGACGCATTGGCATTTTTAAAGAAACATAGACATTTTTTTAAAGAAATTTTAACATTTTAAACAAACTTTGACATTTTCTTTCTTAGGTCAGCTGAAAACGATACTCAAATAATGGACAAGGAACTGCAACTTGTGCAGTTTCCAATCACCGGATACCAGCACCAGCTGTCCATGGTGGAACGCAGTATGAAACTTGATCCGGATCAGGTGGAATTGTTGATCACCGATCAGAACACGGGGATATCCTATAGCGGCTATGTGTCACAGGTACTGTCATCATATTCCGATCACTCTTACAGTGAGTATATTAAAGACAGTGTGTACGGACGTCAAAACGCCGCCATGTTCCTGCCAATGTCAATAGTAACAAAAGAAGGATATTATCTTTATAGCTGGCTTTGCCCATGTTAGCGACAAAAAAAATAAGCGTTTTGACGAAACTAAATGAGTATATTATTTAATATTATACATATATTAGATGAATTAAAATATCGATTCACATTATAACAAGTATTTATTAGCCATAGATTTGAAGTTTTTAAGCACAAAATGCTGCGAAATATAGGAAAATATCTCCGAAAACAACAGAACCGATCACAGCTATCTTTCAATTCAAAGCAATTTGGCAGGAATATGGCGGAAATCTCATCGACCAATCAGCATGAATACAGTAGTGTCCACACTGTCTTTAATATAGTCAGTGTAATCACTATTACTTCTTTTAATAACTAAACACTTGCCGTTGCTAAGATGAGGTTCAATTGTGTTCTTAATAAGCAAATATAAACACTCACAGTACCAAATTAGAATCATCCAACTCGAACTTATCACTTCGTCACACTCGGTTATTAAACATTTAACTTAAAATACACACTGTGTCTAGTAGTAGGCATCCTGGAGTCGTACCAGTAATAGTTTTCAGAGCTTATGCAACATTCTGTGATGCTCTGACAGTTGTAGCACTCGCGTTTCAGACATTTGTTGTTAATATTCGCGTTCGTACACCCACAACTTCAAACTATGCTCGTGTATTTTGTGTAGGATTTTCTAGTAAGCCGTAATACATCTCTATCAGCGTTGCCGGAGGATGATCAACAATTAACTAGCGTGCTGAACACGCTACAATCCCACGGACTTGTCATGGAGACACAAGATGGCGGTAAGCAAACATGGCCGCCGCACAGCTGTCAAACAGCGTCGTAGAAAATACGCGATGAAACGACAGAACGCACCCGATTTTCGACGCAAAATGACGAATTTAAACCCGTGCTAATGTGAAACGAGACACAAAAAATAGTGAAACGTTAATTTTTTTCATTGAATCGCTGTTTTGGTGAATATCGCGGGGTGCGTTCTGTTGTTTTCTACAAAAGATGTGCCGCAAGTATAACAGTGTACACCGGTACACTGTTACAGTAAAGGTTCTAGTTTGACATTTGCTTTCTCTCAGCTGATATCGCCGAAGGTACGACTCAGAACCCGACTCTAGCGATGCGTGATGGTCAGATCATGTTACAGGATCCATTGTTGGATGCTGATCTGCTCTTGCACGGTAAGTTTCATATCTTCCGCTTCTCTTGTGCATTTTTCTAACCTATTTAGGTTGTTCATTCAGCTCCAGTTGAAATCGCCTTGGATGATAACGTGCTCGCGACACCGAATGGTCTCGTATTAAAGTCAGATCTAAATGCTGGCGTTTCAAATAGCACTAATTCGGGGCCTGCGTCAGCTTTAAACATTGCCCTCGGCTGTGATATGATGACGGGGAACTTTGACATGGTCAATGTCAAGGAAGAGAATATTGAATTCGACGAAGTGTGCGTTAAGACGGAGTTTGAAGCTCACCAGTTGCGCAGATCACGACGACAGAACGATAAACACAGTGAGGATACACAGCTATGTAAGTAACAATGCTCGCATAACGCTCGGATTCATTATAACGCTGATATCTTATCAGGAAAGTCGCCATAATCGTTGTGACGCTGTCATATGTTGTTTTCAGTGAATCGTATTCAAACAATAAGTGATAAACCGGTACCATCACGTGCTCGAGCAACGTTACCAGCCAGTTACCTGGTAATAAACAAGTTACCAGCCGCGTCAACCGATGTTGAACCTGGTAAGTTTGTAGATTTTAATATAAAACTCTTCTACGTTGATTTTATGCAATGTTTTTGTTGCAGAATACGGCGTGTTTGCGCGCAAAGTTATACCGAAACGCACCCAGTTTGGGCCGCTGGACGGAGTGCTGTTGGAGACGGTGCTGTCGTCACAGACGGACGAGTACAACGGGGAAGAGAATGGACTGAAGTTGCTCTTGGAATCAGAGACAGGATCCATGCATCGGCTGGACATTTCGGATGAGAGTAAGTGTGGTTTTATACAAACAAATCTCTTGTGTAAATCTTCAAATCTCCAAAAGAGAACCGTGTCTTAGCTTTCCCGAACTGTAATTTGAGCACAAATACATCGCGCGCGAAAAATACTACTCTCTGCCGAGGTGTAACTTCTATTTTTCCCACGATCGCGAGTAGAAACACTTAATCAATAAAGAATTCCACTAAATCGGGCGCGAAATTACAATATTTAGAAGCCGTTGGCGATGTTTCCATGCAACCTATCAGGGGCCACAGACATTTGCGTACACAAAACCGTTTGTGCTGATAAAAACTCCCGCTAGGGAAATTGTTGGCTTATTTCGGCCCGCGGGAGTAAATGTTTTACTTCGGGGCACGATTTTGACGCCATAGAAACCGACTTCTACACTCGACCGTGATTGTTAAATAGTTTTTCAGGTTATGTAGCGGTGGAAAACACTAAATTCGTTTGTTATGTTCGTTTGGTGTGTAGACAGATCCAACTGGATGCGATTTGTGCGGTCTGCCGGCAATTACAACGATCAGAACTTGGTGTTAAGTCAGCAGGGCTACTCACTGTACTACACAACAACGCGCGCCATCTTGCCACGTCAAGAGTTGCAGGTAATTGTTCGATTTCAGTATCTAAAACACACAATATAAATTCTTTACAGCCACGGCGGAATATCTGACGTAGTTTTTTTCTTCTGCTGAAATGTCACTGGTCTATTACTAACTTCGCAAAACAGCTGTTTTAGGATAGTTTTATTTTCGTTTTCCAGGTTGGCTACAGTGCGGTGTACGCTGCTAAACGTAAACTCATCGCGTTGCAGCCAACTGCTGAGGACGAAAGTACCTGGCCGTGCTTTGAGTGTCCGCTGAGGTTCACTAGTTCCGATGAGCTGCAGAAACATTTGAATGTACATGATGAAAATAAGGTAACTTTTTATAAACTATATAAATACCTACATATTAATTTCTAGCCGGACTATGTACGTATATATATATATAGGTATATATATATATATATATATATATATATATATATATATATATATATATATATATACCGGGTGGTGACCGCGACACCGGAACATAGGACTTTAACATGTAAAATCATACTTTTATAATTTCCTGCCTCCCTTATTATTTTAGAGACGAAAACTTCAAATAAATGTTGTAGAGCATAAAATTCTACATTAAAAGCAGCAAACAGAATTAATTTTTGCATGTTTTATAACGGCATAAAATAAAAAATGTTGAAAATCAGCTTAAAAATACATAGGGGAAGCCTTGGAATTCAAACAAAATTAAACAAATGATTGACGTTTTATCTGTCATCAGAAAAATATTCCTTGTTTCATGAATTTATTGCCAGTACTTATTTATTAGTCTTGAATTTAAGTGAATTATGTTGAATAGTGGATAATTACTCCAAATTAGTGAAAGAAATGAATTTCTTATGTTCTATTATGTAGTTGTAATAGTTTAAGACAAGTGAGAGATTAATTTTCTTCTGACATTTTTGTTTCATATCCAAGGCTACCCCTAGATATTTTTAACGTAATTTTCAACATTTTGAATTGAATTTCTGCCGCTATAAAGCATGCAAAATTAATTCTGTTTAATTGCTTTTAATGTAGAATTTTATGCTCTACAACATTTATTTGAAGCTTTCGTCTCCAAAATAATAAGGGAAGCAGGAAATTATAAAAATATGATTTTACATGTTAAAGTCCTATGTCCCAGATTTCTTGGGACACGCGGTATATATATATATATATATATATATATATATATATATATATATATATATATATATATATATATATAATATACATATACATACACACACATTTAACCTTCACGATTATGTGTTTGTTACAGGACGATGTATTGAAACCGCGCGTCAAGAAGATCGCTCGCTACAAACGACGGCCGATTGATTGCCCCCAATGTTCCCGTACGTTCCTCCGTCGGCACAGCCTCAGTCGTCACCTGCAGCAGCACAAGAATCCAACGTTCCGGGAGCGGATGATACGTCGTATCCGACGCGGCAACGTTTGCACCGAGATTATTGAGTAAGTTTTTGCTTTCATGAACGATTGTCAAGGAAGTCTGGCATTGGTACGATGATTATCAATTGCATGTGTCTCGCATAAAACTGTACAAGGGCCGTGGATGATGTCCGTGTGTGATTTAGCGTTATAATTATGACAAATCTTCGTATCAACGTAGATCTGTACAGTCGTGTTTCTTTGCAGCAAACATCTGGAATGGAAATGCGACATTTGCGGACTGTATTTCCCGAATCCGTCGCTTCTCAACCTGCACGAGCTCGTGCACAAGAACGAGGAGGAGACAATCACAGGCCTGCCACTCGACCTGGGGTCCGGGTGTAACGAAGGCGAGTTCCTGGTGCACAATGGAGCGGTCCAATGTCCACAATGTGGTATGAACGACTGTAGATCACTCGGGTTATATATTATCTTGTGCGGTTGTCCATTGTGTGTTTCTCTAGGAATTGAGTACTCGAACCGCAAGTCACTGATCGAACACGTCGCCGAACATGGTAAAAAGGATACGATGGTGGTGGCTAGTACAACGACTGTCGAGGACCTGGTACCGAAGAAGAACCACAAGTGTTACATGTGCTATAAGGCGTTTGCGACGCGAGATAGGCTGCAGGTAAAGCAAAACCAGCTTTGATTCTGTCAGTATGAGCTTGTAAAACATGGTTTTCTAGTTGAATCTGTCAAATATGAGCTTCTAAAATGTGGTTTTCTAGATGATTATGGCAATATAAACTTCTAAAATGTGGTTTTCTAGTTGAGTTTGTCAATATAAACTTCTAAAATATGGTTTTATAGTTGATCCTGTTAATTTAAACGTCTAAAACATGATTTTCTAGTTGATTATGGGAATATAAACGTCTAAAATGTGATTTTCTAGTTGAAATTGTCAATATAAACTTCTAAAATGTGATTTTCTAGTTGAAATTGTCAATATAAACGTCTAAAACATGGTTTTATAGTTGATCCTGTCAATATAAACTTCTAAAATATGATTTTATAGTTGATCCTGTCAATCTAAACTGCTAAAATATGATTTTCTAGTTGAGTTTGTCAATATAAACTTCTAAATCATGATTTTCTAGTTGAAATTGTCAATATAAACGTCTAAAATGTGATTTTCTAGTTGAAATTGTCAATATAAACTTCTAAAACATGGTTTTATAGTTGATCCTGTCAATATAAACTTCTAAAATGTGATTTTCTAGTTGAAATTGTCAATATAAACGTCTAAAACATGGTTTTATAGTTGATCCTGTCAATCTAAACTTCTAAAACATGATTTTCTAGTTGATTCTCTCAATAAAAATGTCTAAAACATCGCCACTAGAATTTTCTCTTAACTTACAAGCTCGCTCTACCTGATTTTACTAAATATATGAATGTTCCGTCAGCGTCATATGCTCGTGCACGGTTCTGAAGATCTAAAACCACTGAAATGCGACACCTGCTCCAAGCGATTCCTCAACAACTCCGCGCTGTCCTGTCATCTGAAGACGCACAAACTGGACAAGAAGATCTTCGAGTGCCCCATTTGTAAAACATCGTTCGATCAGATACTCCAGCTCAAAGAGCACGTGCGAACTCACTGCATTGACGGCCAGTACACGTGTCCGCATTGTAACAAGGTAAATATGAATATAAACTAGGAAATATTCACTGTATTCAGCCAAACAACCAACAACATTAATACAATGTCACAAAATGACATCGTCATGGTCGATTACGTTTACACGCGTTCTAAAACGGATTAAAACACTGTTCTGCTACACGAAAACACATTTACAACGTACAAGTCGCTACGAAACGTCAACTATAAACGTGTAATAATTGTTTTCAGCGTTGTCAATAGTAAAAAACAAAATAAAAATAAGCTGATGCAAAATGAACGAAAAATCATTTAGTAGAAATGTTTACTAACATTACTAGTTACCTTAAATGTTGTTTTTTTTTCAGGGCATATTATTAATAAAAACCCCTAGAAAATGTCGAAATATGTTTACAAATATACGTGGGGATATTTAGGTTTGTTATTTTAGATTTATCTGGGGTGAAATTGAAGGAACACGAATGCGAGGAAGACCGCGGAATAAATGGATGAATATGATAGAAAATGTTTTGAGTGAACGTAAAATTATAAGCAGAAACAATAGGAGAGCATGTATGACAAGGTGTATATGGATATTAACGAGGCGAGACAGTTATGTATGGACAGGAGTATTTGGCGAGCTATTGTTAGAAAATCAGGAATGAAAGGCAGTTTTCTATATAATATTAATTTTTTTGCGTGATTATAGGGAATAACGGGCCTGCTACCCCAGTAATGGGAAAGGCGTGATGTTATGTATGTATGTATGTTAGGTTGACCGATGACGTCTATTTGGTTGTTCGGCTATGTACGCTATTCAGCCGATGTTTAACCTACCCTAATTTACCGTAACCTACCCTAATCTACCGTAACCTACTCTACTCTACCCTACTCTACTCTACCCTACTCTACTCTACCCTACCCTACTCTACTCTACCCTACTCTACTCTACCCTACCCTAATTTACCGTAATCTACCGTAACCTACTCTACTCTAACCTACTCTACTCTACTCTATCCTACCCTACCCTAATCCGGGACCAGTATTACATCTTGTTTTGTTCTGTTAGATCTTCAAGGAGTACAGTATTATTCGCAAACATATTCGGGCGTTCCATTGCGGACGGAAACATGGCTGCCAGTACTGTGGTAAGCCGTTTCCAACGCTGGACAAGTTGCGTATGCATCTGCTCAAGCACTCCGATCACCGGGAGTTCTTGTGTTCGGAGTGTGGCAAGCAATTCAAGCGCAAAGATAAGCTCAAAGAGCACATCAAGCGAATGCACACCGGTGACAGAGAGCCACGGTATACGCCGCCAACGAAGATCCCGAAATCTAACAACAGCATTAAGAAGTTTATGCCGAAGGTATGGCTGACGTTTTTGTTTCATATCCAACGCTAAACCCTAGGTATTTTTTTAACGTAATTTTCAACATTTTGAATTGCATTTCTGCCGCTTATGAAGCATGCAAAATTAATACTGTTTGCTGCTCGTAATGTAGAATTTTATGCTCTACAACATTTATTTGAAGCTTTCTTCTCTAAAATAATAAGGGAAGCGGGAAATTATAAAAATATGATTTTGCATGTTATAAAGTCCTATGTTCCGGTGTCGCGGTCACCACACGGTATATATATATATATATATATATATATATATATATATATATATATATATATATATATATATATATATTTATTTATTTATTTATTTATTTACATATTTTTATTTGTTGTTTTGCAGGTTCAACCCACGGATTATCACAGATTTATCTACAAGTGTCATAGCTGTTTGCTCGGGTTCAAGCGTCGCGGTATGTTGGTCAACCATCTTGCCAAACGTCATCCCGATATCAGTCCGGATTCAGTGCCAGAGTTGAATTTGCCCATACTGAAAACAACACGCGACTATTACTGTCAATATTGTGAAAAGGTACCGTGTACAATGCAAGCTTGATCATAATTTGATTGGAACATTACAACCCATTTTTTAAACTTATTTTTCCACGATCGCGAGTACAAATTCACTTTCTCTAGCGACAAAATCGTGCCCAGAAGTAAAACATTTACTCCCTCGGGCCGAAATAACACGACAATTTCCCTAGCGGGAGTTTTTATCAGAACAAACGGTTTTGCTGTAACCAAATGTCTGTGGCCCCTGATAGGTTGCATGGAAACATCGCCAACGGCTTCTAAATATTGCAATTTCGCGCCCGATTTAGTAGAATTCTCTAGTGATTAAGTGTTTCTACTCGCGATCGTGGAACAAATAGTAGTTACACCTCGGCAGAGAGCAGTATTTTTCGCGCACGATGTATTTGTGCTCAAATTACAGTTCGGGAAAGCTAAGACACGGGTCGCCCTTGATGGTATAAAGCGTGCATTACACGATGAAGTTTTTCTTTTCAAGTAACCTTAAAAGTTTTCTCTCTCGCACAATTACGTAAGTGTAAGAGAGATAGTAAAGTCGACTTATAACGAAAAACTTATAACGTAAAACTGCAACATGCACTACTTTTTCTTAAAAGTTCCTTCAAGTTCTGCCCGTGGGCATGCGCATCACTGCTTATACTGCAATACCAACTTAAGCGTGTTTAAAAGTTGCTTCCATTAATTTTCATCTGTCAGTTTGTTTTGTTATTTGTTTATATTGTTATGTTTAAACTGTAAAATGGCATATTGGAGTAGAGAATAAATTGAAATTTAATTAAGTTAATTTATTAAATTAAGAAGAAATTTAATTTATGTTGGTATGGCACTTGGATATTTTAATTCACGTAAAACTTGATCGTGTAAACAAACTTGTAAGGTCACTTATAAAGACGCTTTTAAAGTTACTTGAAAAGAAAAACTTCATCGTGTAATGCACGCTTAATGTACGATTCGCAGGTTTACAAGAGCAGCTCGAAGCGCAAGGCGCATATCTTGAAGAATCATCCTGGTGCCGAGCTGCCAATGTCGAACCGTCGCAAAGGTGGTATCCCGGATATCCCGGGGCTGCCCAACCCGACCTACTCGCAGACGGTGGGCAGTGTAACGACGAATCCACATGGTTGTCAATGGTGTCACAAACAGTACGCAAGCAAAGCCAAGCTGCTGCAGCATCAGCGCAAGAAGCACCAGGAACTGTTGCCCACCAGTCAGAAACAACCACGCGCTGGCAAGAGCCACTACCAGATGCAGCAGCTGCAACCGCAGTCACCCGGTAAGTCCAATTCTGTAACCTGGTTCAGCTGGAGTTACATTTTTGAACTATGGTTTTATACGGCGTGATGTTGTTGGGACACTTTTGCTACCTCTGGTTTATGGGATCGGGTTCAAATTTTTGGGGCACGTGGTCCTAAGTGTAGTGGATGTGTATAGTAAATTTCAAGTTGCTAAGTTCAAGAATTTAGGAGTTATTGTAAAAAATAGACTTTTGCGCAATGATATTTTTTTTAATATTTTGGTGGGCAGATCTGCTACCTCTGGTTTATGGGATCGGGTTCATATTTTTGGGGCACGTGGTCCTAAGTGTAGTGGATGTGTATAGTAAATTTCAAGTTGCTAAGTTCAATAATTTAGGAGTTATTGTAAAAAATAGACTTTTGCGCAATGATTTTTTTTAATATTTCGGTGGACAATTCTGCTACCTCAGGTTTATGGGATCGGGTTCAAATTTTTAAGGCACGTGGTCCTAAGTGTAGTGGATGTTCATAGCAAATTTCAAGTTGCTAAGTTCAAGCATTCAGGAGATATTTCAAAAACTATCTTATTGTGTATGGAATAAAATCTTCTCCAATTTCTAACATATAGCTTGTATAAAAGCTGAGAATTTTCACCTAGAAACCACTAAAGAAATGTTAAAAATCATGTTCAGGCATTCCCGAGGAAGGCAAATACATGAACTCACCCGATATTCCCGATTCGGCCATTATCGGCTCAACCGTACTATCCGATGACGTGTCCGAAGATCAACTGAACGTGCTGGTCAGCAGTGCTTACATTCACTGTGAAGATACCAAGTCGGGAATCACGGCTGTCAACATGAAACAGGCGTACAAAGTAAGTATTCATCATCCTCTTCCAACATTTCTAGCTAGCAGCCTTGTATTTTCAACTATCTTCACAACAGTTAACTGAAGATTCACTGCTGGCTCAACCGGTTGAGGAGTTTGACGTGGAGTGTCGCAGTGGGCAGTACTACCGGCTGATTCAGATGCCCACGGGCCATATTTCAATCAGTCAGTCCTCTACCGCAGCCGCGGCTGAAGAATGCATCGATGATCCGCCCGAAGCCAGTCGATTGTACCGATTGTTAACGGCTAACGGGCCGTTCCCCCCGTACCCCCCGCGTTGAGCACGCCCGGGACGGTGTGGAAAATTGATCTGAACTGATTGCCAATCAGTAATAATCGAAAAAAAAAAAATTGTTGCACCCATATTTTGTCGTCACAATTGGGTGATTGTTTTTGAACAACCATAGCGTTGTCCGGGATGAAACCGACAACACGCAGCATTTGAATCGCGCGCGCATTTTGGTGATAGTGCGCGAGCGCATGCGCGCACTATGATTGCGCGCACTCTTTGCCCGGGGAGTTTTCATACGTGACAGTTGGCAGCAGACTGACTGTCTCTGTTTGTTTGTGTGGTATTAACGATTTTTGACACACGACGCAAATCTCTTTGAAAGTTTTTTAGTATATGTATATACAGATATATATTTGTTCGTTTCTTTATTAGAGTAGAAAAACTGTGCATCGATATACGTGTTCGCCGTTTTTGTGTTATAACGAATCGTTGCGGTTAGATTTACAGGTTTGAAACTTACCAAAAAAACTTGTATTTGAAATGAAAAGTGTTGAATTTAAACTGTGACGTTGAGATTAGTTGTGGTTTTTTGTTGATAATTCATAGTTTAGAAGGTCAACATATGACGTGATTTGTGATGCGAAATAAACAAAAATGGTTGAATAGTTTACCGATTTGAAAGAAGTGAATTTTTTTGACAGCAATCTGTGCTAAATCTTGTTCATAGTCTTTAGGATTTAATAGCAGACAAATTGAGCGGGCGCCGACGACGTATTTGGAAAATATCGAGGCACATTTTTTGGGTTACAATTTGTAGACTACGAAATAGTTGACGTAAAACAACTTTTAATGGGACATTTTCCCGCTTTTTCCAAGTTTTCTATTCTAATATGAAACTAAACAAATGTAGGATCTATGCGAAATCTAAAAAGAATTTTACTAATCGTATTTAGATGTTAATTTACAACAAAAAAAAAAACTCGCTTTTAATTGAAACAAAAAAAAACTTTTCTTGGGAATTTTATTTTATTTATTGTACCTGAGGTTAGATACAAAATAAATAACGAATATTTACAAGTTGGGGCGTCGAATAATTTGTGCCATAATTTACTAGTCAAGCTAAGAAATTCCCAGTTAAATATTTAATTAAACAACATGGTTGATTTTCCATTGATATATAAATGAATATTCATTACCAAAACGTATACTGGAAAAATATATTTTCATAGTATTTTCTCTTTTAAAATCAAAGAATAATAACAAAAAATAAACAGAAGTATTTATTTGTTGAAACGTAATGTTTCGAAAATAACTATTAATATTTTACTAATATTACCGTATAAATGAATACACGGATATTTCATACACATAATTAAAATATTAAATACAATCAAGTCAACTTGTTGACAATTTCTGGCCGGATTATTGACGTTTGTAGTTGATATTAAAATAGTTCACAACTCTTGTTTAACGGGAATTATTTTAATATGAAATATAACGAACTTTCTGATGCGCACAAACCTATATTTCTTGCAATGATGAACTCAGAGGACGGGGGGGGGGGTAGTATTTTAAAGGTTTATTTTGGAATATTTATGGAAAGAATGTCCTCCTCTTAACATTGTCTATGTAAAAAACTAATTTATTTACTTACCAAACTCATGCCGATGTATTCTGAGGTTATTTTCATTGTTTGGTTCACATTTGAAATGGAATAATTTACTTTTTTAAAAATTGAATCCTTCAATGTGATATGAAAAGGATATTTTGAACCTTTTCGGGGGGGCCTAGAATACCCCTTTTCCAAGATGTGGTTAATAAACTGAATTTGTATAATTGTGATGTGTATGAAACGGCGAATTGACGGGAGATTTGTCAGCGTTTAAGAAGGATAATTTACCTGCGCAAAAAACACTTATAAGTTTTATCAAATTGTGTCTTTAGAAATGCTAAATCATCAGTGAATATCTGTAGCTAAATATTGTGTAGTTTATTTAATTATTTATACATATATTTCTATTTATATTGGCATTTCAAAAGGTTGTTTTTACTAAAAAAATCATATTTGATTTAATATTATTACAAAAAAAAGCAAATAGAGACCTATTAAGCTCTTCTTTAATTTGCTTGTAATTTTTAATAGTTTTATTTAATTCTAAATCTAAATTTATCTTTTCAGCATGTTGTTTTGAAAATAGGTTATGTTTAGCTGTCAAATCTTCACAAATATTGCTTATTACGTGTTTGTAATACTATATATTTGTGATCTTTTAAAATTCCTCCATAATTTGACATTTCAAGCTGACGTATTTCGTGTTTTGCAAGTAAATTATCGTAATCTTGAATCACTGATTTTTATTGAGAATGTTTATTGTGATACTTGACGAGTTGCATAAGAGTACACTGTTTTTAAATATTGTACAGACTTACAGAAAGTGTAAATAAATCTATATTTACTGCTTACCTCTTATCAGGAGCTCTTATTTCAGTTCCTTCTTCCAAAAACATCCAATTTTTGTTTAAAAATACCAAAAAACATTCACAATTTTTTACAAAACACAATGACATTTAACATTTATTTATCCTTCACAACACGCTACAAAACTCACACAATCTCTTATTTCAATTCCTGTTCGTCATTCTTTGTAAAACATTCCGTATTTTATTTGGAAATTCCAAAAAATATCCACGATTTATGACACAACACAATGACATTTGACATAACCTTTATTTATACTAAACACAAGGAGAAATATTTGATATAACATTTATTTAGCTCTGATACAGGGTGCCACAAAACTTAGAATACGTTCTATTTAATTCTCTATACATTGCTTCTTCAACTTAATCCTCTTCGTAGCCCGAGGGTAACGGGTTGACGTGGGGGTTATGGAACAAGCTCTTCTGGCCCTCGCCCCAGGGGAATCTCTTGTTGCGCACGCGCATATGCTCGAAGGGCACAAACTCTGGTCGGTCGTGACCCTCTTCGTTGTGCTTCAGGTAGCAGTTCAACATGCACAGACCAACGGCTGGGAAGGCGACGAAGAACGTCAAGTTCCGCCATAGCTTGTACCCACCTTCGTGACCGCCAGACACGGCCGAGGGCCCCTGCAGACCCTTAGAAGACTGTGCCAGAGCGTTAGACGTGGACAAGTAACGTCTGGCGCTGTGCCTCAGGATATTCGCCATGGTTCTTTAATCAAAACGGTAAATTTTCGTTGATAATTCATTGCGTTTCGTTTCGGACAACAGTTTATTGATTAAATAACACGATATAGTCTATGCATATGGATGTTTTATAGCTAAAAGTAATAATATAAACCCTCGTTGATTGATTTAAACACTTCAATTTATCTACAATGTATAATTTTCCGTGTTCGATAAGTAAAATCTAGACAATAATATCTGTAATCTTTGATTTGACAGCGAATATATACATCACATTAGTCAATTTAATATTTAAAATATATTTAAAATACACTAGAACTACTGTACCTGGCTTTAAACAGAAATTTTTCAACCCAAATGGCACAAAAATTTTACGTAACCTTCTCGAACTCGACTATTTGATGTCTAAAAAGAGGATGAACAACTATTGCCAACATGGAGAGAAGTATTGAGAAAATCAATTAATCAATACGCGCTTCAATATAGGATAGTAAATTAAACACAGGTCGATTAATGAAATATATGTATTTATAGTGAATTCTGTTTAAATTGGTAATCCCTATATATAATTATTTAAATGAAAAATATTTAGAATGTATGTTTTCTCATATTGGTATTGCGAATATGTCAAATGCCCAGATCAGGGTTGTACAAAGTTCTCGTAAATATTTATTCAGCAATTATTGTTAAAATAATTATAAAAACACAATAAAAATTATTATTTAGCTTGATATTAGTTCATTAAAGCAATTAGAATTCATTTGATTGTGATTTTACGTGTTTAAATTATATTTCCAGTTATAATATTTTGCTAACCCCTCACGTTAGTTCAGCATTTTCCCGTTAGATGTCACTAGCAGTACCAAAAAAATTGAAAAAACAATCGCCAGTGCTCATTTTGAATCTTAGTTTTGTTTGACGTGATTTCAACTTCTAGAAGTGTTTTGAAATCGCTAAAAATGGCTGGCACAAGAGCCGAGGATGATTCTACAAGTAATATTGGTGATAACACCTTGGGAATATCGCATCAAACGTCTGAGATAAGTTTTCAAATACCATTACGCACAAGTAGTATTCGTACTAGGTAAGTAATTTAACTTTTTATAAATCGCATGTTTCTTTGCAAATATTAATCATTCATTTAGTACACCTAAACCGCAAAGTGAGAATCTTGAGAACTTAGTGTCAGAATCGGCAAAGGAAGACCATATTTTGTGCGTCATTTGGCGTAATGGCAAGCTTGGCGGTGCTTATTATAATTCTGCCGATTCAGAGGTAACACTAGACGTTATTTTCGCACTAGATTTTGTAAAAAACTGTTACATTTTGTTGTAGTTGTACCTTATCCCTGACATATTAGACTTAAGTCCTGAGTATCTCATGTTGAGAGCACTGTATGATCAGATTAAACCATCGCACACTTTAACTATTGGTACGATGGCTTCCAAGTTTGTAATCGCATTGGCTAGTGTAGCTACAGACCCCGAGAATGATGCTTCAATGTGGCAACAGTCCATTCGAAGTTTGCCCTCGAATGTACAACTGTTAAAGAGTGATGATTATTGTAATATTTGCTCAAATAAACCCGAGTTTTGTTAGGTTATATCCAGTGTTATTTGTGTAGCCATTGATCGGTGTATTCACGCACTGCACACGCTCAAGTTACCGACTGAGCCACATGAAGCGAGCGACGAAGAACGAATTATTTACATGAATTCCGTCGTGAACTTTTCGCGACCAGCTTCTGTGCAAGCTTTAGGGGCACTTGTACTATTTTTGACCAAGTATAGGGGCCTTATTCAGAGCACTAACGCCAACAGAACACATCTGTTCATGAATATCAACACGATACCCATGTAAGTATATCTGCGGACGCCATATTGGAACTAAAAGCCATTGCCAACCTAACTTTCATGGGGGAAATTCAATGTTTTGGGCGCGGGAGTTTCAAATCGCGGGATTTAAATACGAGTAAAAGACCATTTTCTATAGCATTAAAATCGCGCCCAGAAGTAAAACATTTACTCCCTCGGGCCGAAATAAGACAACAGTTTTCCTAGCGGGAGTTTTTATCAGAACAAACGGTTTTGTGTAACCAAATGTCTGTGGCCCCTGATAAGTTGCATGGAAACATCGCCAACGGCTTCTAAATATCGTAATTTCGCGCCCGATTTAGTAGAATTGTTGTTTTATTCAGTGTTTCTACTCGCGATCGTGGAACAAATAGTAGTTACACCTCGGGAGAGACCGGCATATTTCGCGCGCGATGTATTTGAAGCTTCAAATTACAGCTCGGGAAAGCTAAGACACGGTTCTCTTCCTTGGAGTATAATATTTTCTGTGTGTTTTTTCAGACAAAATATTGTCTATATTGATGATGATACTTACAAGACGTTACAAGTTTTCAACCCGATTGCTCACCCCGCTGCCTATAAACGTGGCAACGTTGCTTCCAACAGAGAAGGGCTGAGTATTTACAGGATGTTCAACAAATGTCGCTCGTCGCTGGGACGATCAGCCTTACGGTAAAATATTTACATATTTTGTAAGGCCCCTCCGATTAATGCTGAACCGATATAAGGCGTTTTTTCCGCGAACCCCCCCCCCCCCCCCCCAAAAAAAAAGAACTAAATTTATGATCATTTGTTATAACGCGGTGTTGAAGACACAATTAGGGAAATTATACTACAGTATAATAGCGTTTAATGCTATCTCGATTAAGCCTGATTCATATAACGCGCTTTTTCTATGAACCCCCCCTCAAAAAAGAACTAAATTTATCGTCATTTGTTATACCGCGGTGTTGAAGACACAATTCGGGAAATTATACTACAGTATAATAGCGTTTAATGCTATCTCGATTAAGCCTGATTCATATAACGCGCATTTTCTCTGAACTCCCCTCAAAAAAAGAACTAAATTTATCGTCATTTGTTATAACGCGGTGTTGAAGACACAATTCGGGAAATTATGGATCAGCTTCTACAAAATACTCTAGTATTAAAGTGAGCTGCGTTCAATGCCAATTCGGTTAACACTCTGCATGTTCAAGGAATGTATCTTAAGCGCTGTACGAAGTCCTACTGCAGATATTTTGATATTTAGTCAATTTGTATGAGTGCACAAGATAATATAAATTATTTTCCAGCGCCATATTGCTACATCCAACCAATAATTTAGAAGTTTTAAAGAAACGTCACCAGCTGATCGAGTTTTGTATAAAACCGATAAACAGCGGAATCATCACCGGCATACAGGAATGCCTCAAGTATATTTTTCCAATTTCAGTGAGCAAACAATAATTGATTAAATTAACCGCTGCGCAAACCACATTTTTTTTGTATTATTTTTTGTTTTCTAGGCCAGTCTAACTAAGATCTATGGCAATCAGTCTGTGCTGTCCAGTTGGAAAATTCTCTACTCTGTAAGTACAAAAATCGAATATACTATAGAATATATGTATGTACTAATAATACTGTATTAAAAAGAAGCAATATTGACGATGAACAGACGGAACTGAAAATATAATATTATACTAATAATATTTCCGGGGCGGAGGTATAATAATATTTTTACACGTCCGGGAGTAGAAGTCGGTTTCTATGGCGTCAAATGCGGGTCAGAAATGAACCATTTACTCCCTAGGGACGAAAACACTTTTCGGAAGGGAGTTTTTATTATAACAAAGGTTTTTGTAAATAAATGTCTGTTGTCCGTGGTACGCGTTGCATGGAAACATCGCCAAAGGCTTCTAAATATTGCAATTTCGCGCCCGATTTATTATAATTCATTATTTATGAAATTAGGTGTTTCTACTCCCGAACGTGGAAAAAATAGTATATACACCTCGGGAGAGAAACCACTTATTTTTCCCTCGATGTATTATTTGTAGCCGCTCTGGCTTCGCCCTCGGGCTTCAAACTACACCTCAGGAAAAATAAGTGGTTTCTCTCGCTTGGTGTATATAAATGTACTATTATTTGTCTTGGTTGTCGGATCGATATATATGCTATGTTTTACTGTGAATTCTTGTGATTCTATTGTTGTGGCTAGACGTTGCACAATGTGCTGATGATCCAGCAAATGGTGCAGCCCCACCTGGCCGAGGTGGAGATCTTCCGCGAGTTCGACGGCCTCATCGACGACACGGTCTCCATCCTGACCAGCCTGGTGCTGGACACGGTGGATTTCGACAACAGTATCAAGAACAGAGTGAGCGTGCGACTGGGCGTGGACGCGGAATTGGACATGAGTGAGTATTTCCAGTGTCTACAGTGTATTCAGCCAAATATCACCACCTAGTTTGTAAATATACTTCCTTGTCGACGATTTCCTCGGCGGTTTTATTATTAAATGCTCCGAAGAACTGATAATGTCGGTGAATATTGCTATTCAGTGATTTTTCTTCGGATCTTTCATGAAATTATTTTTATTTTGCCTTTTACTAGATGACAACGCGTGTTGAACACAAGTATTACATGTTTATAGACGTTTCCGAAGCGACGTTGTACCGTACTGTAAATGTGGAACAGTGTTTTAATTCGGTTTAGAACTCGTGCTGAATGTAAACCGAACCTGGACGTCCTAATATCTAGTGATCTTGCAGTGATTGGTTGAATTCTGCACCAACGTTTTTTTCAGAGAAACTCTACCGCAGCGAAGTGAAGGAGAAGATCAACTCGGCAGCCGCGTTTGAGATCCACAACCTGCCCGCGTTCATTCGCGACTGTTCCATCGTGTACATCCCGCAGATCGGGTACCTAGTGGCCGTGGAGAAGTGGTGCGAGGACGCCGACTACAAGGACATTGAGAAGTTCGGCTTCAGGCACATGGTAAGTGACCAAGTGTACCGTGTGTGTCTCATGACGATCTACACATAGGAACGTTGCGCGCTCATTTGATAATTTTGAATCAAAATATTAATCTGGTTGTTTTTGTTCTTTTTTTTTTTCTGGTAATTGAAATGTCAATTTGACGTTTAAATTCGTTGAAAATGTAGAGTAGTACATCGAATATGTTACAATATTATACTAGGATATCAAAGGAAATAAAATAGTAAGTATAAAATTAACAATTATACTGTCTGGATTGTGAAAAACTAAAACGATCAAATTAATATTTCACGATCACAAGAGCGTATGCAACGTTCGTATGTGTAGATCGTCATGAGACACACACGGTATGCTCCAAAGCGAGAACCGTGTCTGCATTCTCCCAAGCTGTAGTTTCAAACAAATACATCGCTCCCTGTAACTACTATTTTCGCGGATAGAAGCACTGAATTTCATCACTAAGTCTTGATCTTGTGTGTTTCAGTTCACGCTGGGCAACTTGTTCAACTTCAAGAGTGCCGTGTGTGATGGTAAGCTCCTTAGATCCGCATGTTCCTCCTCCTCTTCATCGGGTGATTCGCTTAATCTGACTGCTGCTGTTGTTGTTGTTGTTGTTGTTGTTGCTGTTTAGAATTGGATAAATGCCTGGGCGACATCTACACCGAGATCCAGGAACACGAATCGCGGATTATACTGAAGTTGAGCGAGTGTGTGTACGCGCACGGCGGGGTCCTGCAGCGGCCACTGAAGCTCGTGGGGCACATTGACAGGTACACACATCACTTGTTACCCGTTGCAATAGGTGTTCATGTACCAAGGGTGATTATACACTTTATATTACACTTTCGGGTATTATTTCTATCGCGCAGAAGTCGCTCAGTTGATAGTTTGAAATAATTACGAGATATTGTGTTGGCAAAGACTGTGATTTTTACTTGTTTATTAACCCGTTCATTTGGTATATCTTTGAGAATCGCGTTGGAGTGACGATTCTGTTTTTCTCTGATGAAATGTCAGAAGATATTTTAACCTGCGATGAACAAAAGACACGAGAAATCGAAGGCCATTCATGAGAAAGTCTACGAAATTCATTGTAGATTGGAAATTGGAACATCGTGTTAGTTTATGCCCGCTTATTATGCCCCGGGGGGGCAAAATACAACGCACGGAAAATACAACGCGTTTCTTTCTCCCGTGGTGTATAATGTATTGTTTCAGCAACAATCGCTCGCGACTTGTGATCATTGTACATTAAAATACTTGTACATTGGAAATTGGAACATAGTGTTACTTTATGCCCCGGGGGGCAAAATACAACGTACGAAAAATACAATGGTGTTTTCTCTTGGCGTATAATGTATTGTGTCAGCAACAATGTCGCGATTGTCGTTGACTACAATCTACAACAATCGCTCGCGCGACTTGTGATTGACATTGTACGTTTCCAGTTTAATAAAAACAAGTAATATTGACGATGAACTTCGGTACTGAAAATATAATATTCATTTCCAGTTTGATCTGTATGGCGGACGTGGCCAAACAGCAAGGCTACGTGCGCCCCACCATGGTCGAGGAGAACGTCATCGACATCCGTGACGGGCGGCACATGCTGCTGGAGGTGTGCACTCCGACGTGTGTACCGAACTCGCTGGTCTCGGGCGGGGAACACCCGGTGATCAAGATCATCACCGGACCGAACAACAGTGGCAAGAGTATCTACCTGAAACAGGTGAGTACGGGCCACTAAATAGCTACTAAACAGCTACTAACGAGCATACTACTGTTGCTAGAGTTTAGGATGACACACACTCTGTGTTTAATGTCAATATAATAATAATGTCAATGTTTAATAGCAATATTCAGCTTCGACAATTCCAGTTACGATCACGATCGGTCGTTCATTGTCGCGGGGATAATGAATTTGTTTAAAACAAGGCTAGTATGGGCCACTAAACAGCTACTAACGAGCATACTACTGTTGCTAGAGTTTAGGATGACACACACTCTGTGTTTTATGTCAATATAATAATAATGTCAATGTTTAATAGCAATATCAGCTCCGACAAATCTAGTTACGATCATGATCGGTCGTTCATTGTCGCGGTGATGATAAATTTGTTTAACACAGGGCTAGTACGGGCCAGTAAATAGCTACTAACGAGCATACTACTGTTGCTAGAGTTTAGGATGACACACACTCTGTTTAATGTCAATATAATAATAATGTCAATGTTTAATAGCAATATCAGCTCCGACAAATCTAGTTACGATCACGATCGGTCGTTCATTGTCACGGGGATAATGAATTTGTTTAAAACAAGGCTAGCAAGGGCCACTAAATAGCTACTAACAGCTACTAAAGAGCATACTACTATTGCTAGAGTTTAGAATGACACTGTTTAATAACAATATCAGCTCCGGCAATTCCAGTTACGATCACGATCGGTCGTTTATTGTCGCGGTGATGATATGTCTTGGTTCCAGAATGCGCTGATTGTATTCCTGGCGCATGTCGGCTCCTATGTGCCGGCCTCGTCCGCTACGATAGGACTCATGCACGGTATCTACTGTAGCCGGAGCACATCACTCTCCGAGTCAGCTTCGTGCCGGCTGTCAACATTTGCAGCCGACCTACGCCAGGTAAGTTGCATACATACATAACATCACGCCTTTCCCATTACTGGGGTAGCAGGCCCTTTATTCCCTACAATCACTCAAAAAAAAATTAATATTATATATATAGAAAACTGCCTTTCATTCCTGATTTTCTAACAATAGCTCGCCAAATACTCCTATCCATACATAACTGTCTCGCCGCGTTAATATCCATATACACCTTGTCATACATGCTCTCCTATTATTTCTGCTTATAATTTTACGTTCACTCAAAACATTTTCTATCATATTCATCCATTTATTCCTCGGTCTTCCTAGCATTCGCGGTTCAAATATTTGTATTTATCACTGAATTGAACACAATCACACCGGGAATATAATAGTCAATGCGAAAATAATATACAGGAGTTCGTTCAACGGTTCAGAATGGAGACCGGGGCGTTAAACGCGGCTCACTTTGATTCTTTCCCGAATTTTAATTTTCCTCTATAGTTTAGATGTTAGCATATAAATAGATTTTACTCAAAATCCGATAGAGATAGAACACAAATGCATAGAACATTTTTTCTTAAGCTTATTGTTTCCTGTAACTTTTATTTCAAAACTTTTTCCATATCTCTTTTAATATCTCCAATAATTCGCAATGTTCGATTTTCAAGTTCAGTAAACTTCCTCTTCCGGTCGGGCGATTATACTAGAAATCTAATCAGCACTGGTCGTATAATCAGTAAACTTTTTAATACGCAGTTTCATTGTCCTGTCGCTGCTCATTTTGAAGATAATAAACACACAGACACACACACCGACGTCATTGCGAAAAAAATAGTCAAAACGTATTCAGCGCGACTTGAAAACATGTATTTTTTGTTAAAATCTCGCAATCGAAATTCTTCCTGATTCCTGTACTTCCTTTATACTACGTACAAGCAAGTAAAAATGGATTTGTAGATGTCACAAGCGATGCACGGCTCAGAGAAGAATTCGCTGATTCTAATTGACGAGTTCGGCAGAGCTACGACCGAACTTGACGGGCTGGCACTGTTGGCAGCGTACCTGGAACAGTTCCTCTTCCGAGAGGAGTTCTGTCCG
This sequence comes from Carabus problematicus, assembly GCA_963422195.1. Classification (NCBI taxonomy): domain Eukaryota; kingdom Metazoa; phylum Arthropoda; class Insecta; order Coleoptera; family Carabidae; genus Carabus; species Carabus problematicus. Next base: position 648,910 of record OY728578.1, read on the forward strand.
CACATCCTGGTGTCCACACACTACATCCAACTCACCAGTCTGTTGCCCGAATCACGGTATTTGGAACATCTGGTAAGTATAACATTTGACGAAAACTTCGATGAAACAACATCGGATGCGTGGCAAATAAACGCAGATTAAATGTGAAATGAGACACTAAAGATACACTGTCACATGCGACACAATCATTTTTCATCGAATTGCATTTTGGGAACAAATAGAAGAGCCGGTATTTTGTATGTCAAAGACGGCTGGGATCTGTTGATTCATGGAAGAACTCTACAATGCGCCTTCGATATTTGTGCCACGGGCACTGTAGAATGTGAGAATGCGTGTGTGAAGATGTATAAATTGTTTAAATTTACAGAAATGCGACCACAAGATCATAGAAGATAACCTAATCTTCTTGTACAAGCTTGTCAGTGGTATTTCACGAAGTTTCGCGATAAAAACGGCTGCCAATGCTGGCCTACCAGCAGCCATACTGCGGAGGAGCGAAGAAATATTCAAATGTTATACGCAGGGAATAGAATTAGACCCGATAAACATCGATGGTGATGAAGACGACGAGGAAGATCACGATTCACTTACTACATCTTAATTCATTTATTAGTTAGCAAAGAATACTTTGTGTTATTGTTCATAGTTTATAATCATTTGTAACTAACTATCCTGTTGATTTAGAAATAATAAATATAGTTTAATATCTGTTGTATTGTTTACTTTCAACTAACCAAAAATATAAATACGAACTGTCAAATAATGTAACTAGAAAATTCTGCGAGAAAAAAGCACTAAAATGAAATATTATCAAGGGTTATTAACGAAAAAAACAAACGTATAAAATTGTCAAACAACGATATTATTATTTAATTCGATACATGCAATATTAGTATACTTAAAATAAACCAAAGTTTAGTTATTTATTATTACATATTGCTACGATAAAAAAGTTTTGCATTTAACGGTTGGATACACTGATTCATATGTCAACGATTTGCAGCTAACTTCCTGCTGTTCATGTAACAACATCGAGCATCATGGCGGCTGTATTTCGTTTGCCAAGTAACGCGCTCTTAAAACGGCTTGTACAGCCGCTAATTGCAAATGTCCGTGCTATTTCGACGTCGAAGAAAAACAGTGACACCGCCACAACGGCCGTGAACGAACAAGTGACGGCATGTGAGACGACGAAAACATCGGAAAAGAATTGGGTTAGTTACGGGTTCGACTTCAAAGACCAAGCCGAAGACAAACGGGCAACGCATTCGATATTTTTCTTTGCCATCACCGTCTGTATGATCTTCGGTGGTTTCATGTGGACATATATCCCGGATTACCAGCTGAGGGATTGGGCACAACGGGAGGCGTTCTTGGAGTTGCGAAGAAGAGAAAAAGCAGGTCTGCCGCTGGTCGACGCGAACCTGATTGATCCAACTACGGTACAGTTGCCCGACGATGAAGAACTCGGCGAGAAGGAGATTATTATTTAAGCGAAATCGAAGCGAAAAAGAGTGTGTACAGGTTAGTGTTGAATATTATACAGTGACAGTTGTGAAGTTCATTCGAAAACGAACAAATGTTCGAAACGCGTCGAAATTTAACCAAAATTAACGGACATATTGCTTCTTATTCATGAAACTAACATGTAAAGTGGTTAATTAACAAATAGCAAATGAAATACTGCAGAAATGCGAACAGTAATGACTGGAAATGACTAAATACGTGTTTATTTTGTTACAGATACCTCAAACATCATCATTGTTGGATAGTTGTCAAGATAAAATAGCCGAAAATAAATTATTTGACTTGTGTATATATGAATTGTTAATAAAGCAGTGATTTTATTAAACTATTTTGTGATTTTTACTTTACTTTTCCTTGCAGAAATCTGAAAAATCATAATTTTGCTATTTTAAAATCGTAATGACTACCAATTGGTTCAGTTTAAAAATGTTTCTTGGATATTACATATTAGATTTTGTGTATAAATCGAAATAAATAAATAAAATCGAGTAAGGTTCCTATTTGCAAATGCCCATGTAAGTTATGCAACCATCCTCACACTGCTGTCAAATTGGTTGCTGAAGATTTAACCATTGATATGAAATCTTAAAATCAAAACTTTGGAATTTTCAAAACCATAATTACTACCAGTTTGTTCATTTTAATAATGTTTTTTGGATATTACGTATTAGATTTTAAGCATAAATCGAAATAAATAAAACATTGAAAATCCGTGGAAATGCCCACGTAAGTTATGCAACCATCTTCACACACTTGTCATATTGGTTGCTGAAGATTTAACCATTTATTTGACATATATTATCAACGTAAAAAAAAACAACTACAAATATATATATATACAGGGTGTTAATTAAAAAACTGGCCATAGGCGTTTAACATGTAAAATCAGTTTTTCCTCCTGCATTAGTTACCAAATTATTTTAGAGAAAAATACTTTAAATAAAAGTTGTAGAGAATTAAATTCTGCATCTAAGTGGGCAATCAGATTTAATTTTTGACATTTCCTAACTGAGAAAATCAAGTTTAAAATTTCATGAAAACACTTAATGTATAGGAATAGCCATGGAATTTAAACAAAATTAAAAACAATTGTATGACATTGTAACTGTCAAAAAAATTTGTGTTTCGTAATTTTCGTTCAATAACAGATATTTCTAAAAGTATGGAACAGTTTTCACATGAAGAAAAGCTTCAAGTAATAAAATGGTTCTATTCTGGACAAATTTATCTAAATATTCGTGATTTAATAATTTTTTTGACAGCAAATGTCATACAATTGTTTTTAATTTTGTTTAAATTCCATGGCTATTCCTATATCTTAAGTGTTTTCATGAAATTTTAAACTTGATTTTCTCAGTTAGGAAATGTCAAAAATTAGATCTGATTGCTCACTTAGATGCAGAATTTAATTCTCTACAACTTTTATTTAAAGTATTTTTCTCTAAAGTAATTTGGTAACTAATGCAGGAGGAAAAACTGATTTTACATGTTAAACGCCTATGGCCAGTTTTTTAATTAACACCCGGTATATATATATATATATATATATATATATATATATATATATATATATATATATATATATATATATATATATATATATATATATAGAATAAAACAATACGCATATAATTTCTCAATTTTTTTTATTATTATTTAACACAAAATTACTTTGGCAAATACGTTTATCTGACGTTCAGAACATTTTGCCTTCCTATCAAAAATGCACAATCGTTTCGTTATAAAAAATCACATGCTAAATGTTCCGAACAGCACAGAAATAAATAATAATTACACACAATTATACTCAATCGTAGGTATTAAATATTATGTATGTATATATATGCAGAAATGTGGAGTAAATATCTTGTTCACTTTTGAAATAGCTCACAGAAATATTGACACCATAAGTAGGAGCAAATATTTCAGTTTGATATTTGACAGAAGTGAACGATGTTAAACGGTGTTTTTAAAAGCAAGAAACACAAGATAAACAATTAGAGTATAAAAATTGAGACGCACGAATTTGTTTCATCATTAAAATCCGCCAGCACGGCCTAAATCACTCTAAATGATCGTCCCTTCCCTATTAATTTTCGTTGTAGGTACACTTTATTTCTTCGGCATTCGAAACGTCACAAATTTATACAATAAATTCGAAGGTACAATATAGAAAAACAGGGTAACGTAATTTACTGTCGATGGACAAAAACTTCTTAACCTCTAAATTCAAACTACATCTAGGAATTATACATTGTATATATATATAGCACACATGATAATAGTTAGTTAAAAAATACTCTAACCGTAATGTCAACATCTCCTGTCACGAAAGATAAGTCTGAATGTAGCTGATACTGCGATTTGGTCCGAAGTTAGTCGCGCAAATTGCAACTGAAGAGTTAAAATGGCCGACAGTACGAACTGTCAAAATGTTAACGTTACGGTACGGTATTCTTTTGTTACAGTTACGACACCTATTGAAGAATATTTTGTTTTTAAAAACTACAAACTACGGTATAATAATAGAAGCAAGGTGAGTATTTGTATATTTCGAGTAATTATAGACTTGTAAAAATGAGTTTTTGATATCAAGATCGTAAGCAATTTATATAGACTGATTTGAACTATTTTGACAGATTTTATAGTATGCGAGTATATCCAGATTTCGTAATAAAATAATATTCAATATAGAGCTAGCCGTCTATTTGAGTTATTTTTCCCTTGGCAAAAATTCAAAATGGTTCAAATCACCCGCAGACAATAATAATAATAATAGTTAGGTTAATGTACAATATTACAAACTAAAGAGGTTTCACACACTTACATATATATGGTTATATATTCTGAATTTCTTGTAATAAGCCCCGAGAAATACTTATTAGGACTTACCAGTGAAGGACTATGCTGTAAACCTTAAATATTACGTTTTTTTTCTCCCTAAATTTATAAATACTCCACTAAGAATTACACTTCAAAATGGCGGCTGCACGGAGCCTGACGTTTCATTGACGGCGGTTAACGTTACAAAAAGATGCATGGCGCAAATGTACGTTGAACACAGGTTAGCAGTTATTTTGTAAGGTTAAATTGTAAACTAACAACTACGCAAAAATATACAGACTTCCGTTCGGGCAACGCCAAGATCCGTACAGTTACCGCACATAACATCGACATACGACGAAAAAACTGACATTTAAAATTTGTTTCACGACAATTCAAAGACTTACGTATGCTTTGACAGCAATAATAGTTATATTAGCTGTTTTTTTTTTTTAAATCTGGCACAACCTTTTTTCTTTGTAAAGCTGTAGTTTCATATGAGGATAAATCAATTACTAGCAGTTACTGCGGTTTAAATTGTTTGGAGTATAAATAAAATTACACGTCACGAGCAACAGAAATCACGTGTTGTCAGGCGAAAACTTAATAAAACAAAAAAACCCTAGACTATGCGGTTACTAACGATACGAGTTTTTATACACAGAAACAATTGTTGAGTCATGTTGACGCGGAAATCACTACTGAATTCAAATTTCCCGCTAATTTTGCTGTCAAATTTGGCACATTTCGAAATGTTCTAGAGAGAGCGCGAAAACTCGGCCTAAACTGTCAAAACACCTAACGTGTGTGTGCTGCCAACATGACGCTACTTAAAAACGAAAAGTAACTATCAAGAAAAAGAAGAAAAATTGCTTTTTTGTCGAGTTAAAAATGTACAACGGGCGAAACAGAGAAAATCATTCGAATTTAGCAAATGTACAAAAAAAAAAACCACGGTAAAATATCACATTGACCTTGAGCCCCACTCTCACATATTAAATGTATATATTTGTCAAAAAATTACGTGACGGAACGGTTTCTACGAGAATTTTTGGAGGACCCAAAGTATTGGGTGGTGCGTAAAAGATCTCACATCGAAATACAAAAAAAAAAAACAATAAAATGACAAGAATACTTTCAATTAACCATCCTAGTAATGTTAAATAGAAAATCAACGAAACGTTCCTCGTATTAATCTCAGTACAAACTCGGGCTTCTGACAAGTGTTTCTAACCTAAGAAAAAACGAACGAACTGTCAAAAATGCACAGAAGTGGCGAGTCACGGAACTAGACGAAGCTAAGCACACGAGCAGAGACCGCGGTTTGTACACAATATGTCAAGGTGAAAACCGAATCAGAATTATATTGTGGACTTAATAATAACATAGAAACGATAGATATATATATCTCATAGGTTGTGCGCTACGCAGAAGACACGCCCACAAACAATAGCAGACTCCGCCCACACGTTGCCGTGTTCAGAGTCTTGCGTATTGTTCGCGGGCGCCGGAGGATTGGTTGCTAGGGTAGAGATGGGCGTGGTCTCCGTCGCCGGATGGGGGAGGAGCTACGGCGGGAGACCTTGAGAGGGCGTGGCGTGTTTACAGATTACACTGCCACAGTATCGTAGGTTGTGAGTCCCCCGTTTTGGTTGAATTGGGGGGCTTCGTTTCTAAAAACAGAGAAACAACAATCATATTTTATTCAAAAATACATTTTTTGCGCTGAAATAGCGAAAAATGAGCTATGAAGCCTGTAATAAAAATGTTGTTTGTGCATATTGGATACAAGTGATGACTTTTTAAACAATACTAAATGTGCCAAAAATATGTCTAATGATATGCAGAACCAAACACATGATGCCAAGAACGAAATCAATACTTAGTGCTACGAAAATTCGAGTGATTTTAGTTTAGAAAACGCTGTTTTTATACGCAATACGCTTCCGAGAATGTTTTCTAAACTAAAATTTGCAAGAAATAAAACTGGTGAAAGCTCAACTTAGTGTGATTAGTAATTGTTAGGTTACAGGGCATGCACTAATCACAAACACAACACTTACTGCTTCCTGTTTGAGAGGCGCGATCATGAAACCAACAACACAAGAGAAATTAAGTTCCTAAACTCACAGATACCAACACCGTTACAAGTGCACGTGGTCTTCTAAAAACTAAAATGTTTTTAGAAGATACACACAGAGAATTATTAATAAATAGGTATGAGCATGAAATATAGAGCGAGAGTTTGTTATTGTAGTTTATATATTTTATAAAATATATAACTCCAGTATCAGTTATAGCAAAACACCGTTAATGTACACTGTGTCAAATGATCGTTTGACAGATGAAAGTTAGGTTAGAGATGATGAAATTTAGAATGTTAATGCGTTTGACTTATTTGCATTGAACTGACCTCTCAATCAGTTTTCGCATTTCTTCTGTGTTTTTCCCATCCTTGTTATTGGCTCTTTTATTTACTGGAAAATAAAGACACACAACTTAATCTACAAACGTGAAGATAACATCACAATACACGAACAGACGAGTGCACTGAACAAAACTTATAAAATGTACCACGGCCGTTTAGATTTTCACTCGAAATGGTCGTGGAATACATGTATTTAAACAGTATTCATCCAGTAAGCTATCGAACAGTCTGTATTTTCTGATATACCGTGTGTCTCATGACGATCTACACATAGGAACGTTGCGCGCTCATTTGATTTTTAAAATCAAAATATATATCTGACTGTTTTTGTTCTTTTTTTTTAAATTTGTAATGTCAACTTGACGTTTAAATTCCTTGAAAATGTACTATTACATCGAATATGTTACAAAATTGTGCTAGGATATCCAAGGAAATAAAATAGTAAGCATAAAATTAACAATTATACTGTCTAAATTGTAAAAAAACTAAAACGATCAAATTAATATTTCACGATCAAGAGCGTATGCAACGTTCATATGTGTAGATCGTCATGAGACACACGGTATTTTGAAAAAAATTCGTAAATAAATACAAATTCGATAACTTCGATAAATATACTGGACTAAAATGCAAATATTCTCGATTTGATCTCGAAATATCGGCAAAAAACAATTCGTGCAAAAAGTGTGAACGAATTCCGCATGCGCATTCAGTGCAGAACATATTCAACTAATACTGACGCAGTTTAACGTCAAAATCTGTAATAACGATATGGTTATTTAACACAAATTAATCACAACAAACAGCATGCGTATATTAAAACATTGTAAGACTGCAAGAAGAAAGGTAATGTATTATATAAATAAAATTAAAAAGATTCACATATGAAAGGATTTATCCCCAAAGGGTTGGAATGATGACTTCAACTTCAGATGTAAAGAAGTTTATTCAAAGTTCATGTAAAAACTTATGCCGACGTTTCGACCTTGAGGTATGAGGTCATTATCAAGGCTTATAGGAAGAAGCGAAGAACAATATTACCACGTGGATTTTACATGGAAGTAGACACACAAAATTGTGAACAAAACATGTTCAATACAATTGAACAGTGTAAGAAAAACGTATGAATGTAAATTTAAAGTAATAATAACAATAAAAACCTGACCATGGCCGTCAGAGAAAAACTGCGTTTTTCTCTGACGACCATGGTCAGGTTTTTATTGTTATTATTACTTTAAATTTACATTCATACGTTTTTCTTACACTGTTCAATTGTATTGAACATGTTTTGTTCACAATTTTGTGTGTCTACTTCCATGTAAAATCCACGTGGTAATATTGTTCTTCGCTTCTTCCTATAAGCCTTGATAATGACCTCATACCTCAAGGTCGAAACGTCGGCATAAGTTTTTACATGAACTTTGAATAAACTTCTTTACATCTGAAGTTGAAGTCATCATTCCAACCCTTTGGGGATAAATCCTTTCATATTATATTTCGACTTAAATAAATCTATTATGAATAAAAAGATTCACAAAAAATAGTAACCTTAAAAATCGCGTAATAAGCGAGATATTTTTTATGTGTATTTAATGAATTATTTCTGGGAAAAGAAAATGATTTTAAATACGGTTAAATGTTCTTGCAATCAATGGTGACTGCTATTCAAAGCTTGCTACAAAATATTTCTTCTAAAATGTCACAGTGTCAAAAAATACTATAACAATAGTGTTAGATTTCGGTAGAAATAATTAGTAGTTGATAGTGTCGACTTGTGAATAGCAATCACTATATTTTAAAACAACAAAAGTTGCATTTCTTTGACACAATCCGTCAGGAAAAAATTATATTAATCAAGAAATATGACGAGAAATATTTCAAGCAATCGAAAAAAAACCATTCCTTATCTTTAAAACTCTCTTTTTTGGGGCCCCCCTGAAAATACGTATATACAAAAACTAGAGAATTGGTTAATAAATGCTTAGAAAATAATATAAATGTTGTATTAGTAAATTTGGAATGAACTAGAATAGAGAACTCACGATCAAAAACAAAATGGTGACACACAGCTTGACGTGATTATTTTCTGTTAATTTTGACTGAAAACAAAAAAATACAAAAAATAATGATTGTGCAAAGATATACAAACTGTCAAAAAATACACATTCAATTGTGTTGGAAACGTGAAGTGAACGGATTAACACAAAAATATAATAACGATTGTTTGTTAAGAACATGAACTTGTGTGATTGGAAACACCTAACCTAGAACATCCTAAATCTCTAGTTGGAACGAACAAATTACGTTCTAAACAGCGACGCTCAACTTACCGGCTTCATTATCTGAAATTTAGATGTAAAGAAAAAGTGTTTTAATATTCTATTTATGTACAAAGACACACACCAAACAAAAAAACATTTAAAATTCTATCACTGGTAATGTTGTCAATGACAGTAAGTTGCTTATATGAATAAAATAATGGTTGAAAACCTAGAATGTTCGATAAAAACCAAGGTAAAACGTTTTGAAAATCGGCAAAAATCGCGTAATATTTGCAAAATAACGCGCACCGATTAATATTTCAACGAAATATTCACTAAATGTCACGCAATTAAACCATAGCGTCGGATTCCCCCACAATAATATTTCGTTAAAAACTACCCGATGCGTCGAATTCCCAACTGTGTCTATGTATTATTATTTGTTTTTTTCGGGGTATTGCACTACTATTTTCACTACTCACCGCCATAGCTGCGGTTCATCATCTGATCGCGGTCGCATTCGGCCTCGGAGATTTCGTTACTGTCCTTGGAATCGTTGAACGACGAGTTATTCGGGTCGTGGTTCCTGGGCGGTGGTGGTGGGGGTTCCGGGGAGCCGTTCATTGGCAGGTTCCTTGCTGAGCCGACACTCCTTCGTCCTGTAGACACGCCCACATATAAAACATACGCATGTATATGACAGGGGCGTGGCAATGTAGTTTGTTTCCGTTACCAATTGAGCCACGGCTGCTGTAGTGGTCGTACGGAGCACCGTATCCGCCGTATTGGGAGCCGTACTGGTCGTCTTCAGGGGCACAGTTAGCGGGGTCATCGTATTCGGGTCCAGCGGAGAAGATGGAGCCGTTTCCTTGGCTTGGCATACGGCCGTAACGTCCATTCTGACGGGGCTACAGAAATAGAACATTATTTCAAAGACGATGCGTTAGATTTGTATCAGAGCTTGAAGGATCTGTTAGATTTGGGTCAGAATTCGAAGGAGCTGTTAGATTTGGGTCAGAACTCAAAGAATCTCTCAGATTTGCATCAGAACTAAAAGAATCTCTCAGATTTGCATCAGAACTAAAAGAATCTGTTAGATTTACATCAGAACTCAAAGAATCGCTCAGATTTGCATCAGAACTCAAAGAATCTCTCAGATTTGCATCACAACTAAAAGAATCTCTCAGATTTGCATCAGAACTCAAAGAAGATCTGTCAGATGTGCATTAGAACTCAAAGAATCTCTCAGATTTGCATCAGAACTCAAAGAATCTCTCAGATTTGCATCAGAACTAAAAGAATCTCTCAGATTTGCATCAGAACTAAAAGAATCTCTCAGATTTGCATCAGAACTAAAAGAATCTCTCAGATTTGCATCAGAACTCAAAGAATCTCTCAGATTTGCATCAGAACTCAAAGAATCTCTCAGATTTGCATCAGAACTAAAAGAATCTGTCAGATTTGCATCAGAACTAAAAGAATCTCTCAGATTTGCATCAGAACTAAAAGAATCTCTCAGATTTGCATCAGAACTCGAATGTGATCTCTCAGATTCGCATCAGAACTCGCATACAACTGGCTCTGGTTGCTTACCATCGACTGGGATCCACTGCGCGAGTGCAACTGATGTCCTGGTCCAGGCATGCCGCTGGGGCCCATGGTGCCGCTGTGAGCCGGGTGTGGGAACGTCTGGAATTGCATCGCCTTGTTCGGGTCCATCTCTTCGCGGAATCCAAGCAAATGGAAGGTGGCGTACGGGCAGATTTCGTCTTCCATACCTGTGTGCAGAGAGAAGACACAGGCGACCAATTAAACTACCCGTTCTTAACATCACCTTTGCTGATCAGCTGGAATGTTACACACAAGATCAGCCAAATTCTTCCACATTTGTCATTGCGAAAGAACAGCATGTACTTCGGCTGTTTACACATGAACTTGCGGACTAAATGTCAATATACAAGATCAGCTTTTGCAACAGCTACGTAGTTTACTGCACTTATCGTTAGATATTTAGTATTAGAATGTATTTATTTGAATCATGCACACTGGTAAATGGCATCCAAGCATCTCAATAAAATGGTCTATGATTGGTGCATGCAACCAATACTAAAGAAATACAAGAGTGTTAATATAAATAAGATCACTGGTTACTTACATCACAGGATCGAGGTCAGAGGACTACAGTTTTTACAACTTATATTAGCTGTATCATACCAGAAAAAAAGATCATGCTATTAATCAGTACATACCGAAATGTTAGTAAGTTAAAATAGGAACGAAAAAGTTCATCTAGACTAGACTGTCATTGTTATAAGAGATTTAAAATAACTGAAACAGACATTTGGGAGTGTCCTATGTAGACAGGGGCGTGGTTAAGACAAGGTTACAGTACATGGGCGTGGCCAGGACAAGGCTACAGTAGATAGGCGTGGTCAAGACAAGGTCATCTGTAGCTAGGCGTGATTGAGTCAAAGGCGTGGTCAGTTCATGGGAACAACGTACACGAATGTGATGGATCTAAAGAGTAGAAGGGCTACGGCAGGCGTGGCCTGTTTGCTAACCAATACGGGGTGGGGGAGCATGCGAAGGGCGTTACCTCTGTTGTGGGTATGCATGGTCTCGTTAGAGCCCATGCGTCTGCCGTTGTTGAGCTCCTCGTACAAGTGCCTCCTGGGGTCCCACGTCGCATGATTGCGGTACGACTGACCTGGTGTCACCAAATGAACATTGATCACGGAACAAGTAAACCAAAACCATAACTAAATCATACGTCAATTGACAGTCGATCACTTGTGTAAATCATATCGCATAATGCGCAAATAATACATTGAACTCAACAGTGTTCAGTTTGCATTTTGGTAATCACTAATAAGATCGTTCCTAAGTGCGTTGTTTTCTGTGTCATTGATTTGCTCAACATTCATCATTTTGTTGTTGACAATGTTTTAGAATCGCCAAAAAAAAAAAACCTGCAAATCATAATGAAAATCCTCTGCAAACTACTTACCAAGTTCATGGCAAGATATGAGTGTGCATACAAATATATACGTCTGAACAACAACACATACAGGTGGATGGAATATACACACAGTTAGACGCGCTGATCAGCCAGCAGTGATCAGTGAAAATAGTGGGAGCGAGAGATACACGAGATACACAGTGACACCGGTACACATCTAGATATGTACATCTAGGTTCTAGGGGCTACACACCACCAAGAGCAGTCACTGTCTGTGCAAGTAACCTTACTTATAGAAGTACCTCGCTTGATGCGATCGCACGTGTTGTAGTTGGAGCCGGGCACGGGTGGCAGTTTGCGGTTGGGCGGGGCTATGTAGCCCAGTTCGTCGCGCAAGTCCGGCCGACGTTTGTCCAGTGTTGAGTTGGCGTTCACCGATTGGTTGTAGACAACGTCGTCTGTAACAAACGGGGGGGATTGATGCGCATTAGTAAGGAGCGCACAAAGGGTGGGGCGGGGCTCTCTAAGATCTAGGGGGCGTGGTCCAACACGTATACATACAGTCGCTGCGTAGTCGGGTCTGTTCAGGGCCGCGGGATCGACGTGACAGCGCAACGCAAATGACGAGAATACCGACGATAATCACAATTACAGTCGCTCCCACTGGGACGGCTACGTTCAGGTCGATCCAGTCGGGGATCCACGGGAAGAACTGCTTGACATCGGGGATCTCCTTGGCAGGCGGAGCGATCGTACCTGAATAATGGAAATAAAAGACTACTACAAAACACTCGGCTAACCTTTGTGGTGGGGTGATTTCCCGCGCAGCACACAGATCACCACGATCGCGATTATAATGACCAAAATGGCGGCGACCACGGGCACCACGAGATTTAGGTTGGACAGCAAAATTTTGATCGTGTCTTCGTTGGACAAATCGGGCGTTTCTCGTGCGGGCGCAATAGTACCTGAAACATGACGCATAAAAATTTAGAAACTGCGCGAGATTTTTTCGCCGGATTTTGCCATTGACCGTTCAATAAATGCGTTTTACAGAAATGGCGCGCGTGTTTCAGGTACTACGTTGCATGAGGACCAATTGTAGGAAGAAACAGTGAATAATTCGTAAGTGAACGAAATGTAAGAGCATTTCTGATGTTTGCATTAACAAAGTATTTGATGATGCAAGGTTTTGAAATACCGCGAAATCATAGTGAAGCAGCCACAGAGTCTACGTACCTCCTGTCACCGTCAACGTTGCGAATTCGTACTCAGCCACGGAGAAGCCAGCATTGTTGTGCGCGGTCACGCGCAAATTGTACCAGGTGGCGGGGTCCAGGTCGAGAACAACAAAGTTTCCACCGGGTTTCACATTGTTGGACACCTGGTTCCATTCCGTCTGGGTCCTGACGACAACCGTAGGTTAATATTACGAACAAATTATAGCAGCAGAGCGATCTTGAAACATATAAAGCTTTATCGGAAAGTAGGATTTGATTAAGTCAAATGTGGCATCTTCAGCAGAGAGATCTTGACACATATAAAGCTTTATCGGAAAGAATGATTGTAGGATTTGATTGAGTCAAATGCGGAATCTTCAGCAGATGAAAGAACAAATTAACTTACTTCTTCTTGTGTTCAACGACAAAATACAACATCGGGCAACCACCATCTTTCCAAGCGCTCAAATGCAGTGTGATGCTGTTCGAGGACACTTCAACGAACCGGCTGACTTCAGGAATGATCGGCTTGGATCCCTTGGTACGGATGTTCAAGATGTCAGACTTTTCACCAACGCCAATGCTAACGGAGACATATAAATGTGTTGCAGTTAATTGTGTAGTGCTTTAAACATTTTATGAAAGGTTCTGCTACCTCAGTAATGGGAGAGGTGTGATGTTATTGTATGAGTGTAATTACTTAAAGCGAAAATACAAATGTCTACTTGGGTAGACCAGTTTATAAATTCAAATATCAGAGAATATAAACAATTCATTGTAGCTGAATAGGTTCTTACCCATTGTAAGCTGTAACATAGAGTTGATATCTGCTTCCGCACCAGAGTTTATCCAGAGTATACTTGGGTACCGGGCTGTCCAGCACGATCTTTTCCCATTCCCCAAACTCGGGCTTGTAGTTCACGTTGTATCCGTGCGGTGGGGCGGTGTCCGTGTTGTCCGGCCGGATTTTCAGCGTCAGTGAGTTAATAGTGGTCGAGGTGAGGTTGACTTGTGGCGCATGGGGCGGGGCTAAACAGAACAGTCAACCAATCACGCACTAGAGCAGAACTGACCACGCCTCCCGGGGAGTTACATTATTTCAGGGGAAAGTTCAAAGAAGTAAATTATATTGTCTTCTACAATATAACAGTTCTAGACTTGTGGAGGCGGGGCTAAACAGAACAATCACGCACTAGGACAGAACTGACCACGCCTCCTGGGGAATTACATTATTTCAGGGAAAGTTTAAATTATATTGTCTTCTACAATATAACAGTTCTAGACTTGTGGAGGCGGGGCTAAACAGAACAATCACGCACTAGGACAGAACTGACCACGCCTTTTGGGAGTTACATTATTTCAGGGGAAAGTTTAGAGGCAAAGAAGCAAACTAGATTGTATTCTACAATATAACAGTTCTAGAAATAATACTTGTGGAGGCGGAGCTAAACAGAACAACCAATCACGCACTAGGATAGAACTGACCACGCCTTCTGGGTTAGTTACATTATTTCAGGGGAAACTTTAGAAGCAAATTAGATTGTATTCTACGATATAACACTTCTAAAAATAGTAAAATTCAGTCTTACCATGTACGATGAGCTGATGCGTGACGCTGTCCTGACCGAACTGGTTCTCCACGTGACACGAGTACTCGCCGGCATCGTTCTTGGTGACTTGCGTGATCAACAGTGATCCTTCGGGCAGCTGACGCATACGATCGTTGTTTTGGAACACGTTACCCTTGATCTTCCAGATGATTTCTGGCTGTGGAACACCGACAGCCAAACAGGGCAGCTTCACATCTTCCTTGTACGTGGCGGAGAAGGTGTCATCGAAGGAAGCGATCTTAGCAGGAACTAATCGCCAACAAACAACAATATTATTGCCGAAGTTCAACTTAAAGGCGAACAATTTATTCTTGCATGGTTTAATGCTACATTGTGAAGGAAACAAATACAATATTATCGCGTTTGAATTCGTGTTCTATTCGAGGATAAACAGAATTACAAAGATCAATGGTTTTCAACACTAATTTCAGAGGTTTCTACAGCATATTTTACCTCGATTGACTGGTGACAGTGCGGCAATCTTCGACGGCTGTCCTTCACCAATATTCGTGCTTGCAGTTACCCAGAATTCATAGCGTTTGTTCTTGTCCAGGTTAGCGGCTTCGTAGCTCATTTGAATGGGCGACACCTGCATTTATACATTGCTTCATAAAGACATTTCCAACAGACCGGGAGTAGAAGTCAAAATCGGTAAAACATTTACCGAAATCAGACAACAATTTCCCCGGTGGGAGTTTTTATTATAAACCTCTGAGGTTTTGTGTAAACAAATGTGTGTTGTCCGTGGTACGCGTTGCACGGAAACATCGCCAACGGCTTCTAAATATTGCAATTTCGCGCCCGATTTAGTAGAATTCTTTATTCATTAAGTGTTTCTACTCGCGATCGTGGAAATGATAGTAGTTACACCTCGGGAGAGAACAGCATTTTTCACGGCGCGTGATATATTTGTATTCAAATTACAATAAGACATTTCTCTGGCTTGGTGTACAATGTATTATTCTATCTAGAATACTCGGACACGCGTAAATATAATATTATATTTTCAGTTCCGAAGTTCATCGTCAATATTATTAAAAAGAAGTGAATATGTCCGTATTATGAACTAGTTAATTTTAGTTAAGATCACGTGATCTTAACTAAAATTAACGAGTTCATATAACGGACATATTAGTTCTTTTTAATAACGTAAATACAACTTTTGCTAGCGTTACCTTCTGACTACGTGGTGTTCCTTCCGTTGCTTCTTCGCGGACATAGACTGTGTATTGTTCTACAACTCCGTTAGGCTGTGTTGGAGGTTTCCAGCTGACAAGGATAGAATCAGCGGACATGACGAGGGCTTTCACGTTGGACGGTGGTTCAGGAACTATAGAAACACGATCACACACATGACATATCGTCGGATTGGTCAAGGGCATATTAGTTATTTGACATTTGGTTCAATGTAGCGCGTGTGTTGCTTACCATCCTGTTCAGTTTGACAATGGATTGGCACACTTCGTACACCGTCACCGCCGGACGTGTACGCCAGCACTTGCATGCTGTAGTTGGTGTACTTCTGGAGGCCGTGCAGGATGGTTTCACTGGAAGCGGTGATCTTTGTGTCTTTGCTGTTCTCATCTGTACACAATATAAGTTCATCGGTAGTTCTTAGTATACCGTGTGTCTCATGACGATCTACACATAGGAACGTTGTGTATACGCTCTTGATCGTGAAATATTAATTTGATCGTTTTAGTTTTTTTTTTTTTTTGCAATCCAGACAGTATAATTGTTAATGTTATACTTACTATTTTATTTCCTTTGATATTCTCGTATAATTTTGTAACATATCCGATGTAATAGTACATTTTCAACGAATTTAAACGTCAAATTGACATTTCAATTACAAAAAAAAAAAAAAACGAACAAAAACAACCAGATTAGTATTTTGATTTGAAAATCAAATGAGCGCGCAACGTTCCTATGCGTAGATCGTCATGAGACACACGGTATATTCAAGACTATTTAGGTGTTGCAGCGTAGTGATTGCTAGAATGCTGAGGGAAGAATTGCTGAGTGGATATCGCGAATTGTCTTTGCAGAATCCCAATTTATGATATTCTTGCTACATAGCAAGAAGTTCTCATAGTAATTGTTATACGTGGCAAAGGTTTGTTATAGAATAGATCTGATTATCACCAGAAGATGTCTATTACACTGTATTCAGTCAAACAACAAACTTTACATCATCGTTTAGGTAAAACCTAACGAGCATAAATATCACTATGTAAATATATTTTTTAATCGACATTTTATTAGATGTTTTTATTATTAATATACCCGAAAAAGTCATTAATATAACTAATAATGTTAATAAACATTTCTATTAAATGATTTTTCTTTCATTTTTCATGAAATTAGTTTTATTTTGTTTTTTACCAATTGGCAACGCTGAAAATATTACACGTTTATAGTAGACGTTTCTTAGCGACTTATACTGTGTAAATGTGTTTTCGTGCAGCAGAACATTGTTTTAATCCGTTTTAGAACGCGTGTAAACGTAATCGTCATAATTTCTAGTCATATTGCATTAATAACGCGCGAATTGTTTTAGTATAAATGTTTATGAAGTAATAAGACAATCATCTGTTGCTTTCAATAAAAAAACTAGACTAAAACATTTCGTTTCCATTTAAGAATCGCGTTTTTGCAAAACAATTCGCATTTACCGCGTTGATTTGTCTAGTTCACTATTTTATCTTCCGTTGCGGTTTACAGATGGCGACACTTACCGTACCAGGAATCGCTGGGCCCGTACACCACCTTATACCCTTTGATGACCCCGTTGGCCGCTGTCAACGGTGGACTGACCCAGCTGACACGGATCGTTTGTGATGTGAGCGTCGTGCACGTGGTGTCATTTGGTGGTTGTTCTGGAGTTCCTTCGGCAGTGTACGACTTCAACGCTTCACTCATAGGACTGGGCCCCACCTTATTGAATGCTTGCACGACAACGGAGTATTGTGTGTAAGTCCTGCGCAAAGAACAGTCATTTTTAGACCGTTTTATTTAGTAACAAACACGCAAACAATATCGTACTTCAATCCTGTGATTTCCAAATGATGTTCCTTGCCTTCTTCGCGGCTAAAATCGACGGTTTCGAAGAAGTACGGGTTCTCGGACGACGTGAGTTTGTAGCCAACATAATAACCTAGGATTTCCCCGTTCCAGTCGTTCTTTAGCGGGGGTTTCCACCAAACATTCAAGGTGCTTTGGTCAGCGGCTTCGACGCGGATTCCAGTCGGTGCACCGCTTGGAGCTGTCAAAGTAAACATGGATTATCACTTACAGAAGATACAATGATCTCATCTCTTCGTGCAGACGTTAATTTACCTTCCTCGGCTGTAATTATGGTAACAGTTTCGCTAGGATCAGAACTGCCAATCTCATTTTCAGCTACGATCCTCAGATGATAAGTTGTTGCGGGTCGAAGAGTGAATACGCTCGCTTCAGTCTGTTGGCCTGGCACCAGGACGCGGTCCATCTCTTTTTCCCATGATTCCTTGCTTGGTTTGTACTCGATCTGGTACTGTTTGATCGGGGAATTACCGTCATAGGGAGCGGCCCAGGAAAGTTGCACGGAACGGCCGGATTTGTCGAGAACTTTGAGTGCGTACGGGACTTCGGGTACCTCTGAATAAAACACGATGAAAATAGTCGTTAGTATTTGGAGATTTTAACCAATAATATTAGCTATTAAAACGTGATAAATACCAGTGAAATTCAACGTCACTATTTGCAAAAGAATATCGACAATAATATCCCGATAAACACAATGAAAATAATCCTTAGTATCTGGAGATTTTAACCAACAATATTAACTATTAGAGTCTGATAAAAACAATGAAATTCAACGTCACTATTTGCAAAAAATATCGACAATAATATCCCGATAAACACAATGAAAATAATCCTTAGTATCTGGAGATTTTAACCAACAATACTAACTATTAAAGTCTGATAAAAACAATGAAATTCAACGTCACTATTTGGAGTTCTAGCCAACAATATCGACTATTAAATCTTAACCTCAAAGATGAAGTAAACTAAATGATTCTACATGTTTCAATTCTCAAAGATTCATTTGAGATTCGCGTCCAGGTTGCGAATCATTCGATTCTCAATGTGTTTCATTCGAAGCTGAACAACAAAAGTATTTGTTTCGAGGTTTTCTGGGCTTAAATCTCAACTGAGCAAGTTGATATGTATTTAGAACATATCTCTATTTTGGTACCTTGAACAATCATATTGATGCTGGTATCGTCACTGCCGAAAGCATTGGTCGCCACGCAGGTAAACAGAGCACTGTCGCTTCGCTCAGTTCGTTTGATGCTCAGATCAGACAAGACTCCGTTGGGAAGAATCTCTTCGCGAATCGTGTACCGGTTATCAGCAGACTTGGGTTCCAGCCGTTTGTTGTTGATGTTCCACAAGATTCCAATCGGTTTCTCACCCTTGGCCTCGCACTGCAGCACCGCAGGATCTCCCCGGCGCGATGTCTGGTTGCGTAGTTTGATTTCAAACTGTGGAGGAGCTAAGCGGAAGATGTTAAACATTGAATCTGCGCTTCGGAACGGTAACTTCTAGCGTGGATTTACCTTGTACACTTATGAGAATGACAGCGGACAAACCAGAGCCAATTCCATTCACCGCTTCGCACAAATAGTAGCCTTCATTTGTCTTTTGGATATTGTTAATGATCAGTGTGCCATCTTCAACTTTGATATCGGGATTGTTGGGTTTGAAGTCTTTATATTCCCCGGGAGTTTCACCTAGATGGACGAAACGATTCAAGGAAGAGTCTAGCTTGAATGCTGTATCTCCAACTCTTTGTTTTTGAGTGATGCCTATCAAAGACCATCGAAGAAAACTTCGTATTTGACAAAAAATAGCGGCTGCTTTATTTAATTCGATGAAAAATGAACATGTATCTTTTGTGTCTCATTTAGTCGTTAGTTTGGGTTTATATCTGTCATTTTGGTTTGAGAAACTAATGCATTCTTTCTTCAATGTTCTTTGATAGGCATACGACGATTGCAGATACAGAATGGAAGATGGAAAAGATGAATGAGATTCTTACCAGTAGCCTTCTTCCATGTAACTACAGGCCTTGGAAAACCATCAGCTTTGCATTCAACTTTGGCATCAGAGCCTTGAGCAAAAGCTTTGTCAGTTGGCTCAAGAATCCATCTTGGAGGCACTAAAAGAGACCACGCAAGACCAGTATCAGCATTGGAGGATCTTCAAAACCAGTGAGGCAATTCACAATATATTATTCTCAAAACTAGCGTTAGTTACTTTGATAACCATTAATGTAAGATCACAAAATAGTGTAGAAAAGTCAATGAATGTATTGTCTTTTGTATTTTTATTATTCAATATTGTTTTGTGACGTTTAACGCCAAATTAAAGAAAATATATCTGTTTTTCTTTCGCAGATGTAAATTTAAATGAAAGAATTGAATTTACAATAAGTTATATTGTGAATTGCCCGTTAAAATCTTGTATTTCACAAAGCTACATTGCTCTGAATTCAAGTAAACTACAAAATATGTTTTAACCAAAATGAACAAGTGTATTCAGAAATATATTTCTTACTGATTTTATTTAATAAATAATAATTCTCTAATAAAAAATTGATATGTGTTATAGTATAATGTTAATATGTTGTTTTATTTACTTTAATTAACAAACATTTACATGAATTCAGAGGCTGTGCATATATATTTAAGTAACGATAACCTATTTTTTATTTGGTTCTAAAATCTTTCGTTGTCAAAGCAAGTATTGATAATTTATATTAAAGATATTAGTTTTAAAACCAAGTTTTACTACTAAATTCGAAATATTTTATTTGAATTTAAACCATTACTTAAATATATATATTTTGATTTAACCAGTGACGTAGCTAAAACGATTTTTCCAAAACAATTTTATTAATATCTTCACAAAGAAGAGTTTTCATTTTTTTTTTTTATTTCTACTGTGAAATATGTCTAAATATCAAATAATATTCTGTGCAGTTTTCGTTTTCAAGTTACATCACTGGCTGTACTAGAATTAGTGCAATAATAAAGTAGTTTCATTAATTAATTTAATAACAACCAATGTTGAAAAAAAAGATCATTTGAAACTTTGATAATATTAGGTTGACATTTAAAAGAGAAACATTCATTTAATAAAATCCGATATTATAAAAAGATTTTTAGTATATTTAGAGATAATTTGAAACGTTGGTTGATAATATTAATTTGACATTTAGTATACAAAACGATAGATTAACAATTATTTAACAACAAAATGCTTCGTAGTGCTACCTCTGACAACTATACACTGTGCAAAATAGTTTAATTCAACAGACATATAATGAAACCACCTTTTTATCGTCCATTTCATGCAACAGTTATGCTCCATTCAAATCCTTACTGGAGTGACGTCAGATCAGGTAAATGTTATTCATGACATTTAAGCTAAGCCATCTCTTTCCTACACATTTTACTCGTATAAATCTACACGCACATCGGATTGTCAACAATTCGTTTGTTTTTTTTTTCTATGACGTCACTCCCACATGGATTTGCATAGACTTTAGCAACAAAAGATAGAAACAAAGTATAGAAAAAGATGAACAGATGTTAAATAAACAGTTAAAGAACATAAGAACAACGGCATGCAGTAAAAACAAGTAGAATCAACAGAATATAAAGAGGGGATTGGTGGTGAGGTTAGGGCGCAGTTTCCGAGCCTGGCCGACGGACACTTCGGGAATGATCGGGTGACGCGGGACAAGATGGAGTCGTGTCGTCAGCTGATATGAAGAAATACGAGATCGGACGATAAGACGAAATACAACTAAGCCGTTTTAAGAGATTCTGTCCTAAATTCTTGCAGATTGAATCGGTTGCCCTATTTGTCGTTACAAGCCTAACGAGGTTAAGAGATATTCGCTGAAACTTTAAATGGCGATGTCCTGAAGAATGGCCGTATCGTCGCGTTGTGTAAAACATGTAATTCGTGAAGCATCTCTTAGCATTAAATAAGAATACTCATGCGATATAATTCAAATACATAACTATAATCATACACACTGAAAGTAAAGACAAAAGATTAATAAGAAAATAAACGAAAGCAGAATCAGGAGAAGAATTGGAGATCAGTTAGGGAAGATATAAGTCATAGATAGATGTTTGAAGAAGTCAAGACACAACTGAAGAAAGTAGAGATTCCAGTAATCCAGTGAAGTTTGTATAGTATCGTCAATCGATCTAATTATCTACAGCAATACTAGAAACAGACACACGCAGATAAGAATGCTAATAGAAGCAAGAGAACGAACTAAAACAGAAAGTAAACACATGGAATTGGAAAGGAAAGAATTGGTCGATGTCTTAAATTTTGACCCATTGTCGAAAGATTGTCTCTTCAAAACTAACACATAATCTTATCGATATTCACACTGTCCCTAGTAACAAGTAAATATAACTTCAGTAAGTCCTAGAATATGTGGTCTCAATGCTTAAATGCTAAACATATTTGTGGTAAATGACGTAGACGTAATGGAAATGTATCTCGGTAAATGTCACAGATAAATATCTCATTTCTTAGTTCTTAAATATTCACAAAGAGTAAAGGATAGTTTAGGTTGTGCAAAGTGTTGTGAAGGATCATGAAATCATAACCGAACATTGTCCCGGCAAATTGTTCAACGACACCAACGGAAAACCAACCAAAAAACAAAATGTAGTGCAGTGCATCTATAATCAAACTTAAATAACGTCTAAAAAAACAGAAAAGACATCAACACGACCAGCAGTACCGTTAACAGTAAGTCTAGCTTTGTAATACGCAGCGCCGATATCATTTTTGCCTTCGCAAACATAATCGCCAGCATTGTACGCCGAAACGTTTTCAATTGTCAACAGACTGCTACGTTTTCCCGCCCGTAACATAGTCACGCCCATTGCCACGCCCATATTGGGGGTAAGGGGCGTGCCGTTGAAGAGCCACGTGATGTGAACGGGGAAGTCGCCTTCAGAAATAGTGCATTGGATCGTGGCGTACTGGCCGGACGAGTACGAGCCGTCTTCGAATGAGAACGGGGTGATTCTGGGCGGGACTTTGGACAGAAACAAAAACGAAACGTCATGTGATAACAAAATCTTCAAACTCCAGGCTAATGCAATTGCAGTTTTAGCGAACCATTAATTACAAGTCTGGCTTTGTAATACGCCGTGCCGACAGTATTCTCTCCTTTGCAAACGTAATCGCCAGCATTGTACGTTGAGACACTGTCAATTGTCAACAGACTGCTTCTTCTGCCCGCCTTAGTCGTGGACACGCCCATTGTCAAGGCTGTATCGTCTGTGAGGGGCGTGTCCTTGAACATCCAAGTAATGTGGAGGGGGAAGTCACCGTCTGGTATCGTACATTGTGCCGTTGCGTATTGCCCAGGCAAATATGAGCCTTCCTCGAACTCAAATGGTAAAATACGTGGCAAAACTGGGAAATAAAGGATACTAATTTCAGAGGAGATACGTCTAAAACATTTGTTGATTCCCTTTGGGGGCACTGGTTAAAATAATCAGGGACCAAGTAAACCAGAACTTAAAAAGCAGACTAGTGTATTCTTTGTTCCACCAACCGTTAACCTGCAATCGAGCTTTATAGAAGGCAGAACCGTAGGTATTTTCGCCTTTACAAATGTAGTCGCCTGAATTATACTGTGACACACTTTCAATGGCCAATGCACTGCTACGACGTCCTATATTCGTAGTAGACACGCCCATCGCCACGCCCACGTTGGAGGAAAGGGGCGTTCCGTTAAACATCCACGTGATAGTGAGAGGCGTGTCTCCATCCGGCACGGTGCACTGGGCGGTTGCATACTGGCCGGGTAAATATGAGCCTTCTTCGAAGGAAAACGGTAAGATTCTGGGCAAAACTGAAGAAGAGATGAATTGTTGATACATTCAGGCGATATTCAAATTATTGATCATTTCGTTGCTTCCTGGTTAGTTCTGCTGGGGTACAGGCTCAAATAATCAAGGAAAAACATAAAAGGAACTTAAAAAGCAGTTTGTTTTTTTCCAGTCTCACTAACCATTAACGACCAATTTTGCTTTATAGAATGCAGAACCATGGGCGTTTTCGCCTTTGCATATATAGTCACCAGCATTATACGCTGAAACACTGTCTATGATCAGCGCACTGCTTCGTCTGCCCAGTTTAGTGGTAGACACGCCCATTGCCATGCCCATATTGGAGGAAAGGGGCGTTCCGTTAAACATCCACGTTATGGTGAGAGGCGTGTCTCCATCCGGTACGGTGCACTGGGCGGTAGCATACTGGCCGGGCAAATATGAGCCTTCTTCGAAGGAAAACGGTAAGATTCTTGGCAAAACTAGACAGGGAAACACGAGGTGGATTGTAAGTAAAAAACTGGCTGCCAATGATATTCGGGGGTTTAGCTACAAACTTGAGGTTCAGGATCAACTAAAGAGTAAATAAATAAACAGAAAGAAAAGATGTGTTGTCACAGACCGTTCACTACTAATCTGGCTTTGTAGAAAGCAGAACCATAGGCATTTTCTCCTTTACAGATATAATCCCCTGCATTGTATGCAGCTACATTATCTATTGCCAGCAAACTGCTCCGCCTTGATTTAATTATGGTAACGCCCATAGCCACGCCCATTGATTCTGTAAGGGGCGTGTCATTGAATATCCACGTGATGTGGAGGGGGAAATCTCCTTCAGGGATCAGGCATTGTGCAGCTGCGTACTGACCCGCGGAATAGGAGCCTTCCTCGAAGGAAAATGGCAAGATACGTGGCAGAACTGGCGGAACAAATATATATCACTTGATAATGAACGAAAATTCGAAACGTGATCTTAACTAAAATTGACGAGTTCATATTACTTCTTATTAACAAATATTGAGTTGAGATTTTGATATTTCGCGAATGGTTTTACAAGGATAAGGAGAAAAAACAAAAGCAAAGTAAATAAAATACGAGCTATGATGTATGGTTTTGCGTTACACAAACCGTTAACAATTAATCGGGCTTTGTAGTAAGCGGATCCGTAGGAATTCTCCGCTTTACAGACATAGTCGCCTGCATTGTAAGCTGCAACACTTTCGATGTCAATGGTGCTTCTACGTTTTCCAACTTTGCTTATTGACACGCCCATTGCCAAGGCCATGGACTCTGTAAGGGGCGTGTCCTTAAACAGCCAGGTAATGTGAATGGGGAGGTCGCCTTCAGGAATCATACACTGAGCAGCTGCATATTGCCCGGGCGAGTAGGAGCCGTCCTCAAATGAGAATGGCAAGATTCGAGGCAAAACTAAAGGCAAATATAAAACTGCGTGAAAGTGTATCTAGATTATCCCGCAAATGATCAGTCGAAAATTCAAGAGGTTCTGCAAAGGTAAGAAAATAAAGAAAACCAACGAAACAATAACGAATAGCTCGGCCTGCTGGACAAACCATTAATGATTAATCTTGCTTTATAGTACGCGGATCCGAAGGAATTCTCTCCTTTACAGATGTAGTCGCCTGCATTGTACGCAGCCACGCTTTCAATTGACAATGCACTACTACGACGTCCCAATTTTCCTACGGATATGCCCATAGCCAACGCCAGGGATTCCGTCAGAGGTGATCCGTTAAATAACCAAGTGATTTGGAGGGGGAAATCGCCTTCAGGGATAAGACATTGCGCGGCGACGTATTGCCCCGTCGAGTACGAGCCTTCTTCGAAGGAAAATGGCAAGATACGTGGTAGAACTGCAGAGGAATAAAAAAAAAAAACAGAGTCCATGACGAAGAAAAAGATTTTACCAATTGATGTGATGGATTCTCTTCCTTTTGGGACTTGTATTCAGATGTACTATTGGATATTTCAAGGAGCATGGACTAAATAAAAGAGAACTTAACGGAATATTGAATCCCAACACAAACCGTTGACAATCAGTTTGGCTTTGTAGAATGCGGATCCGTAGGCGTTGTCGCCTTTGCAGATATAATCGCCTGCATTATAAGCTGCCACATTGTCTATTGACAAAGCGCTGCTGCGTTTTCCAATCTTGGTTATGTAAACACCCATCGCCATGCCCGCAGAATCCGTCAGCGGTGAGTTATTAAACAACCACGTGATCTGCAGAGGGAAGTCACCCTCGGGAATCATACACTGAGCAGCTGCGTATTGACCAGCTGAGTAGGAACCATCTTCGAAGGAGAATGGTAAGATTCGAGGCAAAACTAGGAGCGAAATAAAGCAAATATTGTTCTAAATTTGGAGGAAAAAAAGATGGCAAAATTGGGAAAGAAACAAGTCAACTAATATAAAGTATTAAACAAGATCGCTAACTATGCTACAGGTTATCTAAAGTACACAATGTTAGGAAGATTCGAACCATTCACACACAGTGACGATGAGAACTGAGCTGTGCCGGCCGAATTAGCAGCGTAACAAGTATAGTTGCCCGCCAGCGAATACGTGATAGAATCCATCATCAATGTTGACCCGCGCCGTCCAGTTTTCGAAACCGATATCTCAGGATAAGTGACCACATTTTGGCCATTGAATTGCCAGGATACATTCAGGGGCAAGTCGCCCTCGATTACCATGCACTGCACAGAAGCGTACTGGCCCGAATGTAGAGGGCCTTCGCCGAACGAAAATGGACCGATTTTTGGAGCAACTACAAATAGAATGTTTGTAAAAAAAGATGGGAAATTGATGGGTAAACGAGGCAAGATGGTATTTCAAGTTGAGGAGATGAAAAAAAAGGACTGTTTTGTTAACGAAAATAATTTAACAAATACATAAAATAGCTAATGTTTTGCTTAAGAACCATTGACATGTAGCTCAGTGGTATACATCGAACTGCCCGCAAGGTTCTCAGCTTGACAGGTGTAATTGCCAGCCAGCGAATAAGTTATAGATTCTATAGTCAACATGCTACCCCGTTTTCCAGCTTTAGAAATTACAATTTCTGGGTATTTTTTCATGTTTTGGCCATTGAATTTCCAGGAGATATTTAATGGAAAGTCCCCATCAGGAACCATGCATTGGATGAAAGCGTATTGGCCTGAATGTAGCGGGTTTTCTTCAAACGCAAATGGCGCGATCCTTGGAGCAACTAGGATAATGTAATTGTGTTAAAATCTATGGCCATGAAACTGTTAAAATGTTGTCTAGGTTTTGCTACAGCGGACAAGGGAATGGAAACTAAAAGAAACCCAACAAAAAATATGAACAGTGGAAGCAGAAACGTAATAACCATTAACTTGTAAGTTTGTAGAATGCTCAAATGAGCCTGCAACATTAGCTGCAGTGCAAGTATAGACGCCTATGAGAGCATAAGATACGGATTCAATGATCAGTGTTGATCCTCGTCTTCCAGCTGGTGTTATAGTAATTTCCCTGTACTTTTCCACGGGCTCTCCATTGAACTTCCAACTTATATTCAATGGAAGATCTCCGTTCGGAACGGTGCACTGGATCGAGGCGTATTCTCCTGAATTTATGGGGCCTTCTTCGAAGAAAAACGGAGCAATACGAGGAGATACTACAAATACAATGATGTTTGCGGTGATTAAAGAGGAAAAGATAGGATTGATAGCAAAAGCATAAGAGTAAAACAAAACAAAAATACACGAAATTAAGGTAGAATAATGTTAACCGTTCACTTGTAAATCTGCGCTGTATTCTGAAAACCCAGCAGCATTTAACGCGGCACAGGTGTAGTTGCCGATAAGAGAATGCGATGCGGATTCAATGGTTAATGTTGAGCCACGTTTGCCCGATTTGGAAATGGATATTTCGGGATACGTTTCCACCGATTTGTTATTAAATTTCCACGATATTTGGATGGGCTGATCGCCTTTGGTTACAATGCATTGGATGGAGGCGTAGTCACCAGAATTTATGGGGTTGTCTTCGAAGTAAAATGGGGTAATTCTGGGTGGAACTGTGATTCGAAAAGAAACAAATTGAATAATATTTAATTGTGATGCAACTTGATACATTAACAATAATATTATACTCTGCATGATTTGATATATTCTATAGTTTCTGGCTTTGAAATTATAGGCTCTAATAATGGAAGGTACAAGGACGAAATGAATAAGAACGAAAATAAAACTACAAAAGAAACTACAAAAGATTATTAACCGTTAACAAGTAAGTCTGCAGTGTAGTCTGATTGTCCGGCTGAATTACTGGCAAGACAAGTATAGTTTCCAGCCAACGAATATGAAATGGAATCGATATTCAACGCAGAACTACGTCTTCCATTCTTGGATATGGAGATTTCCGGGTATTTTTCAATCCGTTCTCCATTCAGTTTCCATGATATCGTCAGAGGAAGATCACCTTTCGGTACAGTGCATTGCACGGACGCGAAGTCACCCGAGTTTATTGGACTATCTTCGAAGACGAAAGGCGTAACTCTGGGAGCAACTATGTAAAATAATGATTTAAGTTTCGCCAAACTGAATTGAAAGTTAGAAATATTTCTGCTCCGTTACAAGAAGAGATAAACTTGATGCTGTTTATGTATATATTTGCCACTTCTACCTACTTTTAATAAACCTACAATATGTCATATCGATAAGACATTGAATTAAAAAACAAAGGAAGGTCAAAATTGGTAAGGAGAAATAAACAAATCATTAGTAACAAACGCTACAAAAACATATTAACCATTGACTAATAATTCTGCAGTATATTCCGAATGTCCTGCGGTGTTGCTTGCTAGACAAGTGTAATTTCCTGCCAGGGAATATGACACTGATTCGATAGTAAGCGCTGATGTACGTCGGCCGTTCTTGGAAACAGAAATTTCCGGATAATGGTCAATGGCTTGGCTATTCAGTTTCCACGAAATGGTTAACGGAAGATCGCCTTTTGGGACAGCACATTGGACAGTTGCGAAGTCTCCTGAATTTATCGGGCTCTCTTCAAATATGAAGGGTGTTACTCTAGGTGCAACTAGATACAAAGATAACTCAAGTAAAACGTCAACGAAGAAAGCGGCTATTCTCTGCACAATTCTATACAAAAATCCTTTGCGTTTTTGCCTGTTACTTCCATATATTTATGAATCTTATTGACCTGTAAGTCTTACGAACGAAATGTCAATAACATCCTTTGAAAATGCTTGAATCAAATTGGGTTTTCTTTAACGGAAAGGGTAAAAATTGGACTGGTAAGAAATAAGAAAGAACTATTGCACTACACAACAAATATTGGTTATTGACCATTAACTTGCAAAGCTGCAGTTAGTTCTGAGTGTCCTGCTGAATTGCTAGCAAGACATGAGTAATTGCCGGTCAAAGAATATGACACTGATTCAATAGTAAGCGCAGAACTACGTCGTCCATTCTTGGCTATGGATATTTCTGGATAATGTGTTATGGGTTGACCATTTAATGACCATGAAATGGTCAATGGCAAGTCTCCTTTAGGCACGGCACACGTGACAGTGGTGTAGTCACCCGAGTTTATGGGACTGTCTTCGAATACGAATGGAGTTACTCTGGGAGCAACTATGTAACAATATAACCATGTCAGGATCTTGATTGTATATCTCTAAAATACACATCATTCTTGTCTTGTAAGTCAAGGCAAACATTTGACATCTTATATAAGTATATCTAAGATATTCCTTACAATATTTTGAAACCATTTACCGGAACTTGACACCGAATGAAAGCATGGGAAAGGAAGAAAGGAATATGTTAAAAACTAATAAAAAATCTACCAAACACTACAAAATCTTTCTATTAACCGTTGACTTGCAGATCTGCGGTGAATTCTGATTGCCCTGCTGAATTATTGGCAAGACAAGTATAATTGCCCGCCAAGGAATACGAGACAGATTCAATGTTGAGCGTGGAACTACGTTTTCCACTTTTGCTCGTGGAGATTTCCGGGTATTTTTCAATGGACTGACCATTTAGTTTCCAAGTAATTGTGAGAGGCAAGTCTCCTTTGGGTACAGCGCATTGGACGATGGCATAATCACCCGAGTTTATTGGACTTTCTTCAAATATGAACGGAGTAACTCGAGGCGCAACTAGACACAAAGAATATCTTAACTTCTGTAAGAATAATCTTGCAAGGTTGAGGTTAAATTAATATTGATGCTCTTACTTTATAATACATTTATACAGATTCTTCTTTGATTAGATTTGGTATTGCCCGAATAAGGAAAGGTTAGCTAACCAGAATGAGAGTATGGAAAAATACTAACAGATATTTCTAATGCCAATCGCACAGCTATCGAAGAAAACTTTGATGAAACAACAGAACGCCTCCGATTTGCAAACCAAAAGGATAAATATAAACTCAAGCTATCGTGAATTGCTCTTCGATGGGAATAGAGGAGCCGCTATTTTTCGTCAAAGACGGGTGTGTTTTGTTGTTTCATCGAAGCTCTTTTCGATGGTCTTCGATAGGTGTGCCAAAGGCATAACAGATAAACAAATAAACAGTCGCCATAAGTACAACCACATTTGGCACAAACCATTGACTTTAAGCTCAGCTACTTGTAGTGCATGTCCAGCTACATTTGTAGCTTTACAACTGTAGTTGCCCGCATGGACATCAGCGATGGCGTCTATAGTTAACACTCCAATACGTTTGCCTACAGTAGATACCGTCACGCCCATATGATCTGTCACGGGTTGGTTGTTGAAGAACCAGGCGAAACCAAGTGGCAAATCACCCTTGGAAATGACACATTGCACGGTGGTGAAGTCGCCCGGAAAAGCGGGTTTATCACCAAAACTGAAGGGTAGAATTTCTGGCGCAACTAGGGAAAGATGTGAACAAGAAATAGTAGCAATTTGAAATGGATTGGGAAGAATGAAAATGAAACAAATAGTTGTAAAACCAAGGACAAGTCTTCCTAAAGTCTACACTACTACAATAATGAATGCATCCTACAAACCGTTGACCCTAAGTGCAGTTGTATGCACAGATGTACCGGCAGAATTCTGAGCGTTGCAAGAATAATTGCCAGCATTCAAATGCGAGATGGTTTCAATGTTAAGCACAGAACTACGTCGACCAAACATAGCCACAGAGATATCCGCACGGTTATCCGCAATAGGGTATCCGTTGAACGTCCAGGAAAACTTTACGGGAAGATCGCCTTTTGCAATACTGCATTGGACCGTTGCGAAGTCTCCTTCAGGACTGGGTTTATCGCCGAACGTAAACGGGACAATTTCAGGGAGAACTACAACGAGGGATTAATTATAAGGAAACAGCAAGTAATGTTAATAAAAGCAAAACACTTGACTACACTACAAACACAAGTTGGCTGGTTCTAACCATTAACTACAAGATCTGCTGTAAAACTGGCGAGTCCTGCATTGTTAATCGCTTGACAAGTATAGTTTCCTACATGATCCTCTGATATAGGATCAATAGTAAGTACATTAACTTTGCGACCCACTTGTGCCATATTAATACCGTGTCCTTCTACCAGCGGTTGTCCGTTTAAGAACCAATCTAGTCTAACCGGTAAATCACCGGTGGTTATCGTGCACTGAACGGTTACTGAATCACCAACGTTTGTGGGTGCATCACCAAACGTAAATGGTTGTAGTTTAGGTAACACTGAAATAAATAAACGGTAACTACAATGGTTGACAATTCTGATTCTTTCTGAATCTTTCCGCTTTTCATATGTGTAAGAGAAGTCATGGAAGGAATATTTGTAAAGGATTATTGCGAAATAATATAGGACGTGCTAGAATTAAGAGAAAGAAAATGAAGCAACCCAAGCACACATCTCTTCCACCTTGCTAACCATTCACTATCAGCTCCGATGTATAACTTGTGACGCCAGCCTTATTCTCAGCTTGGCATGTATAATTTCCAACATGATCTTCTGATACAGGATCAACAGTCAAGACGTTTACTTTCTTTCCAAAGGGAGCAAAGTCAACGCCGGGGCCCAGAGCAAGAGGACTTCCATTTTGTAACCAGATAAGAGTCACTGGTAGGTCACCAGTTGTAATGGTGCATTGTACCGTTACAGAATCACCAACATTGGATGGAGTCTCACCAAATGTAAAAGGCTGAAGTTTAGGTAACACTGCAATAAAGGTGTCCGCAAAATATGAGCTACATTTTTCTTCATGATTTGAAATTACCTTACGATTAATCAAAATCCTATAATGTATTCTGACAACCCTGAATTTCGAATGATAGACCAGATTACTCTCTAAAATAAGAAAAACCTATCACATTGGAACAATAAGCGTAAGAAATCTGCCGATGTGATCCTGAAAATGGCCTGGGAATGGAAGGTTTAGGATACAAGAAGCAAAGCTGAACCATGCACAGTGTCTAAGATCTAACCGTTCACAATTAACTCGGCACCGTAGCTGACAGTTCCAGCTATGTTCTGCGCACTACATGTGTAATTCCCTGAATGTTCTTCCGTGATTCGCTCAATATTCAGCACACTGATTCGCTTTCCTACTTGAGAAATCTCCGTGTTGCTATCGGATAAAATTGGGTGATTGTTGAAGAACCACAGAAGTTTAACTGGCAAGTCACCGACAGAGAAACTACACTGGACAGTTGTGGATTCGCCCAAGTTTGAGGGGTCCTCGCCAAATGTGAATGGGAGTAGCTTAGGTAGAACTGAAAATAGTTGTAAGTTAGCGTGGATCTACAAGCAAAGGTCTTGTTCCCCAATTCTACTTGCTGTAAACTATAATGTACCTTTGGATAATTGTTAATTTCCTATTCTAAAACTTCAGGTAACCAAATGGATCATTTGGGATTTATCTTGTTGGAAAGGAAAAATAAAATATAAAGCTATAAGGTGTTAATAAGAGAAGCTACAGAATCCATGCGATGCTCTAACCATTGACTACTAATTCAGCTGTGAAACTAGATCGGCCCGCAATGTTATCGGCTACGCAGGTGTAGTTGCCTGCGTGATCTTCCGATATGGGGTCTATGGTCAAGACATTGAGTTTCTTTCCAAATTGACCAGTATTAACACCGTTTTCGTTTCGTAAAGGATAGCCATTCACTAACCAGCTAAATTTAACGGGCATATCTCCTTGCGAAATACCACATTGAACATTAACTGAATCCCCCAATGGAAGCGGCTCATCTCCAAAAGAAAATGGCTGAA
This sequence comes from Carabus problematicus, assembly GCA_963422195.1. NCBI lineage: Eukaryota > Metazoa > Arthropoda > Insecta > Coleoptera > Carabidae > Carabus > Carabus problematicus. The sequence goes on from OY728578.1 coordinate 681,918, forward strand.
GTTTGGGTAAAACTGCAATTACATCAAACACAAAACTGGTTACAGTGGATGTTTACAATTAGGAATCAGGTTCTGAAACGGTTATAAAAGAATTACAAAAGTTTCTCTAAACAAATCTAACATTCATCCATGGCTACCAACCGTTGATAACCAGTTCAGTTGATTGGCTTGCAATGCCGCCAACATTACTCGCTTGACAGCTATAATTCCCTGCATGTTCTACGCTGACTGACTCGATTGACAACGCGCTCATCTTTTTGCCTAAAGCTACGGTATTTATACCGCGATATTTCAGTACGGGCTGATCGTTCAACGTCCACGTGATATTGATTGGAAAGTCACCAGTGGCTATAATGCATTGTACGGACGCAGAATCGGCCAGGTTTGAGGGCTCGTCACCGAATGCAAAGGGGAGAATTTTAGGTGGAACTGGAACCATGACAATATTGTCATTTTACATCTTTCTCAATCGGGGGAGCTTAGATATAGACAAGGGATTCACTTCAGGACACAGGAGAAAACTCTTAATTAAGAACATCTAGCACCTAAGTTTAGCATACTAGCTTAGACCAGGCCTACCAACCGTTGATAACCAGCTCAGTTGATTGTCTAACAGTGCCGGCACTATTACTAGCTTCACACGAATAGTTGCCCGCATGTTCCCTGTTAACTGAGTCAATCGTCAATGCGCTCACTTTCTTCCCTAAAAGCATTGTGCTGATACCGTGCAACTTGGCAACCGGGTGATCATTCAATGACCACGTTATATTCAGGGGGAAATCCCCAGATGCGATGACACATTGCACGGAAGCCGAGTCGCCCAAATAAGAGGGTTCATCGCCGAATGCAAAGGCGAGGATTTTGGGAGGCACTGAAATGGAACAGTTTCATTATTAATCCGTTGGAAGATGTTGGAATACATCTGATAGGATTGGAGCAATGCTCGAAATGAAGCAAATAAACAATGTTAAACGCAGGTTGTCTTCTAGAGAGGAGAAGTTAAAATGAAAGATAAAAAGTACAGAATATGCTACTAAGGTGTTGTCTGTAAACTGTTGTATACCAGCTACGTTCAGCTCAGCTGTATGTGAAACTTTGCCAGCTAGATTCTCAACTATACAACTATAATTCCCAGCATGGTCAGCTCTTATAGAAGTAATAGCCAGAATAGATCCGGCATCACCCAATGGTACGATGGTGAGACCAATGGATGAACTGAGCTCCAAACCATTGAAATACCATTTGGTGGTTAACGGTTTATCGCCTGCAATTGCGGTACAGGTGACCGTATATGTTTGGCCAGGATTCAGTGGTGTATCTCCAAAAGTAAATGGAAGCAATTGTGGTGGAGCTAGAATAGTATACCAATGATTAATCCTATAAATTTTTAGTTAAAGCGAAGTATAAAATCAGGATATAAGTCGCACCACAGGTTTTAAGACTAGCTCAAGATGATCAGAGCAGGTTTGCAGAAAAACTGGTAACGTGGTCAGGTTTTCTTCTAGGTAAATGGGGATCAATAAAGAAAAGAAACACTAGTTCTACACTACCATTTGCTTCACCGCTAATGAATGTTTACCAGCGACGTTAAGCTCAGCTGTGTGTGTCACAACACCAGCTCTATTCTCGACAGTGCATGTATAATTGCCCGAATGTTCTGGCCGTACGGCAGTGATAGCTAGCAAGGATCCCGAATCGCCTAAAGGTACGATATTCATAGCACCCACGGTTGGTGTAAGTTCCAAACCATTATGAAACCACCTGGTTGTCAGTGGTTGATCTCCACCAACGATACTGCACATTATATTGTATTGTTGTCCAGAATTAAGTGGATCAGTGCCGAAAGAAAATGGTAAGATCTTTGGAGGAGCTGAAAGAGCAATGTAATAATGATTTTCGTTCCATTGCTGGAGGAAAATAAGGTAAAGTGGAAGTAGAATGAAATATGGAGATGAAAAATAATCAGAACTAAAGATTGATACCAAAGCTTTAGAAGTATACGGTGTATGAAATGGATTATAGTTCTAGGATTCTCGATTTTAGAATCGAATGTAAGTTTCTAGAATGCGGAATTCTACAACAGCAATCGCTAGCGCGCGATTTTGGACTACCGTTGACTAACAGCATAGTCGAGTGCACGGATAATCCCGCCTTATTCTCCGCTCGGCATTCGTATTCGCCCGCCAAGTCCGCGGTGACGTAGCTCACAGTCAGCAGACTGGTACGTGAACCAATCGGAAGGATGGACACGCCCATATGCGCAGGGATTGGGCGGCCGTTCAATGTCCACGTGATGTTCATCGGAGTGTCACCTTTGCCCACATGGCAATTTAACTGGACATTGTCGCCCATATTCGCTTCGTCGTCGAACGAGAACGCAGTGATATGTGGTCGAACTGGAGACGAAAAATAGATGCATAGGATTTTTATTCTAAACTCCGCTTGGGGATAGATTGATTTTGTTTGAAACTTCTCGTGAGAACAGGTTCAAGGTAAGTGTAACCAAAGGGATACCAACGAAAACAAAATCATAACTAAACAAAATCCAAACAAGTTTCTACATAACACAACTGCTAGCTACCGTTGACAAGTAACATTGTGGAATGGACACCGTGTCCTGCACTGTTCAGAGCATGACAACTATACTCCCCAGCATGTTCTGCGGTTACGTAACCGATTGTTAACAAACTGGTACGCGTGCCGAACGGTACAATGGACACGCCCGTGTGTGGACTGATCTTGCGGTCGTTCAGTGTCCACGTAATGTCCATTGGTAGATCACCTTTGCCAACATGACAACTGATCTGGATATTGTCACCTGTGTTGGCTTCATCGTCGAAGGAGAATGGTGTTATATGGGGTCGCACTAGGAACATGCAGATAACACCAATTTAATGTGCATTGTCAAGGAACTTTAATTCGCAACACATTTCTATTCGTTGACGATTGGAAGGAACTAGATAAATTCAGGACATGGAGAACTAAAAATCCAGATTTAATTTGTCAATAAACTAGAAATAAATACGGTCTAGCTGTAAGCACTATGTACCATTGACTAAGAGTTCAGCTGCATGATCTGCGCTACCAGCTTTGTTTGCAACCGTGCAAGAATATACTCCCGCATGATCCGCCGTCACGGACGCTATAGTAAGCAAACTGGTACGTGCGCCAATGGGTACAATGGATATGCCCCAATGTGGCGTGATGGTGTGGTTGTTTAAGCGCCACGATATCCGTACAGGAGCGTCGCCTTTGCTCACGTAACAGCCGATCTGGGCACTGTCACCCGTATTAGCTTCGCCTTCAAACGCAAACGGTGTTATGTGGGGCAAAACTGGAAAGGGATCCATGTTAGAAACCAGAAATCGGTAAAACGTAGCGGAACGTCTGTAGCGATTGAGCTGTCAGAATCTGCAGCTCCAAAACTGGTAAAGATATGAAACTATATGTTAGCTTCGTCTTCAAACGCAAATGGCGTGATTTGCGGAGCACCTAGTCGAACAAAATATCCAAGCATTCTACTGTAAGACTTACTAAAACACCCCAAGTAATCTGATTCTAACAAATCACTGTTAAATATTACGATAAATACTCTGGAAACTTCAAGAAGGATAAGGCAAGGAGAAAATAATAAATAGCAAAACATTCGAACAACAATGTACCATTCACTAATAATTCAGCTTCGTGTGACGATAGACCGGCTTTGTTTTGCGCTTTGCACGAGTAGACACCAGCATGATCAGCAGTAACCGATGCGATTGTGAGCAGACTGGTTCGTGAACCAATTGGGACTAGTGATATTCCCCAATGCGGAGTGACGGTACGATTGTTTAAACTCCAAGAAATACTAAGTGGTGTATCGCCTTTACTCACATAGCATGTGAGTTGAGCACTATCTCCAGTATTTGCTTCCCCGTCAAATGCAAATGGATTGATGTAAGGTATAACTGCGATAGAGGAAAACTATTCTTTAGAATCATTCACTACACAATGACGTACGAAAACCCCAATGGTAATTTTGAAAGGATAGGAGAAAATAATAAGAAATCCGCGGTTTACTCTTGCTAGATACCGTTTACTAAAAGTTCTGCTTCATGTGAAGTTGAGCCAGCACTGTTCTCAGCTTTGCAGGAATACATTCCAGCGTGTTCTGCTTGTATGGACGATATGGTGAGAAAGCTGGTCTGCATACCGATAGGAACAACAGCTATGCCCGTATGAGAGGCGATTGTACGATTATTCAACGTCCAGGAGATGCTCAGTGGCATGTCACCTTTGTTAACATAGCAAGTGAGTTGTACACTATCGCCCGTGTTAGCTTGGCCTGTACCAGTAAAGGTGAACGGAGCAATAGCTGGAGGAACTACAAACACGATTTAGATCTGTGTTTGGAAAACCACACCACATAGTAAAGACATTCTAAAGATCAATTTGGTGATCATAGGATAAACGACAAGTCCTAGGACTTTGGAAGGAAATGTAAGGAGTAAATCAAAAGAATAAACACAAACAGTTTGTGCGAAATACCATTGACTAATAACTCCGCTTCGTGCATAGCAAACCCAGCACTGTTCATGGCTTTGCAAGTGAATAGTCCCGCATGATCCGCTGTGACCGCGGATATTGTCAGGAAGCTGGTCTTTGATCCCATTGGGATAACGGAGATACCAGAGTGTGGTGAGATGGTACGGTTATTCAGGGACCACGTGATAGACAATGGTGAATCACCTTTGCTCACGTAACAGGTCAATTGGACACTGTCACCCGTGTTAGCCTCGCCTTCGAATGCGAAAGGTGTTATGTAAGGCAAAACTGGAAAGGATCCATGTTAGAAAACATTCGCTAAAATGTGTAATAAGAACTTGTGGATCTATCACTATAGAATCTACATTGATTGAACAATAAGGATCTGTTGCTCTCGAACTGCTAAAACCATGATGTTATATGATGAAAAGCAACATCACCCTGAAGAAACCAGTCTCTGGAAAATGATTGCGCAATGTGCCCGGTCATTTTGTAGCGATTGAGCTCTAGGAATCTGCTGCTCCAGAACTGCTAAAACCATGATGTTATATGATGAAAAGCAACATCATCTTGAAGAATACAATCCCTAGGAAATGAAGAAGTGTTCAAACTAAGGTTGATATAAACAATTATCAGGGATAGATCAGGAAAAACCAAAACAAAACCAAATAACCAATCTACAAGTATACCGTTCACGAATAGCTCGGATGAATGTTCAGCGAATCCTGCAGTATTCCTAACGGAACAAGTATATTTCCCAGCATGATTCGCCAGGACGGAACCTATAGTCAGTAGGTTCATTTTATCTCCTACAGGGATTGTCACAATGCCCAAATGTGGGGTTATGGGTCGTCCATCCAGTAACCAGACAATCTGCATGGGCGTGTCACCTTTGGTCACGTGACAGGTGAGTTGAGTACTGTCACCAGTGTTAGCTTCTCCCGTAAACGCAAACGGTGCGATCGTTGGTGGCACTGAAGTCAGTACAGCGGAGCATCAATTGCACCAGTTACTCCCAAAATCAGGTGAAGGTAAGGAAGGGATGAAATCATAGCAAAAACAGTAAATCAACAACGAGCAAAAGACCAATACCATTGACTAGTAATTCAGCGGAATGTTCAGTTTTGCCAGCGAGGTTTTCAGCTGAACACGTGTATTTCCCAGCATGATCAGCTGCGACTGAAGCTATAGTCAACAGGCTGGTACGCTGGCCAATCGGGATAGTTACGATGCCAATATGTTTAGCAATAGCATGTTCATTTAACGACCACGAAATATCCAAAGGAATATCTCCCTTGGAGACCAAACAAGTCAGTTGGACGGTGTCGCCTGTATTTGCCTCGTCTTCGAAAGCAAATGTAGTTATATGCGGTCGAACTAGCCAGGCAAAACAAATAAGGTTTTGTGGTTTTAGTCAAAACTAACTAGTACTATCATGTCAACAAGTACAGGTCTTGATTCTTCCAAATTGGACATATGGCAATGAGCAAATATATTGTTGGTAGAGGATAGGTATTGAACAAACCAAAGATTAAAAACCTAAGGGGGTTTAGAACAAAAGTTAATGTTACCGTTGACATGTAACTCAGCAGTGTGGCTCACACGGCCGGCACTGTTCGAAGCGGTACACGAATAGTTACCCACGTGATCAGCCTGGACTGATTCAATCGTAACCGTGCTGATACGTTTGTTAACATGGCTGACCGTTATGCCATCGTACATTCGAATAGGACGTTCGTTAAGCCGCCAGGTAATATTGATAGGAATGTCCCCTTTATTTACAGCACAGTTCACCGTGGCCATTTCGCCAGAATTCGCCGTCTCCTCGCCGAAATCGAAAGGTAAAATCTGAGGAGGCACTATGGAAAATAAAAAACTGTAGGACCAAATAAATATTCTCTTTACGGGAATGATGTTTCAGGAGTAGAAGAAGAAAATAAGTAAAAAAGAAAGCAAGAAAACTAAAGCAAAATAAGCCTAGATTTGGGCCAGTACCGTTCACTGCTAAACCGGATGTGAATTCTACAGTTCCTGCACGATTAGCAGCCTTGCATGTATAGTTTCCTGCGTGATTATCTCGAACGGAATCAATACTGAGTACGCTTAACCGTTTAGATAGTTGCACTATCGTAATTCCATCTTCCGTGACCAGAAGATGTCCGTTTTGGTACCATTTTATATCAACAGGGGAATCCCCTTTTGTGACGGTACACTGTGCAGATGCAGCATCCCCGACGTACATTGCTTCGTCTCCAAAAGTGAAAGGAACAATTTGAGGAGGAACTGAAAAATTGAAGGGTTAAGTTATGAAACTCAATCTTTCTTCGAGAGATCTTTTCACTGCACGAGACAACATGTTAATCAAGATAAACACTATACCTTGATTTTAAAACTACTAAAATTGTAAAACATATTTCTAGAAGAGATTCTTAGTTTCATAAACGACCCAGTTTCATAGGATAAAATTAAGCCATGCTACCAACTGAAAGAAAATGAAACTCCCTAGGGCCACGGGCTATGTAGGTACCGTTGACCGTTAGTTCAGCCGTATACTCCACTGATCCTGCAATGTTGGTGGCCTTGCACGTGTAGTTGCCTGCGTGAATATCCTGCACGGAATCTATACTAATTGCACTGATACGTTTTGACATTTGCATAACCGTAACATCATCCCGGGTGCTGATTGTACGACTGTTCAGGAACCACTGTATAGTTAATGGTGCGTCGCCTTTCGAGATCGTACACTGAGCTGATGTTGTATCCCCGGGATTCATGGCTTCTTCGCCGAAAGAAAACGGTATGATTTGCGGTGGAACTGAAAATATTCGGGTTGGAAAATTCTCAACAGATCGTTTTGCTTTGCGAGTTTGTGATGTTGAACATGATTGTCAACGACCTAGAAGGGCGTTTTGAATGTTTTACTATAATTTAATCTCTGTTGTGAGAAATTTTACAAATTAAATAGACGTTTCAACTATTGGGAAAACTACGCTCTCCACTTCTAATCGAGAAGGTCGCGGAACAATCAATTTGGATACGTTAAGGACAATGACAGGGAATAAACAAAATCGTTAGTAACACAATTCTCCCGCAACCTTGTAAGAACTATGTACAAATGTGCAAAAACAAAGGCTTTAGGGATTCTACCGTTGACTGCCAGGTATGCAGTATGCATCACTGTGCCAGCTCGGTTGCTTGCCAGGCACGTGTAATTCCCAGTGTGCACGGCTTGCACAGACTCAACACTGATAGTTGACATGCGTCGGTTTACTCGCACAACGGTTATACCGCGGCTGTCGGGCACTGGATTACCATTCAGCAACCAAGTTATATTAACGGGATAATCGCCTTTCGAAATTGAACATTGGGCGTCAACTCCTTCGCCAGCATTGAAGGCATTGTCGCCGAATTCAAAGGCGTTTATCTGAGGTGAAACTGGAAAATGTTAACTATGAATATAGGACAACTAATGTTTCTAGAACAAGGATATGAAAGAATTAACGGTTAGAGAACTAAAAGCAAAGGTAATTACAGAAAACTAAGGTCTATTCTAGATACTACAAGTACCCAACTATGAATTAGGTTAGGTTATAGGTACCATTGACTTTTAACGTGGCAGTATGGCTACTATCACCGGCATTATTGTTTGCTTTGCAAGTATAATTCCCGCTATGCAACGCCTGCACATTTTCAACACTCAAAGCACTTATGCGTTTTGAGTTACGGTTAACGCTAATCCCAAGGTTACTGGTTATCTCTTTATCATTCAACAACCAGCTTATGTTCAAGGGGTAATCGCCCTTGGACACGGTACACTGTACCGAGATCGTGTCACCGGAATTGACCGGTTCGTCGCCGAATCCGAACGGAAAGATCATCGGAGCAACTGAAGATGAAATCAATTATAAAAAAAAAAAAAAAAAACGTCAACGTGTAAATTCTTTCTTGAACTATAGAGATGACAAAAAGAGAAAAACAAAATGAAGGAACAGAAAAATGAAAAGGAAACCAGGATTGCTAACTGAAGCGAACGAAACTAATTAGAATTGTCTCTAGGGATTTTCACCGTTGACATTCAAAACCGCGCTGTGGATCGTTGTGCCTGCGATGTTGGTAGCATTGCACGTGTATTCGCCAGCGTGGTCAGCTTGTACTGACTCAATGCTAAGTTGACTGATACGCTTTGACGTTCTTGTAGTGGTAATACCCTCGTTTGGGCCAATGAAATGCAAGTTATGGGTCCATGTGATTTGAATTGGCAAATCGCCTTTGTTTACAGTGCACGTAAGAGATGTCATATCTTCGGCATTTATGGACTCTTCGCCAAAATCGAACGAGATAATTTGAGGAGCAACTACCCAGGAATAAACGTCAAACTATTAGTGCCCTAAGTATGTTCTTGTAGTCAATTCCCTAGCGCAAAGTGTTTCGAAAGATTGTCAGCGTCAATGATTGCAATTCACGATGAACTGCAACGTTAATGCTTGTTTCCTAAGTCCGTTAATAACAAATTTGTAGACCCGAAATCTGTTTCGGCAATCCAGTAGATTCTTATAAAAAAAATAGCGCACAAAGTCAGAAAGAATATACGCAAAACACAAGTAAAATGCGCATGATTTAAGCCAAGACGATGATGGTAAACAATAGTGTCAATAGTGAATTTCGACACAGACTATACGAGCTTTCACTTTAAAAGCCTAAAGTGTTTTAATAAACAAAATCACACACATATGAGAGTTAAGAATGATATGCCTGTAAACAAAAACACAAGTCTTACCTTCGATTAAGGGTAAATTAGTTCTGAAATAAATACATAACATAATAAATATCGGGTGATGTCATCAACGTGGATTGCTGAAGTTGAAGTTTGCTGAAAAGTTTGTATGAAAAGCAAGCATTTCGCTTCTTTTCAACAATAAAATATTTTAAAATGATCAGTAACTTTTACGATTTAAGAAATGAAAAAAAAAAACAATTGTTTTTTGGAATTAACAGAGTAAATTCATATTTATAACTGCATTCTGCAAACAATATATGGTTTAAACAATTAAGAATTTATATATTTATATTAATACAATGTGTCATACAATACAATTACTTTTTTTTGTTATTAATTAATAACGGATCACTCTGATTTATTATCATCCTTTTCTTCGGCACAAGACGTTTAATATTTCAAATTACATCCAACAAAATTACTGATCATTTTGACAGTTTATTTAGAACATGTTTATACACGATTCTCCAACCCCAAAATTTAGTTCAAAGCATGTAGTTGACTTCTAAATGTAAATTCAATATAAATGCAATCAAGTTGCCACAATATTAAGGATTTATTCCGTAATATACCTTCGTATAGTTCAACTATGACAGTCTTTCAGTGTATAAACATTTTCTACAAAACAAGGAGCCGTGAAGACGAGAATTAGACACTCACCCATGACGGCGACTTCGAGTGTAGCCCGTGCGGTGTATCCTTGAGGATTGCGGGCGACACAGGTGTATGTAGCTTGATCAGACGAGCGTTCCACGTTCTCGATGATCAGTGTACCATTCGGGAAAACTTTCTGTTTTCTGTTGATTGGCAATGCACGACCCTCTACGGAAATAAACAGCAATGTAAATACACAACAGTATTTGTAGGATTCTCTTCATTATAAATAATAATAATAATGTCCGTTGTATGAGTTAAGATCACGACGCGTTTCCAAACTCTCGTCCATTATCAAGTGCTACGATGTGGTGTCATGTTGTGGTTCATATACCTGCCGTGTTTATTGGCGTGATACTGTTTAATGATGCGTGTTTTTATTAATATGTTCTTGATAACGAGCGAAAGTTCACACTGCGTCGTGAACTAAAATTCAGACACCAGACATAATACGTCTGATATTAACGACGATCTTCCCAAGTGACAATATAATATTTAATCTCTTCAATTCATACACTCGATGTTGTTAGTTTCTGTTAGAGATTCAAGTACATTTTCAGCAAACTACACGTACCTCGTTCCCAGACAATGCTCTCGATAGGATGACCAGCAACAGGACAAGTGACAATGAGCATTTCACCAGCTACAATCGAGCGTTTCTCCATTGGTCGGATGAACGGAAGTCCAAATACACTGATCCTGGCTGCGTGTTCAGTCGTGCCAACCTTGCTGCTGGCCACACACTTGTAAACACCACCGTCGTTGGTGTGGATTGAGGTTATGTTCATGTGAGATACAACGTCACCATTCACCGTCACATATTGTCCAACTTGAAGCCTGTGTAAACGGTAAAAATAAACTAGAATATTCGCGAAAGTCTGCTCTTTCAACATCCATAACGTCGACACAAATTTTTAAGTTATTATACACTTTTAATACAAGATATTTTGAATGTTTAATATGTAAACAATATGCTGGTCACTGCCGAGGTGTAACTACTATTTTTTCCACGATCGCGAGTAGAAACACTTAATAAATAGCGAATTCTACTAAATCGGGCGCGAAATTACAATATTTAGAAGCCGTTGGCGATGTTTCCATGCGACTTATCAGGGGCCACAGACATTTGGTTACACAAAACCGTTTGTTCTGATAAAAACTCCCGCTAGGGAAATGGTTGTCTGATTTCGTTCATCGGGAGTAAATGTTTTACTTCTGGGCACGATTTTGATGCCATAGAAACAGATTTCTACTGCCGGCCGTGGAAAAAAACAATTAATTAGTTTTTCTAAGCAAAACTTACAAGTGAGCGAATATTTTAGCTGACTAACCTAAACATCGGAGTTAGATAAGCTTGAGCTTGGCACAGAATACTGAGTTTTGAGTGTGCAGGTTAAATATATAGTAAAAGCTTTACTTTTTGCACGATTTGGATGGAATAGAAAATGCAATTTTCAATCCTGTACCTGTCACTATTTGTTAGCCGTTTTCCATCCAGTTCCCAGATGATCTCGGGGGTGGGATTGCCGCTTGCAATACACTTCAGGAAGACACTGGGTCCAGGCTGTAACGTTTCCTCACTGAATGCATGCTTGATTTGTGGCGGCTCAAAGCGTCCACCCAACTTTAGTTCGGCCGTCGCCTCAGCACTCTCCTGATCGTTCCTAATAAAGCACTGGTACATTCCTTTGTCCTCTTTCTTCACGCTCTCGATGCGCAGCACGCCGTCATGGTGGCCAATCTTCTTGCCATCTTTCAACCAGGTGATCGCCTTGATCGGATTGCCCTCAAAGTTGCAGGTGAACACAGCAGGTCTGCCAAAGTCGATGGTCTGTACTTGCGGTTCAACGGTGGCTTTCAGCGGTGCAGTTACAGTGAGCACCGTTTCGACTGATTCACCGCCCACGGAATTGTTCACAACGCACAGGTATTTTCCGGAATCTTCGACGCGGGCTTCCTTGATGATCAGAGTGCCGGATACTTGCTTCACGCGGTCGTTCAGGGGTACGGCTTGTTTGCGCGTGGTACCATCGATAAACTTGTACCATCTGAAAGGAAGAGAACGAGAATTAATAATGTCATTCAGCAGAACATGACGCTTAATGGTTATGGAAACTGACGATTCTTAGAAATTTTTTAACCTGAATTAATGCCGTTCAGCAATGAACAGAACATGAAGCTTAATGCTTATAGAAACTGACAATTCTTCATTGTAGATTTTCTTTAGTCAAAATTGTAGAAACTTATAAAGGCAGTTATTAGATCCGTAAGGTTAGAATTCTATCCATTCGGATCTAATACCTGCCTTTATAAGAAACTGACAATTCTTAGCACTTTTTTAAACAAGACTATGCATGAATCTATTCCAAAACTGAAGAAACCCAAGTTGATTCTATAATTATCGGAATAAAAACTAAGAAATGAAAGTTATAACAATATATTTTTTTATCGCCTATTACATGTAATTGATTTGTAAGAATAGTTCAGTTTCCTTCCAACGATCTAATACTGATTATTATTGATTTTAAAACTGCATTGAAATGAGACACAAATTGGTGATCTTCACAAAAGAGATATTAAAAAATGGGCTAAAACGTGTTAATTTTGGATAGCATCAGACGCAAGACCTAGAGTCTATGTTACTCTATTTCCGGGTACAAAACGTAGGGATTCTGTTACCTTATTAGTGGAACAGGGTAGCCTTGCGCTGGACAAAATGCAACAACACTGAGCCCGATGTCTATTTCCCTTATATCAATTGTTTTACTAATGACTTTCGGTCGAACGGATCCGGTTGGTTCTAAATAAATAAGAAATGGTTGAACTAAAGAACTAGTTAAGCCAATCGCGGACAGAGTACCCTACATTAACTGATCTTAACAATCAGCACAACTGAAGCTTTGAAAGTATGTAATTATGAATTCTGTCAACATCGTTTCAAAGTTGATATATTCTACGAACGATAAGAGATATGGACAAACTTCTGGAAGATTATTACTAATAATAAGAGAGATGGACAAACTTCTGGAAGATTATTAACAGAGGAGAAACAGATCTTATTGGAACTTCTTTCATATTCGATTTACAAGTCATACCTCATAATAGGTACAGGATACGATTGTGCATCACAAACTAGTGCTAATTCCGTCTCGACAAAGCCTGATAATTTATTGAGGCCATCGCCTGTGACTCGCGGTGCAATTCTGCCCGTTGTAAACAAAATGGCCCACGTACAGTGATACCAACTGACGGTTATTACCTAAACAATGGGACAGGGTACCCGGTGACTTCGCAGGTTATAACCGAAGGTTTGGCCAGTGCTACTTCAAATACTAAACTGCCATCTATACGTCGACCTGGTACTCTGGGAGGCACATTGTTAGTTGGCTCTGTCATTTAAAGAAACTCACTAGCGTTATTAATCATAGAAGTTTGCTAAGTGCCAAGATAAGGTACCATTCATTTTAAGGTTAGGATTCTTAAATCGTAAATACCCGAATGCGAACGTTTCTAATTCAGAAACAACAGCGATAATTCTAAGTGAGCGTCAATTTAGCGAAATGTAACGACTTTTCTGATTGCTGAAGTTTATGGAGAGTAGCATGAGAATAAACTTACTTGAATATGGGAAGAGGAAAACCAACTACAGGACACAGAATGGGAACAGAGGACTGCAACCGGGCAGTGGCTATCTTCCAACCGGATTTTTCACCGACCAGTTTCGGGGCAATATTATTGGTTGGTTCTGCAAGTAGAGGAACCAAATGATTTTAGGTTATGCAAGGCTTAGATATTTAATATAAGTTTATATTTTGTTCTTCTTGAACATCAGCGTCTAACACAACTTTCCCGATCAAAACTATAACGGCAAAATTGAAAATTTCGTATGTCAGTAGATCAGTGTGATTTATTGAAATTCAAACAATCGACAACACGAATAAACCGAGGTTTAATGCTAGAATCGATGACCTTCTAGACACATACACTTTTTACCGAGAATCTCGTGCTAGAATCATTTGATTCTAAAAGTTCCAAATGCATGAAAAAGGATTTGAAAGACGCCTGGTTTTAAAGGAACACTTACCGGAAAATAGGAACCGGAAAACCAGTAACTTGACACGTGAGCCATGCGTATCCATTTTGGGGGATAATCAGGACTTTCCAGCCCTCAAATTTCTCGTTTTCCTTCTTAGGCGGCACATTATTCGTGGGTTCTGAAAATCATAACTGGCGTTAAGAATTTGCAGAACCCACAGAAACAACAGAATTGCGCGGCAGAGGAACATTAAACTAACGCGGGGAGAATGGATTCTGATGTCGCGGTTTGTAAACTTACTTAAAAAGTGGCACAGGATAACCAACAACCTCGCAAGTTATAAAAATGCTGCTTTGCTCGGCAGTGTACACAATTTTACCGCCGTCGTATTTTTGGCCCGGAGATTTTGGCGGAATATTGCTAGTTGGTTCTGAAAGACAAATTTCGACTATAATTGTCAGATGCGGACCAAATCAGAGGGATCAGAACTTGCCGAATGTATAGCTATTGAAATAAAACTAGTAAATGAAAAGCATTGATGGAACATATGTCTTTCCAAATCAGCGGGAATTGTACGTGGAGTTTTAGATATAATGGATATAGATAGATATTTATCAGTTATAGTTATCTTATCGGACTGCAGTTGCACAGAGTAGACGATCAATTCATTTAGTTCAATACAGTCGGTGATTTTGGAAGTGTTACAATTGTCATAATATTCTACCAGAAGGAAAAACGTTTTAGTAAAATGGCAAGCACGAATTATGTACCGTACCATTACACGTTCGAGTCTATACTGGAAAATATAAGACGCCGCCCCGAACCAGCACCAAGCCGGCCAACAGCTAGCAGTAGTGTAACTTCGGAATCACAGACAATCCAAAGTGAGAAACGTAAACCAGAACAAGTGGTTCCAAGAACGAGCAACAAAAGAATGAAGAAATGTAAGGATTGTAAATACAAAGACACAGACGACAAACTGAAGAAGCATATGGAATACTTCTGTGACAAGGAGAATAACAAGTGGTGGAATATTGCAGTTCCAAGAACGAGCAACAAAAGAATGAAGAAATGTAAGGATTGTAAATACAAAGACACAGACGACAAACTGAAGAAGCATATGGAATACTTCTGTGACAAGGAGAATAACAAGTGGTGGAATATTGCAATCAGTAGACAATTGCAGCAGCGTACGGTTAAAGGTGATTTTGGTAAAGCATTGTGTCGGTACAAGCTGCATTCCAACACGTTTATGTTCGAAATCTACACGGAAATACCAAGTTGCCAACTGGATAACTATAAAACGATTGTGCACTTGAAGGCTGGAAATAAGAGTAAAATAGAAAAAGCGCTGAGAACCGAGTATGAGGCAGACTATGACTGGAAGTTGACACTGAAAAACTGGGATAGCCAAGATTTTGGAGATAATTTTCAAGTAAAGGTGAACATAATATGTTTAAAACCGGAAGGTCGTCGAATTAACACCGATGTGGTAACTCAAATAGTAAGTTTCTGAGATTTGTAAATAAGCATGTACTTAAAACATAACTGATTGAATTGTAGTAAAATATTAATGCATACTTAATAAGAATATTGTAATTAATTATATGTAGTACTTGTGTAGTAATCAATAAAATGTATTCCAACAAATATCTTATCTGATGTTATTGTGCAAATGCAGTTCTTTATCAGGAAACAAATGTATTGTTATCTAATCGATGACACTCAAATAATTTCGCGCTTGATTTTGAACTTACCGAAACAGCGGTACAGGATAGCCAACCACTGGGCACAAAAACATGAGCGGGTCATTTAAATTCGTTGTCAACAGGGTGTACCCGATTTTTTTGTCGAGCGCTTTTGGTGCAATATTATTGGTCGGTTCTACCAAAAGAGAAAATAAGATTGTGTTTGAGTATTTACTCACTTATATATTGGCACAGGGTACCCAACAACTTGGCACATCAAAAATACCGATTCTTCGCGTTTCGCCACCAAAATCGCAAAGCCGAATTTTTTGTCCAACGATTTCGGGGCAATATTTGTGGTGGGCTCTGAAAATATGAGCACAGTTTTAATATCTTCGTTGGACATTTGTTCATCGGAATCAGGACTTTGCATTTATGGTGTCACCAATTTTGTTTACTTAAAATTTGAGGAATTCTAAGGGGTTTTTAGAAGGTACAGGACTTACTTAAATCTTGGCAGAGGGTACCCTGTTACTTCGCACATTAGGAACGCATCTGTTGTTGGTTTAACAAACAGCAGATCACCACCGTACGATTGTTTGCCGGGCGCGCGCGGCGGAATGTTATTGGTTGGCTCTGAAACAAATCAGAGCCAACATGAAAAATCCATTGGAGAATTTCAGGGACTCTAACAACATCTATACCAGGACCTTCTAGATTCGTTCTTAATCTATACCAAATTGTCTACAATCCGTATTGTCATAAGGGGCGAGGCTTCATTTGTTTTTTTTTTTTTACTTCTGACGCTACTTTTATATGGATTTGAGTAGACTTTCGAGCAGAATACGATGTGGATTCTAAGTGTGTGACTTACTTAAATATAGGAATGGGGTACCCAGTGACTTCGCACATTAGGAAGACTTCGCGGTCTTGCTTAACCAAGAGTAACTCGCCACCGTCGTATCGTTTACCGGGCGACCGGGGTGGCACATTGTTCGTTGGCTCTGCAACAAATCAGAGCCAACATTGATCACTAGATTAAATATTACAGCCAGTTCATTGTCAGTATTATTAATAAGTAATATGCACCTAGTATCTGTCAATTTTAGTTTAGATCACGGACGCGTTTCGAACCGTCGTTCATTATCAAATTGAGCGATTTTTTTTGGGAGGCTTCAAGAATTAACCATCATCGAGAGATCTTAGTATATATTAATAGTTTTAGGCGCAATACATGTTGGTGATTACCTAAACAGAGGTACTGGGTATGCCTGAGCATCACACGGAAGTACCAGGGGTTCATCTAAAGCTCCTAGGGCTTCGCCTCGTTTGTCTTTCGGTGGTAGCCTGGGCGGAGTACTACCAATCGGTTCTGTGATTGTAAATTGTATATTTATAAAAGCGAAATGAATTATATGCGACAGGCCTTGAATGTTGTAGGACTAGACCAAAAAGAGCACAGGTATCTCTGAATTTCAGGAGACAGAATTATCAAGAATATAAAATTGCTAGTCTCCTGAAATTCAAGCTAGCTTGGATCAACTTAAATCAGCCGCCATATCATCATTGATTGCGAGATAGCTAGCGTAGATTCTGTGATTGATTCGTGGATTTGAACCAAGGTTCAGGGGAATCTCCTAAGCAGGATTATTCACCAGTTCAACTAGGGAGTATTTTCTCTTAGAGCAACAAACAACAATGGCGGTACCTAAACGAAGGCACGGGCAGTGCTTGGGCAGGACAGAGCAAGGCGAAATTCACCCCTGACGGCATTCCGTAGCCCAGAATTGTGGTTTTACTCGAGAACGATGGTGGTTTGGAGCCGACTGGTTCTATAGACCGAAAGTGCACATGACTTAGTATGATTTCTACAAACAATTACCTGAACAGTGGAACAGGGTTGGCTTGAGCGTCGCACGGTAAGACTATTGGGATATGCTGGACACCGGAGACGGCGTCTAGTTTAGATTTAGGAGGCAATCGCGGTGGAGTACTGCCAGTTGGTTCTGTACAGATGAGAATCATAGAATGAACGAATCATCTAAAACTTTCAACACGTTCGTTAACTTTCAGGTTAGTTACTATAAATGCCAGGATTTTCCCTGGTGCTTTAAAAGTTGGAAGGTAAGGGTTTGACAGGTTATTTATCAGTTCAAGACTAGATGATCATCTTTGTGCGCAAATGCAAAAAGAATATTAATGTTTCTAAAGAAATTTTTCATTCAATGAATAATTATGTTCTGTATGGCAACTCTCCAATATTGACATCGAATAAGAAGTAAGTAGTGTTATTTTATAAACTATCGATGATATGGTGACGACTTCGCTTAGAGCAGTGGTTCTTAAAGTGGGGGGCGCGACCCCCGCGGGGGTCGATAAAATTTTTCGGGGGGTCGCAGAATATTTGACGAGAAATTCGTTATTGCAAGTAAAAAAATAAATCTGCTAATAATAAAAACAATGAGTAATTCATTTTAATTAAACAAGAGAAATTACCTCCAGGATTTTAGTCCCCTACAACATTTTTCTGTGCACACGGTTCGGGGGGTCCTTTGGAATTTTCAATTGTGAAAAGGGGTCGCGCAACCAAAAAGTTTAAGAAACACTGGCTTAGAGAATGTGTTGATTGTGCTACACCAACTGACAACGATACCGCGTAATGTTATGAGCAGCAAAGTTAGACAAATATACAGGCTAGAATTTTACAACATGAAGGTTTCCACTAACCTAAAACTAGGACTTGGATACGCTTGAGCCTGACAGAGGAGACTGATATGAGCCTTAATGGGTTTGGAAAACACAACGTATTTTGCTGTTGGAGCTATGTGCGGGGCAGTACTGCTGATCGGTTCTGAATACCAAAAAAAAAAACTATTACAATTTTAACATCCTGATCAGCCTGCCTGAATCTTAAATTATTCCTATTATAATCTATACTATACAGGGTGTTAAAAAATAAGGGTAAAAAAATTTCATGGTATATACAATTCGATGTGCTAATTCACAATCAAAAAGAATTTTTTTCAAAATTCGGAAAATTACTGACATGCTTCTAGAAGAGCACATTTCTAGTGCCACTGGTGACAGCACATTATTACAAAACGTCAGAATGAAATTAATTCATTTGTTATTCAACATCAGTTACGTGGTAAAAAATTTATGTTGAATACCCGTACTCATTTGTTTAGTACCAGTGGCACTAGAAATGTACTCTTCTAGAAGCATGTCCATAATTTTGCGAATGTTGAAAAAATTCTTTTTGATTGTGAATCAGCACATCGAAATGTATATACCACGCAATTTTTTTACCCTTATTTTTTAACACCCTGTATAAGAATATAGTCTGGTCTAGAACCTTCCATTGTGAAGTCAATATCGTCTTACAATAAACGTGGTTATTGTTTAATACTGGGTCATTTTCTGTAAATTGATCTAGAATTTCCGTAATTATGTCTTCATGAACCGCGTTATAACGAATGATAGTAAATTTGGTGCTTTTTTGGGGGGGGGGGGGGGGAAGGGAAAAAACCGCGTTGTATCAAATCAGCTTTAATCAAGGGCCTTATTGTATGTACAAACCGAATCAGTGGACGAGGATAAGCTTGTGCTTGACACAACAGACTGATTTCCAACAACTGCGCTGAAGTTTTCTTGGGTACAGGATTAGTAATATGTGGGGCGGTGCTACTGACTGGTTCTACAAGTAAAATCAAGCAGAATTAACCGAAATCTACGGTAGACAAACTATTACAGACTTGCCCGAAAAGGAACTAGTGATAATAGTACATTATACACCAAGGGAGAGAAACGTCTTACTTCTCATGAGCTGTAATTTCAATACAAATACATCGACCGAAAAATGCTGGTCTCTCTCGAGGTGTACCTACTATTTTTTCCACGATCGCGAGTAGAAACACTTAATAAATACAGAATTCTAATAAATCGGGCGCGAAATTGCAATATTTAGAAGCCGTTGGCGATGTTTCCATGCAACGCGTACCACGGACAACAGACATTTGTTTACACAAAACCTTTGGTATAATGAAAACTCCCGCTAGGGAAATTGTGGTCTTAATTCGTGCCTAGGGAGTAAATGCTTTACTTTTGGGCACAATTTTGATGCCAGAGAAAGTGGAAAAATTTGTTTTTCCAAGCAAAGCTTAGAACTGAGCGAATATTTTAGCTGACTAACCTAAACATCGGAGTCGGGTAAGCTTGAGCTTGGCACAGAATGCTCAGTTCTGAGCGTACAGGTTTCAGTATCTTAGGATTCGGCCCAATTCTTGGCGCGGTGGAGCTAACGGGTTCTAAAAAGATAACGTCTGTTTGAGACTCGCCTGAATGTCTATGAGCTCCTGAAGTTTTGTGATATTATTGTTCGTTTCAAAGAAGATTTGGCGGACTATAAATGTGAGTAAGTAATGGTATTACCTGAACATAGGAACAGGTAAGGCCTGCGCAGGACAGAGTAAGGCGAAGGACTGGCCCTCAAATCTTTCGTAAGTACTGCTCTTGGCATCAGACGAAAATGTAGGACCTTTTGATCCGACCGGTTCTGAAGCCAAAGACAAAAATCAACGAAATTATCAAACTATTCTTTTTGCATAACGAATACCGTATTCTACAAATAATAAGTGAAGGTTGAGAGGGTAAAACCTTGTTCAACGTTGAAACTTATTGGACCATATCGTTCGCATTAAGCGGCCTCTTACTGTAGTATTTTTAATATTTTAGTTACGTTTACCTATAAGATGGAACAGGCATAGCTTGGGCCGGACAGAGAAGAGCAAAATTGCTTCCAAACGAGACATCAAAACTTGAAATTTTCGATTTAGATGAAAAGCTGGGAGCTTTAGTGCCCACTGGCTCTATAAAAATTTAGAAATACCACAAGGTAAATATATGAAACACAAGTGATATATTCTAACTTGGCCTGAATTTTGAGATAGTTATTTTCGATCCCATTAAATGGTTTTCGAAGTTACAAAATGAAATAAAATATCAAAACAAGCATATTTAGGTTACAATATAAGGTATATTTCGGTTATTTAAAATAATTTAGGCGTCGAATATCAGCCGATCTTGAGTAATGTATCAGAAAAGAATATAAATAACAGGAAGACCTAGTTCATCGTTTTAGATACAAACGAAACTACCTTATGTGCGGTCATTTTCTATAAACTGATCCATAATTTCCGTAATTGTGTCTTCATGAAGCGCGTTATAACGAATGATGATAAATTCAGCGCTTTTTGGGGGGTTCAGGGAAAATCGCGTTATATTGTACCAGCATTAATTGCGAGCCTTACAGCATTTGAAATGCGATCATCCGCAACCCGTTTCACAGCGCTGTATGGATGTTTGCATATCTTCCAGGGAGATATTACACTGAAGAATAAAGTACCCAAATAAGGGCACCGTTACCACAGCAACTTATCGTCCGACCTACATTAGAAAATGCACATCTCCGAGCTGTTTAAACGAATCTAGAGTAATACCCCTCGTAATTATCTACCGTAATTACCCTGTATAATTTAATTACCTGAATAGTGGCACAGGATAGGCTTGCGCTGGGCAATGGAGGGCAAAATTTTGCCCCGAATTACGAACAAAATACAAGACCATTTTATCCGGGATGGTAAATTTTGGAGGTTTTACGCCAACGGGTTCTAGAATAAAATTTTCGCCAAATTAGGGTACACAAGTAATGATTTACCTGAAAAGTGGAACTGGGAATCCCTGGGCCATGCAATGCAGGGCGAAACTATCCCCAATTGGGCTTACAAAATACACGACTGTCTTTTGGACCGTCTGAAATTTTGGTGGTCGCGTGCCAACAGGTTCTGCGAGAGTTTTAATAACAATAAGTGTTACAATATAGTTCACAATGGGTAAATATGGAATAGGGTACCACTGAATATCGTTTATCGATAGTTTATCAACGATGTTGCTATTTGAATCTCACGGTATATTACACAGGACTTTCTTGTGACTCAGAACGATGCGATGTGGTAATAGATATGACTGTAGACTTGCAAAGGGTGATTCTTCCTACCTGAATAAAGGTACTGGGTACCCCTGGGCTTGACACAGGAGGGCAAAGCCCTGGGCGAGGTCTCGTTGGAAGGCGTTAATCAGATTATCCGATGGAAATTTTGGAGCACGTACTCCAACTGGTTCTACACATTTACCGAAGGTATTTATAATATGGTTGCGGGGAATTACTAAAGGTGGTCCTACCTGAATAAAGGCACGGGATACCCTTGAGCTTGGCACAAAATGGCGAAGCTCTGCTTTAGGTCTCTTTGAAACGCGCTACTCATAAGGTCGGATGGGAATTTGGGCGCACGAACACCGACAGGTTCTAGAATTGCAAATAAAACGCAATGTAATTTTCATTAAAAAAAAAAACGTTAAATTCATGATTTTGCCATTGACCATCGACAACTTGAAATTTTGTTGTCGTTATTTTAGATTCGTAAAGCGCATTGATGAAACATTTGAAGCATTGTCAGTTTTTTTCAAGACCATCATAGTGAAATCTAAATGATTTGAAGTTTGGAAGATGTAAAACGCCAAAACGAAACAATATGATGTATTCTTTAAATATCGGTCATGTTGATTGGCGATTCTAGCTTACTGAGGAAGCAAAACTTTATAATAAGTGAAGCGTTTGAGGAGTTCCCGAATATATTCTAAGGAAGATAAGGATTTGGCTCAGATTTTCCAGTGTTTAAACATTGCAAAGACCAATACCAATATGCAATTCTAGTTGGGGGTTTTATTCCTACCTGAATAACGGTACAGGGTATCCTTGCGCTTGACAAAGTAGGGCAAAACTCTGACGTTGGGCTCGTTGAAAAGCACTGATCGTGTCATCTGACGGGAATTTGGGGCCTCGAACCCCTACGGGTTCTAATAAACAGGAGAAATCGAAAATGGTTGCAAATGTCCTACCTGAATAATGGTACAGGGTATCCTTGGGCTTGACAAAGTAAGGCAAAACTCTGATAGAGGTCTCTTTGAAACGTGTCACTCAAATCGTCAGAAGGAAATTTAGGAGCCCGTACTCCAACTGGTTCTACAAAGAAGATACAAGAAGATGACATCAGCTTTGACAAAGACGATTCTCTGTTTTAAAACTTCTGGAAATTTACATCTTAGCATGTGGTTTGTTAAAACTGATGTCCTCTTCAATGTATTTGCTTTAAGCGGTAAGATTTAAGTAACTGGATCAGACTAACCGATACATGGGAACTGGGTACCCCTGAGCGGGACAGAGCAGAGCAATTTCCGTGGTCTGTTTGTACTGAATGACATCGTACTTTGATTTCGACGATACTTTCGGGCCAGCACTACTAACGGGTTCTATCAACAAACAAAATTGGAAACACTAAATATGTGCTTCCACGGCCGGGAGTAGAAATTTACTTTCAATGGTATTAAAATTGTGTCCCGAAGTAAAGCATTTACTCCTTAGGGACGAAATAAGACAACAATTTCCCTAGCGGGAGTTTTTATTATAACAAATGTTTTTGTAAACAAATGTCTGTTGTCCGTGGTACGCGTGGCATGGAAACATCGCCAACGGCTTCTAAATATTGTAATTTCGCGCCCGATTTATTAGAATTCTTGTTTTACTCAGTGTTTCTACTCCCGATCGTGGAAATGATAGTAGTTACACCTCGGGAGAGACCACCATTTTTACCGCGCGATGTATTTGTATTCAAATTGCAGTTCAGGAAAAATAAGACGGTTCTCTCCCTTGGTGTATAATGTACTATTATTATATAGAAAAATAAAGATAGGAGTACCCTTGCAGAATCTAATAACACAGTAGTGAATTTAAATCTTTAGCTGGTTAAATTCTAAATACTTTTCGTTCAAAAATAAAGTAATTCATTAACCTGTACGAGGGAACGGGGTATCCTTGGGCCGGGCACATCAAAGTCACGGTGTTCTTAATTCTACAGTTGGATTCAAATTGTTTTATCGAGCTTCCACCTGTGATTTTTGGGACAGTACTTGAGACTGGCTCTATGCGAGGAAGAAGAAACAAAAATGGAATCTTTGAAACCAAACTGCGATACGATACCCCAAGCAGGCTGATCAAGAAAGGCCTGTCCATTTTCGAAGCAATCTAATTAAGAAAGTATTGTCAAGTTTCTTGGCAATCTTATCAAGGATCATCTGTTTGATTAAGAAATACAGATCTACAAGGTGTCTAACCTGTAAGACGGCACGGGGAATCCCTGAGCAGGACACATCATTGTAACGCTCTCGTTTAGAACGGTCTGCGCCGTTCTAACCTTATCGCCTGTGGTTAGTTTAGGTGGAGCACCTGATACAGGTTCTACAAGAACAATTCTACAGGTTTATTGACCAACATGGAGAATTTGGGAGAGGATACCTCTACTTTTCATTAAGGAAACTGTATTTCATGTTTATAAATAGTATCGTGTTTTGTTTCGGATAAAATTGTTACCAAATGATTTAAAAAATAGAAAAAAATATAGATCTTCCTTCAGCTTTGAAGATGATAATAAATGTATCGAAACGTTAGCACTGATAGATTAATTTATTACTGAATATCTCGTCCGAATTTTGTCTACATAAGCTCTTTTAACATCTATATCGTGGACAAGTAATCAAAAAATTTAAGAACAAATGAATTCGCTTCTACGAAACATCTCTTGCTAGAGAATAAATCTTTTACTTAAAGATATAGGCACATAATATCGATATTTATGTATACAATTAAGTGTTATGTTACCTGAATCTTGGGACAGGGTAAGCTTGCGCTGGGCACAACAGCGTGAGACTGGTTTCTTTCGAAGCTTCGAACGTTCGACTTTTGTCGCTATTCGGAAATTTGGGCATAGCACTTCCAACGGGTTCTAAGATATATAGATAAAATAAAATACCGTATGTTTTTTTCTACAAAAGTTTATCAAATTTGCCAAAATGTAAAAGGCCCCTTTAGAGTTTCCAATCGTACTTTTAAAAACAAAAGTGGTTAATCTTCATATTAAGGATACTTGCAATGCTGTTACTATTTCGGGGATGATTAGCATTCGGCTCGAAGGACCTAACAAAGATTCAGGAAACGCATTAGTAGGATCTACTAGGGTTAACTAGTATCTAACTATTGACTGATATGCCAGGGATAAAAAAGTATCCGGCTCGATGGACCAATCTATCTAACGAAATGCTCAGGTAATGCTTTAGAAAGACCAATACTGTCGTTTTCATTTTAAAATAAACTCTTGATTGTGACAAAGGATTAACCTACCTAAACAACGGCACAGGAAATGCTTGTGCAGGACAGAGCAAAGTCAAACTGGCATCTAATCGCCCCGTAAATGATCTGCCCGTATCCATCGTAGGGAATTTGGGCATTGTACTTGCAACAGGTTCTGAAGAACATCAGTCAGAACGTATAAAGTACCATATGATACAACTTTTAATCTTTCATGTGATCTTTTAACATTGCTCGTCGTAAGATTCCTAGTAGTATATTATTTTTTACCTGTATGATGGTACGGGGTACCCTTGAGCAGGACATAGCATAGTTATACTAATCTGTTGACGCGAGACTACTGTTCTAGAAGCGTCACCACTTGTGATTCGGGGAACAGTACTGGAGACTGGCTCTACAGAACGAAGGGAAGAAGTTATGCAACGCAAATCGAATGCAACGGTTGGTTTAAATAAAGAAGAGACGATGTTGGGATTGGATACCCCTATAAATTAGTTTGGTAATCCCAGCTACAGATTTATAAGTTCATTCGGCTTTGGAAAAGACGTTCATTTAAAGTATTTTAACATATCTCCTAACGATCCAACGCCTAGTTCAGATTGTAACACCGATTGAAGACTAACTTCGATGAAACAACAGAAATGCATTTGTTTTTCAGCCTAAAATGACAAATATAAACCCAAGGTAATGTGAAATGAGACACAAGCGATACGTGTGAATTGAGATACATTCCATTTTTCATCGAATTTCGACGATGAAAATAGAGGAGATGCTATTTTCATGTCAAAGACGAGTGTGCGATCTGTTGTTTCATCGAAGTTTTCTTCGATAGGTGGGCCATAGAAATTAGAAATGTTTTGTTAGATGTTAAGATCACGTTACCTATATAGCGGTACGGGATATGCTTGGGCCGGACACAATAGCGTTGAGCTTGTGCCGCTCTTTGATTTGAAACCACGAGTTGTATCTTCATTGGGGAATTTGGGTTTTACACTTCCAACCGGTTCTACGCAAAATTTGAACACGACTTTTAGTTTTTATTCTCGAACAATGACAGCTAAGATACGGTACCCCCGATCTTAGTCGACGAACAGAAGGATTTGTTTCGTTTATTTGATCTGAATGATGGATTAAGTTACCTGGACAGCGGTACCGGGTACGCCTGCGCAGGACAGAGTAAGGTCAGGCTGGTACCACTGCTACCATCAAATCCCCTAGTTTTGTCAATGTTAGGGAATTTTGGTTTTACACTGCCAACGGGCTCTATGCAAAAATAAAGCAAAAAAGTATGGTGAAAAATAGGGTACCCCCATGAAAACTAACTGTAAACATACGACAGCAATAATTCTCGGGGTTTCTTTCGAATCTTCGCAAATACTATATGGCCTACTGTTTTTACAAAAGTACGAATATACCTAGTACAGGCCTGAAGTTTCTGTACGTGTAAAGTAACACGCAGGATTGTTCGTTTACGATCTTACGTTTAAATTCTTGTTATACGTGGCAGAAAATTTCGCATATTTGAGATGCAAATCAGTGGCATAAAAAAAGTGTAATACCGTTGACCCACCACCTGTTGGTGGCCACTTGTTGCACGTGACAGCTCACTTTGATAGCCAATTCCGATGGATCGGCTGAGTTACTTACCCAAAATCAATATTGCCGTAATAACTGGGGCGGTTAAGTCTAACGACGATGTCACGAATTACGGATAATATTAGGTACACTGTTTACGAGGGACTGAATGTAAAGTTTTGAGGTGCATATTAGCAGTGTAGGAGTTCTAGATGCAACGAAGCATAAAATAATGTCACTAGAGGTAGAAATATATCCGAAGATTTATTTTGCTTGTTGAAAATCGTTTAAACATTAGAAATTTGATTCCAATCAGCGGAGATTTCTAACCAGATTTAAACATTTAAATACTAGCAGTTTTCAGAAAGCATTTGACGTATAATCTTCACAAAAATGGATAATATGTTTGTGCCCTATGCCAACATTGGGATGGGGTTGTGTAGGAAGGAAAAAACATTTCAGCAAAAACAAAATAGAATTAATTTTGAACTTGCGACAAATTTCAACAAACGGTCAATAACGAAAAAGTCTAAATATTGTACAAAATTTTGAACTTTTCGAACCGAATTTTTGACAGTGCCCTTTTTGAGTAGTCCGCAGGGGTACCCTATCCCAACATTCAGGCAAGTCTGATATGAAAACCAGTGGCGTAGTTAAGAAAATTTTCCTTTGGCAATTAATTATATGTAAATATATATTTAATAGTAAATATTTTTGTGCACCTTGGGAAGAATATTTAGCTACGCCACTGACTTTTAAGTACACACAGTGATAACTACAATAAATATGTTCATTTATAGACTTTGGAATTCCAAGAATAGATAAGCATTTTTGCAATATGAGATGCTGATTACGTGTTCTGTATAACATTGTATATGTAATATGATCCGGTTTACCAACGTATAAATGAACATATTTTAATAACCAAAATTCATTATTGGTTCCTATAGCTATAATCCTAGATATGCTGTCAAAATAGTTACGTATTAAAAGCAAGTGATTTTTTGGAAAAAAACCTTGAATTTCTAAAGCTACTGTTATAATAAAACAACACCTAGAATTTTTTTGGGGGGGCGGGGGGTTCTAGAAAACGCGCATTATACGAATTCAGCGTAAATCGAATAAGGGTTAAGAGCGGATTTTTACTTTACAACATATTTCTCATGATGTTTTTACTACAAAATATAAACAAAATTCATAGCTCGATACTGTTACTACTAAAATTGACAGTGTTGCTATAGTAACGCGATAAAATACACAATTTCTTAGTAACCTCTTTGCTATTGTACGATAAAAATATATATGTATTTTGTTAGCAACAGTGACAATTTTGGGAGAAACATATAGTAGTCCTCAATACCGCTAGATTGAGCTGATAGCTTCCATATATGACACGAAAGATATACGGGATGATTCACATATTACAAGGCCATGAAACATACGCGGTTATATTTTATTTCAAATGTATGACAAGCATATCTAGAGCAACATAGTTATAGGAACCAGCTAATGTACATTGAACATGCAATGTTTCATTTTCCAAAACACATGTGGGAATCTAAAAGAGTAGCGAATTTTCCAAGCTTTCCATCAACCTTCTGAACTTATGCTACAAGATGAAGATTCTCAGATCCGTTAGTTTTATCACTGACGAACTGACGAATCAATGTTAGTGAGAAATAATAATAATGTAGGTATTACGAAACATGATTTTAGATTTCAAAAGAATATATTTATACTGTATCCAGCCAAACAACCAATTCACATCATTAATGCAATGTCACCAAAAATAGTGACGAAATGTTCGATTACGTTTATACGAGTTCTAAAACGGATTAAAACAATGTTCTGCTACACGAAAACACATTTACAGAGTACAAGTCGCTACAGAATGTCAACTATAAACGTGTAATATTCGTTTTCAGCGTTGCCATTAGTAAAAAACAAAATAAAAATAATTTGATCAAAAATGAACGAAAAATAATTTAATAGAAATATTTATTAACATTATTAGTTATATTCATGGTTTTTTCGTGCATATTAATAATTAAAAAACCAATAAAATGTCCATTAAAATATATATTTAAAAATACCTGGTGATATTTACGTTTGTTAGGTTTCCCCTGAACGATGACGTAGGTTGGCAATGAGACTGTATGTAATAAGCCAAGACAGACGTTACAACGTGACCTATTTCAAGAAGCGGTTAGTGTAAGCTCCCCTAAGTCAGTTGAAGTGTAAGTTCCTATAATGGCGATAATTTTAATTGAGCAATTTATTAATAGACCATTGCTCCTTGAGAGATTATCTTCAATAACGAAGAATGTTTTAGAATCTAATAATGTATCATTGGTTCCAGTATAACTAACAGTGTAATCTATTAAAAAGTGAGTGTATATCCATATTTCAACAGCAGTAAAACTAGTGTTAGAGTTCTTTATATATCTGACGTGAAGCTACTGTCAAATCATTGGTACAACAGACAGAATTCCGCGTTGGAATCTTTAGAACAAAGCATAATTTCTGTGTTAAATTGTAATATAAAAACCACATTACCATATTATATTTAATCGAGAAAGTCGCATTAAAAACAAAGTTCAGTTTTATTATTCACAAGTGCGTCGTTGTCATTATTTAAGATACAATTTAGTCAAGATCAAGAGCCAAGTTCAAACTAACACAAATAGCGTTGCTTCTAACCTAACTTTGGCCGCAACAAACAGCTGTCAAACCATCGTCAATTGTTTAGTGGTTCGCCAAATCACGTAAGCAATATTCCCAGCTATTTATAACACAATATCAGTGTGCTCTGATGTACCATAGAGTTCAGACTCGACTAATTTACGCGGTTAAGTTGATTATGGAGTGCTGAATTCTGAGAGGCAACTTCAGTGGAGTGCACCGTTGTTCGCGGTGTAATCAAGTTGTGTTTCGTTGCAAACTTCAAGTGCTTTGAACGACGCTTCGTGCTCCCGTTTGGTTATCGTGCCTGCAGCCTGGAGTAATATAATTTATGACGGGCAAATGATATCAAGCCTGGCGTAATCAAGTTAAGCACTTCTGAATAGAAACGTTGCGAATGTTTGCGTCAGTATACGTCAATATAAAGTGCGTGTGTCTGTGTGTGTATACTGTATCCAGCCAAACAACCAATTCACGTCATCCTCTAGGGAAAACCTAACAAACATAAATATCACTACATATTTGTAAATATATTTTTCAATCGACTGTTTATCGGATTTTTATTATTAATATGCACGAAACAAACATTTAAGATAACTAATAATGTTAATAAATATTTCTATTAAATTATTTTTCGTTCATTTTTCATCAGATTATTTTTATTTTGTGCTTTACTAAATGTCAACGCTGAAAACAAATATTACACGTTTATAGTTGACGTTTCTTGGCGACTTGTACGCTGTAAATATATTTTCCTGTGGCTGAACATTGTTTTAATCCGTTTTAGAACTCGTGTAAACGTAATCGAACATGACGTCATAATTTCTAGACATATTGCATTGATGACGTGAATTGGTTGTTTGGCTGGATACAGTATATGTTTGTGTGTCTGTGTTAGTATATGTATAATGGCTATCAGTAATGCGCAGCCATTGCATTGTACTATATCCCTACATGCAGATGAAAGCTTATCGTTGAAATACATCTAATATTCCCAGTATATATTATCCTTATGGCACATCTATCAAAGAGCATCGAAGAGCACTTCGATGGAACAGAACGCATAGTTTTTCAGCCCAAAATGACAAATATAAACCCAAGCTAACGACGAAATGAGACACAAAAGATACATGTGAACATAGACACATTGATTTTTCATCGAATTGCTCTTCGATGCAAATAGAACAGTCGTTATTTTTCGTCAAAGACGGGTGTTTTGTTTCATCGAAGATTTCTGCGATGCTATGCGATGTGCTTCGATAGCTGTGCCATAGGCGTTATGTATAACAGTATATGACTATAAATGTTCGCCAGCTCCAAATACTCTCCCTTAAGGGTTATGTCACCCTATTGATAACACAGTCACCCCTAAATCAGCAGTAACCAAACTTGTTTGACTAATTATACGAAGTTAAACTAGCTTTATGGCTATATATTCAGCCAAAATATATACCAAAATAGAATTAGATTGGTCTCTTGGAAAATTCGCTTTTAAATGTACATTTTCGTTCTTAATATTTTGGAAAATGAAGCATAAATCTTTGAAAGCATGCTTTAATTTATAAATACACTGTAATATAATTTAAACAGTGATGTATTTATTTTACAGCGTAGATATAAATATATGAGCTTGAATATTCAGACAAAAAAAAAAACGTTTAAAAATTGTTTTAAATTAGACATAAATATGAAATAAGCCACATTGAAATATACTAAAGTTTAAAAATTGTATATAGACACAAAAGACTATCTTTCGTAAAGCCCTATTAGGATACGATGTATCGTATTATTTATATTAGCACTTAATTTTAATAAAAAAAATTTTGAATTATGTTTTTAAAATTTTTCTGAATACTCAGCTACATATTGGGCCAGTCCGGACGGTGTGTCGTACAACACCCCCAAGGTTAACGGCCCTTAACCCTTTCTATAAAGTCTGAAGGGTCAGCAGCCGTTTTTAAATAAACGATGACCTTAAAAATATCAACTGAATTTGCTACAAAATTGTAATAAAAATACTTAAATTCAAAGTTACTAAACGAATACTACACGATTTTGTACATTTATATTACTTAATATATAGATTTACAAAGAAAATTAATAGTTTTTAATATTTTGTAAACATTAATTAACAATTTTAGAAAATATTAAGATTATTGAATGTTATAAACAAACAAAAATAAGAATCAGATACGTAAAACAATAAGTGTATGGTGATTGTTCCGCCATTTTAATATCAATATTGTTTGGTTTAAATTTGATATTTCGTGATCATATTTCGTTTAAAAATGACTGCTAGAATTCAGCGTTGGAATAAAGTAAAATTTTAGTTTACGTACCAGTGATAACGAGACGTCCTTTGGTAGCACTCAGGCGAGTTTCTCCGGTCAAACGATGCTTAGTGCGGCACTGGTATGATTTGTAACCGTCCTCGGGTCCAACATCACGGATATGCAGTTCTCCAGAAGGTAGCACGAGGTATTTGCTGTCTGTTATTACACACAAAAACACATATTAGTAAATTATAAGTCCTCGAATTGCAAAGACCAAAATCAAAGCAACATAATTCAATCTTTCTTATATGAAGTTTCCAAATCTGTGCAAGATTGAATCAAAGCATTTGATCACAGCCCTTGCAATAACGTTTCTTATATTTTTAACTAACACACAAGCCTTGTAGCCATGCATAATCTAAAGTTGTAATTTAGGAAAGATAGTTCATCTGTCATTTTGAAAATCTTAGGTTATAAACACTTGAAATGTTCAAGAAAAGTAAGGTATACAAATGTATTATGAATTTAGCTTAATTTTGACATGGCTACAAGCAAATATTTGCAATAACTACACAGTTTTTATATGAACACACACATTTTACGCTGTTACATGTTGACGTTTCATGAAAAGACTTGTAGTTACTGTTGAAATACAACTGGGAACGAGATTAAACACGATTGGTTGAAAAATGGGCGGGAATTTTAAACTTTCAAAATAAGTTCGCAATGAATATGTTTAATAAATTAAACATAACAGATCATCAATATATGTAATTATATTATTAGTAATATAAATACAATGCAAGGTATAATTCTATGTTCTTGTAAATATTTCAAAATATGCAATAATTTTAAATATAAATGTATGTATTATAAAAAAAAATTGTATTAAACATATATCGTATTGCAAAATAATTGTTTATTAATTAGTTTTACGATTGAATTGCGAATGTTTGTTGTATTTCAAATTGAAAACTATAAACTAATATATTTCTACGAATACCAAACAATTATGCTTTTTTTTTGGATCATTTGAAACAAAGCTGGATTACAAATTATTTTGGTCCTTAGAAAATAACTTCAATGTTAAATTGTCTTTGATTTCAATACGATATATTGTTTGTTATTCGATGAAATATCTATCAAACTACCATGCAAAGATCGGGTGAGATTCAGGAGGGTAATACGAGGATTGGAAGCCAGGATATTTCGGGATGATTTCCATTGCCAGTCAACGAAAACACTAAATTTCTCTAACAATCCAAAACGAAATGAAGAGTCGGAAAACACATCTCGATATGTTCTAAGACCAAAAGAATCTAAATATGTTTCGGAAGTATAGAATAATTTGAAATAACCTCGAAATATACAACCAGCTATCTAAAAAATCTCGTAAACAAATGATTGTACCATAATTATCACTTGACGTAGGGTATATCTCATCTTTCTCGTCCTCGATCCATGCAGAGACATGGACGTAATCCGAGACAAAACTCGGGATGTGACATTTCATAATGGCTGAGTTACCGCGAAGAACATTCTCTTCCATAACGTTTATGGTGTAGGGTTGGCTCACCACTAGAAACAAAAGAAAACTCTTTCAGTTTCGGAAGATTTCATTCGTGATAGAGTTGCAATAATGCAAGAAAATATAGCAGCAGTTCCTAAAGATATAATAGTCAAGGAACCACAAGATTCAAACGATCAAATCTTATAAACTATTTGACATAACGTTTGATCTCTGTCAGCAGAAGATTTGAAGACCTATTTCATCCGTTAAACACAAAAATATACATGGAAATACCAATATTGAAAGGAAAATTCATGAAGAAAAGAATTATTCACCTGTATTTTATATTCTCCTTTGAATACTGAACGTATCTGACGAAATTTATAGAGATAAATATCACTAAATATGTCAGAGAATATTGGCAAAGATTCTTTAAATACAATGCCATTTTTGTAGAACTTTGTGTATATTGTAGACAAACTACAAAAAACAATTGAAATTCAATTGCATTTTTATACAAGTAGAGAATGATTGGTTATATATAATCTTATACGAATTTAATGAAAAGTAGGGCTAAATGTAGTTCGAAGTGTTGTTCATAGATGGAGACACCAGTATCGTTTTGGTAAACTTTCTTGTGTTTTTTCTTACGTAGTTACGATCAAATAAAATAAAAAAATAATGTAGGTATAAAAGATATGTGCCAAAATGATATGTTGCTTTTATGTAGTGACAAAACGTTTAAGGGTTGAAATAAGGGGCGAAATGGGATATTCAAGGATGAAAGAATGAGCTAAACTTAGCAAAAATACCGTAATTATCAGGGTTGGGATAGATTTCTTCCGAATCATCCAGTATCCAGGCGGTAACGTCCACGAAATCGGATACGAAACTTGGGATCTGGCATTTTAAAACGGCCGTATTGCCTCTCAAGACGTACTCTTCGTGAAAATTTACCGAATAGGCTTGTGTGACCACTGAAACGAGAAGAGCTTACTTGAAAACAAATTTAAACTACTGTTTGAAATTTGCCTTCTCGTTGTATCTCAAACCTGAGGATTCGAAATAAGAGAATCTATTGAAAAATACAAGAAAGATGTGTCGAAATTCACTTGAAGTGAAGGAAGAAATGGCAATTGCAAACATTGAAGAAACTGGATTAACCAAATATAGACGAGCCTTTGGAGAAACACTATGAAGGATCAAAAACGTAGGAGAAATTCTTCGGAATCGAATAAAAGTAAGGACGATTTAATTCAGGGGTTAGGAAGGGTAAAATATAGGAATAAAGTAACAGTATTAGTCGTCAATCTACCGTAATTATCAGTTGTAGGGCGGTAGATCTCATTATCATCATCCAATATCCAAGCAACGACATCGACAAAATCAGCTACGAAACTCGGAATCACACATTTGAGCACCGCTGAATTTCCACGCAAGACATATTCCTCGTGGACATTGACAGCGTAAGATTGCGTTACCACTGAAAGCGAATTAAACTTGGTAATCACTCGATAATGAACGAAAATTCGTAACGCGTCGTGATCTTAACTAAAATGGACGGGCATATTACTTCTTATTAATAAATAATGACGATGAACTTTGGAACTGACGCTATAATATTAAACTTGGCTAAGCTAATTGTCAAAACTGGTCTTGCCATTAAAATCTTTGCGAGATTCCGCTTGAAAGAATTGTATGAATCTTTATTTAATATCCTTTAACTTCTTCATCTTGGAATAGAAACGCCAATTTGCGAAAACTAGCAGAGATATTGAGGAAATTCCCTGATCAATTTGTCCGCCCCATTGTAGCCAAAATTGGAATGGATTACTTTGGATGGGATTGAATGTGGATGCAATTGGTGAAGGAGAGATTTATTAAGCCAAGTGTACCATAGTCAGTACTGGGGAAGATTTCATCTTCATCGTTGAGCACCCAGGCAGCAACAGTTACAAAATCCGACACAAAACTGGGGATATGGCATTTGATAATAGCAGAATTTCCTTTTAAGACGTATTCTTCTAAGACATTGACAGCATAAGGTTGGCTGACAACTGTAAAACATACAAATCCCTAAATTGATCGTACAAATCTGACTTCCGATATTTTGCAATCAATGCAAGTGACCTGCAGCTTAATTTGAAGCACTGGTAGAGACTCCTGAATAAAGGAATATAAGGAAGGAATGGAAGGAAAACATATTAGCAAATGTCCTCGCTAGGGTGTCGTACCATAATCATTGTGAAGATTGTATTTATTGCCGTCAGTATCTTGCCACGCGATAACCTCAACATGATCAGACACGAACGACGGGATTTGACACTTAAATACAGCCGCGTTGCCTTTTATAACGAACACATCGTAGACTTGTGCTTCGTAATACTGATTCACCACTGAAAAAGGAAATAAAAATGTAGTGAAAGACCCTAAAGTTTGTAAATAACCCGCTCCTGTCATTCAAAAGCCCAGGTTCTGTAATGAAGTTCCAATTTGATCTATGGTAGTACCATAACTATCAACCTAGATATTCCGATAGTAATATTTGACGTGAAATAAACTGAAGATACAATAGTTTGTAAGGCAGGATTTAGTTTAGGAAAAAAGGATCTGTTGAGGAAAACTCTTATGTCCAACTTTTTTGAATGTTAAATATTCCGGAGTATCATCTGTCATTTACCGTGATCAGTGTCAATTTCAGGCCGGTACTGGTATATTTCGCCATCGTCCGTTAACCAGGATTCAATTTGGACAAAGTCAGCGACGAAACTGGGTATCAAACATTTGACTACTGCGGTGTTACCGCGCAGAACGAATTCATCGATAACCCGGGTTTGGTAAAACTGTTGAACAACTGTAAACCAACCAAACAGTGTTACCAAATGTAACGAACAACAAAAAGTGACTAGCAAAACTAATTCAAACACTGCAGAAGTTGACGGAAACATTGGATCCTGAAAAGAAAGAGCAAAATGGAATCGAATTGAGGAGGACGATAGGAATTTGGAAAGATGATGTGTATGAACTGATTTACCATAATCAGCTCCTGGTAAATACGTATTTCCCTGGGAATCTTGCCACAGTTCTACGTCCACAAAGTCAGAGACGAAAGACGGAACTTCACATTTCATGACTGCAGCATTACCGCGGATTACGTATTCGTTATCTGCTTCTATTTCGTAAGACTGGGCCACAACTAAAAGCAAAACGGGGACCGTCGATAGAGCAGTTGTTCATGTAAAAAAATAACCTGCTATGCACATTGGTAAACTAAAATTCCTAACATAGATTTTGCGTCCTGTGAGAGAACATTTATATCCATAAATGAAGAGCACATTTATGTCCAAAAATGAAGTGACCCATAAATGTTCTGTAGCGATTCGTAACCACCACGATATCCCAATTGCTTCCTCAAGCTCAACAGCAAGATCAATGGCTTTAAGAATCAAGAAGAAATGGTATATTCCAACCGTTTCCTCAGGCTCAACAGTTGCATTACAACGTTTTGGCACTAAGACCCAAGAAGAAAGGATAGTTTGGTTTTAGGATTCGGGAAGAATTGGACACGGTATTCTAGGATACCCAAAGGAAGTATATTATCCTACAGATTTATAACGCATTTACCGTACGAATCGTGATCGTTGCTGTACATGTGCGTTATGCCATCCTCGCCAATCCAAGCATCAACGTACACGAAGTCAGCTACAAAACTAGGGATTTTACATTTCATCACAGCAGCATTGCCCCGGATAACGTACTCGTTCTCGGCTTCCGTTATGTAGAACTGAGAGACAACTGTTGGAAAGAAAATATCCCTACATAAACGACCATGAAACAATACGTCATCTCATAGAAAGTTACTAGCCCCACAAATGCAATACTAAACATCCTATACAAGAAGACGATTTCTTCTCTTTGCCGAAATGGAAACGAAGAAAGCAAGGTTAAAAAGGACAAGGACAAGGGGAGAGGACTACACAGAGTAATTGTAGTTTTACCATAATCATCACTCGCTACTAATTCGTTGCCATTTTCATCGATCCAAGCTGCGACTTCAACAAAGTCCGCTACAAACGATGGTATGCTACATTTTAGGACGGCCGTATTGCCGCGTATCACGTATTCGGTCATGATTTCAGCTTTGTAAAACTGGTTCACAACTGCAAAAGACAAGATGTTCTTAAACACTATCCTATCAAAATAAACTCATATTGAAATGGCCAAAGAGGAAGCCAAATGCGACAGCCCAAATGGAATACAACTTATTGTCAAAACGTTTGCCCGAAAAACACGTGATATTTTGTTGAAGAAATCCTGGAAGATTGGAGAAATAGTAGAAGGAAAACTAGAGCATTAGGATCTTGTGGATTTTGGGCAAGGATTTGAGGGAATTCGTATGTGGTTTAGGTTTTTACCGTAATCATTTGTATAAATGAATTCGCGTTCATCGCTTCCAACCCACGCATCTACTCGGACGAAATCGGCAACAAACGATGGGATATTACACTTAAGGACGGCAGTATTTCCACGAATAACGTACTCGGAGACGACCTCGGCTTCGTAATACTGGTTGACGACTGTTTAAACAAGAAATCAACATGAACCTTCCGCGGTGAACGATGATTGAAGGAATATAATTCAGGAACTCCTAATGTAGACGAAGAAAGAATCTGCTGAAGCAATCTATCGCTCCTAGGAGGTAGAAGATACCCCTGGGAAATCCCACATGAAGACCAATAGCAACAAAAGTTCAGTTAAGGATAGTGAAAGCTTGGAAAAGTGTCAGGATGGACAATAGGTGATTGTAATGGAGAAAGTTTCCGCGGAATTACCAATTCCCGTTTCAGCAGCTGTCCATTCATTTCCACTGTCATCGTTCCACGATGCTACGGTAACGAAATCGGCTACAAATGACGGGATACTGCATTTGAGTACTGCCGAGTTACCGCGGATCACATATTCGTTGTTCACTTCATTTTGGTAGAACTGCTGGACCACTGAAAGACAAGATTGCTTCGGTTATCATCGGTTAAAGTCGGCGAACTGCACGATCCTGGATTTAGTCAGCTCCTTGTGACATTCCGCGTTATGAAAGAACTATTCAGGTTGTTCAACGGGGCAATTCGTTTGGCAAATGGGATGTGAAGGGTGGGGAAGGATTATGGACGAATCAGGTGGAGGGAAATTACCATCTGGAGCTCCGGGATAAAACTCTTCGCCTTGGTCAGTATGCCACGAGACAACTAATACGAAATCTGCTACGAAAGACGGCACCTGGCATTTTAAAACTGCTGAATTGCCTCTAATTGCGTATTCTTTGTTGACATCAGTATCGTAGTATTGCTGAACGACTAGAATAGACAATAGTCTAATAAGAACCAATATAAGCACGTTGGAATATCCTTATTAGAATCCAAGAATCTAGTAAGAATCCCGTAAGAATCCAATATCCTAGAAATTGGTCCAAACCAGTTGTTGAATTTAAAGATACAAGGATTACAATCCTATAAAGCGTAGTCCGATTGAAATCCATTTTGAACAATTCTTTGGATTATTACAAAATCGAAGCAGAACTTGGATAATACTTAATAAAAATCATGTCAAAATTTCAGATTACACAAAATGAACCATAAAGGCGCTTTGTTAAAAGCTGGATTACCCCTATATCCTATAATACTTATCCATACACAAGCAAAAGAAAAGACATAATAAATATAAATATTTCCTGTAAAAAATGATTTGAATTAATTACACTATGATATGCAATGGCATATTATGTGAATTATAACACAAATCCTATGATAGTAGCCGCCCGAAAATCCGGTATAATTTTTTATCGCGTTTTTTTTTGTTACTGACATTTGATACCAACATATGTTTTGGATCGAGTAACATTCGAAAAAAACCGTAAGATCTTTGAAGTCAATTTTAAAACAGTGTTCCTTATTCATATTTTACTTTAGTACCATGCAACGGAAAACTAATGAAACGATTGCTGTATCAGATATCAACCTTTTGTAAAAAAATAGTAGCACGCCACTGTACAGAACATAATATATTACGTGATATTTGAAACTGATTGCGAAATATATGTAACAAATACGTTATATTAGACTACAAATTCTTGACATTTGAAAAGAAATATCGTCGAATTGATTTACCCAATGCAGTATTTATTTTCAACTTGATTCTTTTGTTCGCTTCTTCTTGATAATCACGCGTATCCGGTTTCACAATTTTATTAGTTTATATGAAAAGTTAAAATGTCAGTTTAGAATATCAATATTGTTTGTTAATTTCACATAATATTCCATTGCATATTACAGTTTAGAAATTGACAAATAAGTTTCAGTAGTGAATGAAGTTAGCAATGTCAATAACGAATAAATTTTGTAACTTATTACATAATTCGGTAATAAACAAGCTGTATAGTATATGAACATATCGATATGGAATGTATAAAAATATTTGTCAATTTTAAACCATGAATTCACGAGAAGGTTATCATATTATAAACAAACTTTCATTATATTATCTATAAATGACGTTTTAGCAAATACGTTATGTAAAAATACAGTTCAACAAATTATGCAAATACGAAAACAGAGATTTTTAAAAATTTGCTGATAATATTTTCTCGTTTTTTTTTTTAACCAATGCAATTTTTTTGCATGTCTTTTTGTAAATCCTGTTCTACATTTGCGCAATGCAACTTGCATTGCATGACTGTAATACCTTTTGCTACAATTCTTGAATGAATACCAATTATCTATTTTGACAGTTCGATTCTATCCAAATTTTTACGCTGTATAAAATATTGATATACAGAAAAAACAACTATTATCACGAAAAGTGTAGTATTATTATTATGTTCGAACATAACACAACCGATAACCTATGATTTAATGTCAAACTTTCTGGTTATAACTCCGGTAAGTTGGTATTACTGAAATAACCCCGAAAAGTAACTAGGCAATGCAATGAAACTAGCGTAATGTTCTAATTCCGAGATGCAAGTTTCATTATATTGTATTGTCGGTTTAAATTATGCAATTATTGCTCAAATGTAAAACAGGGTTAAGTTTATGTATACTGTATCCAGCCAAACAACCAATCACGTCATCAACTGCAATGTCACTAGAAATTACGCCGTCATGTTCGATTACGTTTACACGCGTTCTAAAACGGATGAAAACAATGTTCTGCTACACGAAAACACATTTACAGCGTACAAGTCGCTAAGAAACGTCAACTATAAACGTGTAGTATTTGTTTTCAGCGTTGCCACCGGTAAAAAACAAAATAAAACTAAGCTGAAGAAAAAAAAACGAAAAATAATTTACTAGAAATATTTATTAACATTATTAGTTATATTAATGGTTTTTTTCGTGGCATATTAATAATAAAAATCCAATAAAATGTCGATTGAAAAATATATTTACAAATACGTGGTGATATTTATGTTTGTTAGGTTTTCCCTAAACGATGACGTGCATTGGTTGTTTGGCCGGATACAGTGTGTGTAAATGAGGTTATGATATCAATAGTGCTTGTTCTACCTGCTCTGACGTTGACATCTTTCGACAAGATGGATCCCACGGAGTTCCTAGCCAGGCAAACATAGATTTGTGCATGAACATCTTGACGATAATCCTCGGCACGGAACGGAGGGAATACCAAGTTGCCATTGGCCAGAATCTACAACGAAAAACAACAGCGAACATAACTGAAAGAGCCAATCAAAAATAAGCGTTGAAATTGTGTGCTTGTTCTTCGTTGAAATCCAACTTAAACACAATCATTTGAACCTCTATGGATCTCGTCTTGAAAACAGAGGAATTAAAGTGATTATTCCGGGGTCATTTATTTAGGGGTAGCCATAAAATCGGGTGGCGTACCTGTCTTAGTCCGGGGACATCTCCAACAGCGGTTCCATCAGATCGCATCCAAATGATATCGGGAGCAGGTTGTCCTCGGGCGGAACATTCGACAACGGCGCCCGTAGTATTGGAAAAGTCCACTCGGTTAGGGGGGTCCCGATTAAATACGGGCCCCTGTGTCACATCGGAGCAGTACGCCACTGAAATAACACATTAAATAAGAAAATAAATAATAGTAAATAAATAAAACGATGTTATCATTATTAAATAATGCAAAAAAAGCTTAGTGAATAGGCGGAGTCTGTTTAAAGTAGGCGGGGCTAACTATGCGCGACCAATCAGCGCACAGAAGACGGTCTAAACACGTGACATAACACGCGCGAAATTTAAACAAATAATTTTCAAAAAATCTACAAATAATATTAAATAAATTCAACAAATAAACATTATTATTAATTTTTGTGGCCAATGAGATAGCAATAGAGGTTATTATTATAATTTTAGCTATCTACAAATATATTTCAGCACAGATGAACTAAAGAAATACATTTGCTTCTACATTAATGATGAATTAGTGATTAATTAGTAAACTTACCGGCAATTAAGGCCGTGACTAGCCAAGGTACAGCACCACTAAAAGTCTTCATATTGAATGAAGCACGAACCACACTACACAACGCACTCACTGTAGCACAAATCACAATAGAGAACTGTAGCACGGACACAAACCACACTGACAATCACAAACACACACACACACTTCACTGAACTGCACTCAGATGGCGCACGAAGCGCCCGGAACCGGACCCGATACACGAACCGGAAGTAGCACTGAATGCAAAGATCTGTAACAAATAAAAGAGAATATATAAATATTGTATTTTAATGTTTAGTGTTTGTTGGTGTTTAACTTAAATAATCATTCATTTCTGATACAAATACTGACGTTACGTGGGTATAATGTAAACATACTACGCACTGAGCCAATGTAAACGTGGTAGAGTATCGAATTACGCAATTTCTGATCTGGTTAACTGTCATCTAGATTTGCAGCTACGAAAAAAAAACTCGAAGATATGATTTTCACATCTGCTGGTGGCTAAAAATAGTCATGAAATACTCGTTGTAAACAAGAGTTCTATACAAGAAGAAGTTATAAGTTATATGAAGACAAAAATAAGTCAGATTTGGCTGTTAACCTATAAATAGCGATGACGTTTAGCGGGCGGATCGAAATTTGCATAGTTGATTGATTGTGTGTTTTACTTCAGGAAAATATCGATGAAACAAATTATCATAGAAATTAG
Organism: Carabus problematicus; assembly: GCA_963422195.1. Classification (NCBI taxonomy): domain Eukaryota; kingdom Metazoa; phylum Arthropoda; class Insecta; order Coleoptera; family Carabidae; genus Carabus; species Carabus problematicus. Next base: position 724,083 of record OY728578.1, read on the forward strand.
TTTTGATTTATCAAAAATCATATCGAAATCTTGTTGAGTCGTGTTTCTAAGGTAATGGTAGCTTTGTAGAACCTTAAGGATCTTTTTAATGGCTATTTATGTATATTTGTATGATGTAGATATTAGTTTTGTAAGGTATGACTGGTGTTTAAATTTCTCATGATGCGGAAAAAATAAATTGATTGCTCATAATTACAATGAAACCAAATGATTCTTGCACAGAGTGATGTCATGGACAAAAGTGACATATTCTGTGGTTGTTTAATCATATTTATGTAACCTATACAAGCAGAAACAAAGAATTTACATATACATATGTCCACAAATATGACATTTAATTATGCGGTTAGCTTCTTCCGAAACTAGATACAACTTATCAAGTAAAGATGATATATCTGAACTGATCTATTGTACAATAAAAGCACCAATGTCGGAAAACCAAAGTAATTTTTATTAATATATAATGAATTACTACAAACTAAAATGCGAAAAGTATTTCATACTTGAATAAAAGCAAGTTTGAATTATTCTACAATAAAACCAAATGTAGCTGTTAGTTCCATAGACAAAGAATAGTTTGCAGTGTGCTGTTCCAAAAATACCCCGAATGGAATGTCTGAGAGAGTACAGTGAATTACTGCACACAGAAATGAGTAGGTGAGACTTATTGCTCAGTTCTGGTTCAAGGTTTCAATATAGAAGGTTGAAAATATATTACAGCGTAACAATTTCCAGTACAAAATTCCTATAACCAACCTTTGCATCCTTAGCCGTTTTGCTAAGACGTTTATAATCACCAAATGCGGCAAATATTTACAAAATTCTAAGAAACCGTTTCTACCGAAAGTCTCTGCACTGTGTTTTGAAAATGCGTTGCTTTTTGAACAGCTGTTGCTATAGAAACCCGTACGGCGGAAGCGACACCTGCCGTTTTAGAACACAAGGCATTTGCACCCGTATGTTAAGGATGCATACAGAGGTTAAACAGCTTATAGCGTAGCCCAACTGGTGACCAGATTTTCGGGACCCAGGATTTAGTTTCTTAAACTAATAGAATACCGCTCTCGCAGAATGGTTAACCAAGACTATGGTTTACGAGACTTGCAACCGTTATAATATTTGTAACACATTTGCAGAATACAAAATTAAATAAGAAGATTTTGATCTATGAGACTTTGGCTGCGTTCGAATTGGACTATTTAGTGCACTAATGTACCACGTGACTGGTTTTATAACTTAAATTGTGCACTAAATAACGTTAGGATTTTAGAAATAGACATTAGGATTTGTAAAAGCACACTACGCCCTGAAATGCACACCCTAAATTGACCGCCAAGATCCAAAAATCTCCCTAATTTCGATGCCTAAAATACTAAAATCTTGAATTCGAACACGGCCTTTACGTCAAATACTACTTAATTAGTACACTAAGATACGCGATTAACACTCATTCGAATAACGCTGATGCGATATAATGCGCTTTTTTCGCAACGCCCCGTAAAAAACGATAAATTTACAATTTGTTATAACGCGGTTCATGAAGACACAACTATGGAAATTATGGATCAATTTATAGAAAATGAGCCAATGTCTTACTGTATATATGTATATATGTTTTTCTCAGATAATATTATATTATCTTTATACAGACAAAAATTATTGTGAATATATTTATACGAAAAATGTTGAAATATTTAATTTCAATGGAGACCTTGACTAATATCTCGTAAAAATATTAAATTAATTGAAATTATGCTAAACAGCAATAGAATTAACTGTGCCTTATAGAACAAATGAAGGTCTCTAGTGATTTTGTAATCAAAATATGTATATACCGGGTGTCCCAAGAAATCTGGGACATAGGGAATTAACATGTAAGTATAGAAATATTATGATTGCCTCTGAACAATACATTTTAGAGCAAAAGTGTAAATAAAAAAGTTGTTCATAATTAAAAACTACATAATATGATGCCATATTCACCATTAAAAAATGTTTCTATATCGAGTAAATCAATTTTGAAATACTACATTTTATGACAGATTAGGAGGTCGTGAAACAAAAACGCTGTTTTGATTATTTGTTGTTGTAATTAACAAAAATACATGTAATTTTTGTTCCAAGACTTGCTGATGGGTCATCAAGATGCAATATTTCAAACTTGAGTTACTCGATATACAAAAATATTTGCGCACTGAACATAGCATCATATTATGCAGTTTTTAATTCTGAATAACTTTTTTATTAACACTTTTGCTCTAAAATGTATTGTTCAGAAGTAATCACAATTTTTCTATATTTACATGTTAATTCCCTATGTGCCAGATCTCTTAAGACATCCGGTATATTTTCTTCAGATTGTATATGTATAAGAATGTACTCTATCACTTCCGTATTAGGGACCAAGTATTAGAATTGAATGCCGTATAACCGGAAATGGCATTACGAATGAAGTTACCTAAGGATATAACGTCTCGATTTGCATATCCTGTCAATGGGAAATGATATTATGATGTAAGTAAAAGTACTAGTTACTGACACGCCCACTAGATGGGGTTAGTTAACCCCCGCCGTCATTAAATATGGCGGCACATACTGTACTATTCTAGAACATCTCCTTATTTAATTCTGTCTGATTATAATATAGCGAAACTGCAGCGTGATATAAAAAGTATTGATTAAAATACAGTAAGAAGCAAATTAAAACAAGAACTGTTATCATAACCAGCAAAATATAGACGTAGTTTGCTTATTGATTGATATATGCATTTTAGAAAAACACAGTATAATTAAATCGCATAAACATTTACTCATGTTTGATTAATTTCTGACGTAATGCATATGTTATTTTCGTAATATAATTTGTAACATAAACAGTCATTTAAAATCATTGTTTATATTAAATATAATAAAATTAGAATACAGTTTTGACATATATAATGAAAGACCATGTGACCACAGAACTGTATTTTTCTTGGACATTTTTACAAAAAAAAAAAAACACGACTTATTGAATTATCTCTCCAATGGAAAAACAATTTGATCATTGGAGAATTTTCATTAAAAAAATACAGAAAATTCCACAGGAGACTACGATCAATGCACTCCAGTCCCAGACAGAGACAAAAAAAAAAAAGAAAAATCATTCAAGTCCGACTCTGTTCAGACACCATCTTGCATGTTGAAAACGTGCTTCCTGATACACGGGAGCTAACTGATGACCAATAATAATAAGTGATCATAATTTGAATTGCTAATAAGTCGAGTTCAGAATGATTGTCACGAAGCATTCGTTTCAAACGGACAATGAAATATATTTAATCCTTTTTTGTTTAACCTTAAATGGTAACATTTTTGGGAGCAACAATTATCTTGACAGTTGTAAACAATAATATTAGTTCGGAGAATTTTGTTAAACAACAGCAAAACAAACGAATTTGAAAAGATCGCTAATTTTTCAGAGCCGACTATGATCAACTTTCGATACACTTCGAGCTTGGGGCCCCGGATGTAATAATTGATTTTATCTTCTAAACCCCTTGTCGAACAGTTTTTTCTAATTTGTAACCTCGAATTCACAGCGTTCCAGCGCGTTTCCCATTCCGAAGGGAAGTGCACTGTTTAACGGTCACTTTTATTGACTTTAATTGCTTTAATTTGTAAGTTTCAATTAAAAATAATTTACAATATCAAACAAAACCCCTATATATTTGGCCGGCGTGGGAGTCCGTCGGGGTATTTTCGGTATTTTTTGCAAAACTACGAGCACTGGTGAATGAAAATTCGACTTACCGTTAATTACGGCACTTATTCAGAGCACACTTATCGGAAAACGCACTTGCAAAACGCACTGGGATCGACGGAAATTTAAGAAATTCGACAGCAGTGACACATGCAGCTACTATGATTCTTCACAATAACATACGCCTATGCATTCGGCTTGTCTCGACATTAAACAGTGACGGCAACTTGAGCGAATGAAATGTCCCTAGGCAGAGCGTTTGGGGATATTTGGAGTTGGAGTACACTTTACACCAGACACATACACTCCCGCTATAAACATCGTAGATTATACGATGAAACGACAGAATGCATCTATTTTTCAAACCAAAATGACAATTATAAACCCAAATTAATATGAAATGTAACACAAAAGATACGTGTGAAATGAGACAACCTCGTTTCATCGAACTGTTGTGCGATAAAAATAAAAAAGTCGCCATTTTCCGTCGTTGATGGGTGCGTTCTGTTGTTTCATCGTATTTTCTACGACGCTGTACGATTTGTGTACCATAGACATTAATGATTTAATATTTAAAAAAATAAAGGTTATATTTAAATCATTTTCGTTTATTATAGAAATATATACAAAGCTTATATACATAATCTTAATTAGTTTATACTTCCGAAAAAAATAAATGCTATCCTTCTTCTAAACAACTAAATTATTAAGAAAATAAATGGTTAGATCAGTAGCCAATTTATAAAACAAAAAAAATCGTGATCATTTTAAGCCATTGCGCTTTCATTTAATGGTTCATCAGATCCTGCGTCGTATAAGTTTTGGATTTGTTGCATTAGAGCACACAATTTGTTATGGCCTTCTGCGTCGAAATCCTCAGTTTGTTGAGCGGTGAACTGGATGTAGTCTTCAGCTCTGACAGTGTTCCTAGACTGACAAGTACCGCGTACTTCGACATAACCATCTACCATATCGTCCAATGGTGATGGTAGATTAATGGTTACGGTCACATTGTCAACTGTACGCATCTCAAACGAAGTTCCATTAGGATTTATGTTCGTAACAACACCTAGAATGTTCACTTCTTTATTTATACTGTGAGCCAGTAAAGCACCGTTCACTATTTCTCGTTGTTGGTCTTCAACATCTCCATTTTGGTCGTCCCTAAAAGAAATATCATGTTGTTAACCTATAGCGAATGCTGTTCACTTATTCTAACAAGTAAATTCCCTTGAGAACGTCTACGAAAATGTATACTGTTACTTTAAGAGTACATTATTACAACAATAGTATTAATTTGTGTAAAACTCGAAATGACTTGTTAACATAAACATTATTGTAATTATATAAAATACAATTTTAATGTTGTTAGTCTTGATCTCAGAAGAATAACCTTTACAACCATTTCTACTTACATATTTGACGATTCCTTATTTTGACGTATTTGTTACAAATAACTAAAGATCAGTTACGTCTTGTTCTCTTTGCCGCCAAATGAACGTTAACCTAACTTTCTCGTAACGGTTGGCGGGTGAATTCAGTATCGCTTGGCAACGCGGTGAGTCTATAAAAATCAATAACAAAGTTATTGAAATACTACGGGCGGGAATTTTATTAGCCTGTAAATAAATATATTTGTGATTGATATAAATAGCAGATGGGAACTTCAATTGGTAATTGATGAATTGGTTTATTTACGTCATGTAAATTGTATATAATTAGATTATATTTAGAACGGAACCTAGGGCAGTCTTGCCAATGGTAGGATAAAATATGGAGTGAGCTACGTGTTATGCAGAGGTGAATTGCAAATAACAGTCTTACAAGGGGCAAATGTTGATGTAAATGTGCTGTTGTAGAACATATGTATTTGTATTGATTCTGTATTTATAATTTATATTTGTAATCTAAGGCATCTGGACTCAAAAAGAAGCTAATTCATCTAGATTCTTAGCCAAGTTTAATGCATGTAAACTCAGAATAAGGCTAATGCATTTGGACTCAGATTAAGTCTAATGCTATGCAGAATTTGCACAATATCTGATACATTTGAACTAGTTACTATATTTAATTCATCTAGAATTCTGGTTAGTCCAGCTTGTGGACTTTTTTTAAGGTTTTTATACCAAGTCGAGGTTTACGTCTAATGCATTTGGTTTCAAACTAAATCTTACACCTTTAGTCTTTAAACCAAGGCGATTACATTAGAACTCTAAACTATATCTAATCCAGGACTCTAAATATTAAACAAAAGTAATATGCCTTTCGCGATCTTAGCTAAAATTGCTAAAATTGCATAAAACAAGCACATTACTTCTTATTAATAATATTAACAATGAACTAGTATAATATTTAACTCAATCTAAAGTCAGAAATGAATATTTGCACTTCTGAATCTCCGTCCATGGAAATATTCTATAAACTAGTGTAAATGCCGAACAATTGGCAACACTGACAGCTCTACCTGCCCCCTCCCATGCGGGTACCATTCCTCGGGCTATTGTCTGTGACGTCACGTTTTAGACAAAACTCCAATGCGCGTCGTCGTCAGCTCCCACCTCGAAGTCAGCGTCTTGCCCGAAAGACGCGCTTAGCGCGAGCTAAACACAGCTAAATATACTCTACAATGGCTACCGAATAGCTCGTAACAATGTACAGTGACATCTAAATCAACCGCCAACAACATCCACACACGCTTTGAACAACTGAATTCGTCGGTGAGTCAACCATTTACCAAGCCAGTGTGATCGCCGCATCGCAAATTGCATCGCAACGATGGACAACCCTGAGAAGAGAGTGTACAAATTGGTGCTCACAGGAGGTAAGCATTCGTGTGCATGTGTTTGAAAAGTAGGGTTATGGTAACGACCACGTTTTCTCAATAAACTGCATCGCTTAATGCATTTATCAAACGTTATTGTAATATTTATTTATTTTGTGCATTCATATTTCAGTAAATTGTCGAGTATTTTGTGAATTATAAATACTGTTGTCGCATATTTTGAACCACGAGGGCTGTTTATATGCTTCTTTTATTTATCGTTTTATTATTATTTTACATAAATATGTGCATTTATGATATTTGCCACGTTTTTATTTATAATTTTCATTTTTTCCCCAACGGTTATTCTCGGCATTTTTTTTTGTAGTTTATTTTTATATTCAAAGTTGTTTTAGACCATGATCTAAATAGGCTTTATCTTATCGTTTCGTGGTTCTTCATTAATGCATATCTTCTTCCTTGGTCCGCGAAATGAATAAGGTTGACACGTGTTCTGAAATGTGATCCGTTGATAAGTTGCAGTGTGTTTTGCTTCGGCAATGCATGCTCACGAAGTAAGTGTAAATAAACATTGATTTAATCTTTTATTTTTGCATGTGAAGCATATCTGTAATATTGTTGATAAGTTCTTTTGGATTCGCTAGTCATAACATTTGTAAAATTCATACTCCAATCTCCTTTTCTGAAGATTATTATGAAATAGTATGTTATTAATCTGTTGGGATTATATGATGTGGTGTTTATATTTTGCAAATAAATATCACTTTTACTCATCATGAGCAATAGTAGTTGATAATCCTGACCGTCTGATTATTAAATTCAAGTTTTTGCCATCAGATTAAAATTGCAATTTGATTTTTATTGCTATTGTTTGTTATCAATGGAAGATAAATAAAATAATACGTAACCCTGAATTATATTTTTGTTTTAGCAGATATATCTGTTGATAACATTAAGGAGGCGTGTGTTGATTATTTCTTCTTTTTGTTTTCCAGAAACATCTTTTTAAAACCATTTTTCCGTTGTAATATTGTCTGTTTCTTTACAATTGGCAAACTTCTCATAATAAGAGCATATTTTTCTAACCTTTAACATTATTGGTGACTAGAAAATCATATTCGGCGTTTTAAATTATATATTTCTGTATTTACTTGGTGTAACCATGATGGTTGCATCAGTAGTCATGGATATTTAAAATAACGATAACTGTAAGCCTTGAAATAAAACTACAATCAGTGCCATATTTTTTATTGATAACATAATACATAATTGATACCATAAAGTACACATAGGTATACAATATCTATCAAATAGACATGTATTTAATATTCTACAATAAGTAGTGGTTGTCGTTCTGAAGTCTAACACTTAGTAATCTCTAAAGATATGCTTGGCCTCATTTTTAGCAACTAGAAATGCACCATTTTATTCCAAATAAAATGCGCAAAACTATTATCATGATAGTATTATCTTTAAGAGTAAAACAAACCAAAAAAGCTCTTTTAGATTATAACTCATTTTCAGAACTCTTATTCGTAGTCACAACAAAAATATCCACGTCGAGGTTAGTAGCACAAAATATTGCTATTGGAATATTTGGTTATTTGAAACTGAACATATACTGTATTTTCCCCTAACAACCAATTTTCGTCATCGTTTAGGGAAAACCTAACAAGCATAAATGTCACTATGTGTTTGTAAATATATTTTTAATGGACATTTTATTGAATTTTTATTATTAATATGCACGACAAAAATCATTAAATATAACTAATAATGTTAATAAATATTTCTATTAAATTATTTTTCGTTCATTCTTCATCAGCATATTTTTATTTTGTTTTTTTATTAATGGCAACGCTGAAAACAAATATTACACGTTCATAGTAGACGTTTCTTATGCCCGGTTGCACAGTCGAGGTTTAATTCGAGAATCAAACAATTCTAGATTTGTTCTGATTCTCGGTTTAAACCGAGAATTGTATGATTCTCGGTTTGTTTGTTACACGCTCTGTGATTGGTTGATTCTCGACGACGAATTATTCTAGATTCAAACGCTACATCTCCGGGTTATAAACACGATTTTCTGCTAAAATACAATTGTATATATAGTTTAAGATTAATCAAATCAAAATTGATATATGTAGGTACATTTTAAAGTATTTTATCACACGATATTAGGTTAATTTCAATAATTATTAGTAAATGTCACTTTGCCGCAATGATCCATGAATCAAACCGTATCACTTCAAATTTACAAATAGAATTTTTATGGAATAAAACGTTATAATCATAAATGTTAGTATTTTTAAATATTAATTAATATGTGCAAGATTGGTTTTATGTAGTTTTTATAATCAATATTACGTTTATTCAGTAGTACTAATGTCACTTTTTTTGCACTGTTCTATGCTTATATCACTTCACCTTCATAAGTAGATATTTTTACTGAAAATGCTACACATTGGTGTGGTATTACACAGTTTTACAACAAACTAATAATAATTTTTATACGTATATACAAGATCAAGAATTTTTTTCATGTATGTAGTTTATTTTTAGAAAAATGGGTTAAGCTTACTTTACCGTAATTTGTGTTAATATTTTTAGACAACAGATGCACATATATATATTTACATACCGATGAAAAACACTAAATATATATGTTTGTATTGTCTAATACTAATCTAATTTAATTTGAAGCATTTTAAATTTATCACTTTTTGTGTACATAACCACAATGTACAACAGTATATAACACCAATTTTCCTTTACATTACTTCAGAAAAGTAATATAATAAAGTTTATATTATTGTTCACAGCATGGACTCCTCATCCTCCTCGTCATCCTTTGATTATTCTTATTTGTCTGATTATCAATCATCTGATAATGAATCATCAACCTCTGATTCCTCTGAAGAACCTGAGATTCCAAAACGCACCATTCGATCCCGGAATAATCCTTTGGAAATCTACAATGACACTGAATTTAAAAATAGGTTTCGATTTACCAAGCCAACCTTAATGCATATTTTAAATTCAATTCATCCTAACCTTAATCTTAGTGTTAATAACCGAGGGCTACCACTAAGCAATGAATTGAAATTGATGATAGCACTTCGGTTTTATGCCACTGGTTCGTTTCAAACTGTCATCGGTGACCACATATCTGTGCATAAAGCAACTGTGTCGCGAACAATTAATGAGATTTCTACAGCACTAGCATCACTGGCACCACAATACATACGCATGCCAACAGTTGCCGAAATGAATCAGGTTAAACTGCAGTTTCATAAACTAGCCAATTTTCCCTTGGTATGTGGTGCTATTGATTGCACACATATTAGAATTCAATCTGTCGGAGGCGAGAATGCAGAACTGTTTAGAAACAGGAAAGGATGGTTTTCTGTCAATGTACAAGTAGTGTCTGACGCACATTTGAAAATTAGGGATATTGTCGCTAGATGGCAAGGGTCCGTTCACGACAGCACGATTTTCAACGGTGGTCGTTTACGCGCACAGTTTGAATCTGGCGAATTTCCAAACTGTGTGCTTCTCGGCGACAGTGCATACCCTTGCCGGCGATATCTATTGACACCGATTCTGGAACCAGCAAATCAGGCAGAAGTAAGGTATAATAGGGCACACATCACCACAAGAAATGTTGTGGAAAGATGTTTTGGTGTCTGGAAACGAAGATTTCCATCGTTAAAGTATGGTTTGCGCACAAAATTAAGTACGACATTAAAAATTATAATAGCTACAGCCGTACTGCATAATATGGCTATATTAACTGATGCGATTGAAGAAGAGGATGAAAATGTGGATGAGCACGTTATTGTTCCGCACAATCGGGAATTGCAACAAAACACTGCCATGAGGAATATTATAATTACTCAGGCATTTCAATAATTAATAAAATTAACTATAAATGTATATAAATGTATATGAAATTTATTTATTTTCTGCTTCTTTTCTTTTTAATTCCATCTGTAATATTTTTAACTTGACTTCCTTTATTTCAGCGTCTAAGCGCAGATTTTTTAAAATTAATTTTTTCTTCTCCCTTTCAAATTCAATATCTTCATCTGTCGCTTTTCTTTTTTTTGTTTTTCTTTGTTGGACCGGTGTAGTCGGACATGAAGGCGACGGAGAATTATTAGATACGGGGTTAGGAATATCGATTTCAGGATTTGGTTCTATACAAGAAATATAAGAATGAAACATATCAACATTGTTGCAAAATATAAGTTCTTTTTTACATTCCTGCTAAATTATATTTAGACAAATATAAAGGAATCAGATAAATACTTGATAAGATTACCTGATACAATATCTCCGTAATAATTTGCGGAGCTATCATATGGATTTTCCAACGGCTCAAACTGATCGCGGGCCATTTGCATAATTTTTTCGCTGTCATGTGTAACTGTTGCGGTAAATGTACCGCCACCAGTTTTGTACAATTCCACCTAAACAGCGATTGATGAATATAAATACATAAGTAAAACTAAACAGAATTATAAAGATTAAAACATATTAAAAATGTACTTTATCGTTGTGCAGTTGCTGTCTCGCCCTTTGCTTCATATTTTTATACAATGCCAGCAACTGTGTACTATTACGTTTCGTAACGCTGATCGCATTAAATTCTATGCAAATACTATCCCAAGCCTCTTTCTTTTTCTTTATAGACGCTCCATCCGTTTTTTTATTTTCAATAATAGATTTATATCTATCTATTATATCAAGCAACTCTTGCTTTTCTCGATCACTGTAATGTTTATTTTTATTTTCCATTGCGGTTTTACAGGATAGGTATGGAATGGATTAGAAGGTATCTAAAATTATCAAGACACATTTGAAATTCATTTATAATTAAAATATGAAATATTTGCAAAAATTACATGTTCAACAAATTACATATTTTAAGGTTAAAACAGGTTATTTTATTCTGCAACACAATAATATACAAATTTTATTTATCAAATATAATGAACAATAATATTAAACATGAGTAATATAAATAACATTAAAATAATTTGAAAATACAATTTATTACTTTAAATTCTATGTTATAATTACCTGCTTGCAAAGTGACAGATGTCCACAACTTCTTTTCACAGTACAGTAACTTGTCAGTTATTTAGACTATTTCAACCAATCACAGAGCGCGCTACAAACAAACCGAGATTCAACCAATCACAGAGCGCGCTACAAACAAATCAAGAATCAACCAATCACAGAGCGTGTAACAAACAAACCGAGAATCATACAATTCTCGGTTTAAACCGAGAATCAGAACAAATCTAGAATTGTTTGATTCTCGAATTAAACCTCGACTGTGCAACCGGGCATTAGCGACTTGTACGCTGTAAATGTGTTTTCGTGTAGCAGAACATTGTTTTAATCCGGTTTAGAACTCGTGTAAACGTAATGGAACATGACGTCATAATATCTAGTGACATTGCATTGCTGAATACAGTATAAGTTTCCTTCCGTCGATTCATTTGTTTATATATGTGTTTAATCATTTGTTTATAACATTATACATCATGTTCGTTCCTGGAAAATAGAAGCATTGTTTAGAATAGTTACGTTACATTTGAGCAATGCTAGCCACCTGTCGACTGGACTTTCAACTAAATATTACTCACATTTAATGTTTCATACTTACGGTGCCAAAGTCGTTTCCGCTGTTGTTGAGCTTGCTGTAAATATTTATGAATGACAAGTTGATTTTAATGGTTTTCTTAATGCCAACTTTTCAATTTGAAACACTTTGCATCCGAATCTATTAGGTTTAATGCTTCAGTCAAAATATCATTATCTTTTTTCTTCGCAAAAAAACAGAATACGATTCAAAAATAAAAACTCACTGTCACATTAAATTAATTTTCTTCAATCAAGTCGAAAATTTCTTGTGTAAACGTCAATTAAAATATGCTAAATCCACTGATCCAATCAGAAAATGTATATTTGGTTTCGTTCTGCAGTCATAGACAGTATTTTTGAAAAAAAATGGGATATTTTTGAAAATATTGCACAAATCGGCAATAATATTGATGATTTATTGTTAAATCATTCTCTTGTAAGTCATAACATGCCTACATTTTGTGAAACGAATGTCATGTTTGTATTTGTGCTTTCCAAATCATTATCTTTAGTGAAATATACGCCATAATCATTAATATGACTGTTTTTTCTGGTTACAGGTCCGTGTGGAGGAAAAACAACTGGTCAGGCCCGGCTCTGCACATTTTTCGAAAGTTTAGGATGGAAGGTAACGTTTTTGTATTTCCTTTCAATCTCACATATTTCGATGGCAACAATTTCTTTGGTAACATTTTGATTTTTATTGTCGAAAAATATAAAATGGCCAAACTGAGTTTCTTGTTAAGAAGGAACTGTACGAAATTTTGTGTGCGATATACTTTTATAATATTGCCAAATTGATAAGCACATATATATATATATATGTCAATTCTTTCATACTTTATATCTATCTCTTTAGTATATAATTCCTTGAACAATTTGTTCTCCATCACTTATGGGTTAGCAATCATTTTCAAATCGTTGGCCATTTGGTTAAAACGTCAGTTGAACACGGTGGCGTTAGTGAATGAGTTTTGGGGCTCATGTTCGGACATGTTGGAACTTGCATCCTTGTTTTCAGGTGTTCCGAGTACCGGAAACGGCAACAGTACTGCTCAGGTAGGACCTTACAAAGTACCTCAGAGTCAGAACGATATTCAGAAACACTGGACTCAAACCCGGATGTCCTAAGAACTCTGGGACATGGGGAATCATCATGTAAATCTATCAAAACTTGTGATTACGGACTGAACAATACATTTTAGAGCAAAAGTGTAAATAGCAAAGTTGTTCAGAATTAAAAACCGCGTAAGATGATGCCATATTCAGTGCTAAGATATATTTTTGTAACGAGTAAATCAATTTTGAAATACTGCATTTTAATGACAAATTAGACGGTCTTATTATTTGCTACAAAAATACATTTTTGTTCCATGACCTCCTGATGTGTCACATCAAAATGCAATATTTCAAAATTCGTTTACACGATATACGAAACTATTTGAGCACTGAATATAACATCATATTGAGCAGTTTTTGATTCGGAACAACTTTTTTTATTTACACTTTTGCTCTAAAATGTATTGTTCAGGCTGTAACATCACTATTTTTCTAGATTTACATGTTAATTCCCTATGTCCCAGATTTCTGTGGGACATTCCGGTATAGTAAACAGATTGTTCTACACAAAACTGTATTTGTTCAAATGATCTGCAGTAACCTTAACTAAACAACCAATTGCAGCACTTTTTTCAAACATTTTCTTATTCCGTTTTGGAATACACTTTTTTTCACGAGATCTCCCATAATACTCTTTAGTTTTTAGTCAGCTTGATGTGATCCAAAACCTCAATATTTTGTTTCTCTTTTACAGTGGCGGAATAAAGTTTTCAGACCTAAATGAAGATCAAGGTGAGTCTCGTTCTTTATCATTCTTAACATTGTTTTATCAACAAGTTCATTCTCATATATTATATCGGAACGAATTTGAACTATTTGTAACTCTTAACCATAAAAGATTTGTTGGAGGTGTAATAAATGGTCTTCTAAAACAGACAAGCGTGTTTTGGTGCCAAATTTTCACTAATTTTATTGACACTTTCTTGTGTTTCACAACTTCTTCTTCTATTTTTAATCAAGGTTCAAAATTCGCAATTAATTACGAGCAGTACAGATGCCTGTTCACTTAGACGTCTTCCTTTGGTAATATATAATATTCCTAACGAAGCATAACTAACTACATTCGAAAATTAATGGCGCGTGCATGTGTATTGACGTAAATCGTTCATGTAAATATTGTTACAGTTGCACTCGCTTACGTAGACTGATTTTTGCGTTCACATTTCACTGCACGTTCCAAATATAATAAGCAGAACCTTGCTTACAATTGTGTAAACAAAAATTCAACGCGATTATTTTTGCAAACTTGGCGTCAAATAAAAATTACTATCGTTTGAAAATAAACCCTTAGTAAGGACAAAAGAACATGAACTTAAAAATAGATACACACTTCCATTGTACGGTTTCGCGTAATTGAATTTACACGTGAGGTTAGCTACGCATTTAATCAGTACTGCCAACTGTTGCTCACGGAATGCACGTGACTGTCTACTTGACCAGAGTTCTGACGTCAGTGTTATTGATCGACCTTGAGGTACCTTTGAAGATCAAGTGTCATATGACCGAAAGAGTATCTTCATTTGTATCAATTTGCTATTATTTTTGCAATCAGTTGAAAAATATACGGTCTTTTTGTAGAATCAAAGTCTATTTATTCATGGCGCGATAATTCAAGGGATTGTCACAAATATTAGCGGCTGTATATTTGCGAAACTTTATGATTTGTATATACACTTAAGTATTCCTTGGATAGAGATTTGGATAGTTGACAAATGGAAAATCCCTGAAAAAGCCAAGTCCCGCCAAATTCTAGGAATTCTCAGTCATAGCTAATTAAATTTGTTCATTACTTCCGCTAACATATCATCAGTGGACGCAGAACTTTTTACTTGGCATTCGCAATCAGCGTTTTTCATTAGCATGCATTGGAATTAAAAGTATAAATATAGAATAAGGAAATCGACAATTCCTCGTCTGAATCAAATTTCAATATTAAAATATTAAAGACAAGTTGAAATAAATAAAAAACTAAGGTCGATTTTGAAATCTTGGGCTTGAAACCTAGTCACAGTTCAGAGATTGATTCTAAAAACTGACGCGATCGTTTTAAACGTATGTACAAATATAAAAATACGAGTTACAAAAACAAGATGTTTATCTATAGATACGTCCATACGTAGATCACGTTCTCCGAAGTGTAATTGTTACGAGAATTCAAAGACAAAGTTCATTGGATTCCTCCTATGGTGGACTCTTGATTTTGGGTGTTGCCTATGACGTCACGGGGGTCACGTGTGTCTCTATATCAGACATATCTGTCTACGAGCCAAATATTCAAGACTATTTCTAGACACAGCGGCTGTCTTGAAAGCGTAAAGGCACAGAGACACTGTATAAAGAATGTCGAAAGAATATTCACATTATCTCCCCCAATTAAAGATCCAAGATGATGAAAGATTATTTTGGAAGCGTTGATTTTCAATGATGACAGCTATACTTTTTGCTGAAGATCAAAAATCCATTCAACTTTTGATCTATCAGTGACTGACAGCGAGGCATTTGTCTGAGAAAATAATTCTTCCAAAAAAAATATGGCAAAAAATTTATTTTTTTCCTATTTTTTTTCCTCATATAGTCTTTTAGTTTCTGATGTCGGAACCTTAGCATGATAAGGCACGCTGTATTTATTATTGATTGGTCAATTAATGAGAAAGGCAATATCTAGTTTCATGCGTGACTCATTTGTTGAAACTAATAACGGAGACAATATAAGGAAACTATATATGGAATCCAATGGCTCGTTTTCAATCTAACATGATATTTGCATGGAAGACATTGCGTGCATCAATTAGAGTCCAGCACGCAAAAAGCCCGTTAACTTTATTACTTTATTAAACCAAGTAAATTAAACAGCTATGTCAATATGTTCTTTATCGATCGTTGTCATTCGTTTATAATGCAAAGAAAACCCTTTAAAATGTATCATCATTTTCGTAAGTTAGTCTTTTTCCGTTCATGTATTTGGAGCAATCTGATTTAGTATTACATTCTGTTATAATCATTGAAGAATGCCAAATTACCTGTTGTAATTGGCATTAACAAACACGGAAATGTAATTACGCTAATTTACAATTAATTTCACATAGATGACGTGCCAATGTTTGCACGTGAACTGCTAACAGGTAGAAAATAGATCGAACCACTGTGAATTTGGAACATTGTATTTATTCTCGAAAAACCTTTGAGCCGCAGTATTTAATTGGGCCATCGTTGGCCAACGAAATTGTTATTGTTGGCGGGTGGACGATGTTTCTAAAGCACCCCTTACACTGTACAGTTTCTTTGAGAACAATTCCTGATATATTTTCTGTAACCACAAGTAATTACCATGAAATTCGTCTGAAATTTATCTTATTTTTTTTTGCCTCCTGTCGCAAATTGCGAGAATTTTGAAAATTCATTCATCCAGATCTGACCCCACTTTCTAATTTTAGGGCATTACTATGAGCCTTCGATTTTGTATATTGGTTTTAAAATGAATAAAACTGCGAGTAATACTTCTAACTGCTCAAGCAATTCTTCAGTAAGCATTTGTAGTGATATGCATAGCAAAGAATGGTTTAATATTCATCTACGTTTGTGAAGAATTTCATATATTGTTCTTCGAATTCTGGAGCATACAGTGTCATCCAGAACGTTTCTTTTTATCTGCTATATTATTTTTCCAATGTGTTTCTTTGTATTTTCACGGATCTGTGTATATAATGTAATAGGAATACTGCCCAGTGCCGTACGTCTCTTCCGGTTACGTAAACTGGGCCTATGGGAATCAGTGGCGGCCCAGGTGGGGAGCGAGGGTGAGTTCCACCCCAGTGTTCATTGTAGAGTGGCAACTAACCCTTGTTCTCCACTTTTGCTGCTTTTGGTCGTCCCAGACACTTAATAAAATAGCGAGGGAAAAATTACACATAGATATACGGAGATTATATTTTGTATAACATAACCACACCTTGTATCTCTTATAGTTTGTAAGATTTCTTAATTGTAATATGCTGTTAAGCATCTGAATTCATCAAACTTTGATCTCTTGTAGTTACTTAACGAAATGGAAGAGGGCATTTTGTCACGTAAAATTACCTGCTCAACATTGTGTTAAAAAATGTACACCTTTGTGAATCACCCTGTATATTTTAGTATAGATTATACTTGCAATTTTTCTTCACTATTTTATCAAGTCTCTGTCATCATTTGCTATACTAGATTCTTCAAGAATCCAATCATTAATGTACTGATATATTATCGTAAGAATTTAAAACATTTTCTTATTTTTGAAGATTAAATAACTATTTTATTATATTTTTCATGTAGACTTCGTATGTTATTCTGGTACTATAACTAACTGTTAATATTGGGTTCAACAAACCAATAAAAAAAATCACTTTAATCCGCAAAAACCGTCAATTTTTTTGTTCCATTTCTTGATTTGCATACCTTAATTTTTTTTTTATATAAATTTCGGTTGATTTTTATGCCAGAAGTCAGGAATTAATTATAAATTACGTCATAGGACCATGACTAATCAACTAAGGCCATGAAAATTTACGAATAATGGTTCCAAAAGTCTGCATAGGCATGTTTCCTCCAAAAACTTATCTTTCTTTTTGAAGATAAACTATCTCTTACTAATTCTATATTTTATTTTCTAATTAAAAAAGACAGTTAACATATTTTTAATATTTTTCCGCAATGATAATATAATCATGCAGTGTTTAATGTTTGTTTTTATTAACCAAAATAATAAGCAAACACATGGGAGATGCATGAAGCACGCAATGTGAGTAAAAAGAGTTGCCACTACAGATTATACGACCTCTGCAACAGTTGAATGACCTTGCAAGGCTGTCGGTGCCAATGTCGCATGTGAAATTACACAACGTGATACGCATATCATTATCAGTCACATGTGGTACACGTTTCCATACACGGAACTGCAAGATCAGCCGGCAAAGTTGCGCATTTATCGATGCGAAACGTTTATGCTTGTAATATTGTGCAATATTGCAGCAATTTCTTGAGCCGTAAGCAATGGCTAGCAATGGTATTATGTGGGGAGTTTTAAAGGTTGTTATTAGTTTGACTAGGTATATTTTTTGGCCAATGAGCTTGCAATAATTGTACATTATGCACCAAGAGAGAGACATGTCTTATTTTTCCTGAACTGTAATTTGAATACAAATACATTGAGGGAAAAATAGTGGTCTCTCCCGAGGTATAACTACTATTTTTTCCACAATCGCGAGTAGAATCACTAAATAAATAAAGAATTCTAATAAATCGCGGCGTGAAATTACAAAATTTAGAAGCCTTTGGCGATGTTTCCATGCAACGCGTACCACGGACAACAGACATTTGCTTACACAAAACCTTTGTTATAATAAAAACTCCCGCTAGGGAAATTGTTGTCTTATTTCGGTCCTAGGGAGTAAATGCTTTACTTCTGTCACACTTTTGCGGCCATAGAAAGTGGACTTCTACTCCCAGCCGTGGAAAATCTCATAGTCCATTATTATAATAGAATATGATTCAGAGACCGTGAAATTTTTGCAACGTTCATAATTACTAAAAAAAATAAGATTCTACTACAATTTTTTCAAGGTCGCTTGTTGCTAATCATTATTCGCAAACTCTTAAAGCGTAATTAGGCTGTATAAACAAAACTTAAAAAAAGATAAGTATTGTTCATGTGAAAATAATTACACAAAAGTTAATTATATAGAATATAAAAATATGAAACGTTTTTATATAAATACGCAAAAACATTATGTTCTTGAAGCAAGGTTGTTAAAAATTTGTTAGAAATGTCCTTTGGCCAATTGTGCCTTTGTCATTTTTGTCAATTTAATATAGCATGACAAAATGTATTTATTTCCGGCAACAAATATAACAATATCAATATTGCCGATGGCAGAATTTTGATCGTGTCTTCTTCCCGTTTATTCAGCGACGATATGGAAGACGAAGAGGTATTGAGAAAGACTTTTGAGAATTTCTGTTAAACATGCAAGAATTGATTTTTCTTTAAATTATAGTCCACTTTATCTGATCATTTTGTGTTTCTTTGCAGCATTCAAATTTCAAGAGAATCTTCTGCGTACCATGATCCAAATTGAGAACACATTTTTCGAACTGGGCGAATCCTGTGCACGGAACTGTTTGATTATCTGCGATCGCGGCGCTATGGATGCATCTGCATGTGAGTGTTTGTCGAACTAATTTTAGAAACTAGTCCATTGAGCGAGTATATAATTATCTGTGTGGTAATTACTCGAGTGCGTAGGTATTTACGTAAATGTTTAATTAGATCAAGTTGGATAATTGAACTCACATGAATATTTACAAAGTAAATAAAGGTTTATAAATCATTATATACAGTAATTAACATTAATTTTCCGTGATGACAATTATACAAAATCCTGAAGAACAAAGATCCATTCAACTTTGTTCTATCAGTGACTGACAGCGAGGCATTTGTCTGAGAAACTCTAAAACCGCTTTAAATAATCCAGGAATGATTTGAAAAAAAAAAGGGTAGAAACAAGTTTTCTTTTTTTTTTCTGTGCAGTCATCTCCAAGGAAAAATGGGATAAGATGATGAAGAACAACGATTGGAACAATGTAGAACTTCGCGACAACAGATACAATCAGATTATTCACATGGTCTCGGCTGCAAATGGAGCTGAGCAATTTTATTCTACAGAGGTAAGAAATCGAGCTAAAACTTCGGTAGTTTGCAGACCATTTTGTGTGTCTTCTTTAACAGAAGACTCAACATTGACAATCAACCTTTTTTGGAAGGGAACTAACAGTTGATTTACTCTTGTAGGAACATGTATGTCGTTCGGAAGGAGTCGAACTGGCCCGCGAACTAGATTACAATGCGGCCGCGGCCTGGGTTGGTCATCCTTACTTTGATGTGATTGACAACTCGACAGAGTTTGAGGACAAAATTCGTCGGATGATCGAGTGTGTCTGCCAAAAAGTAGGCATCGACACTGGCGATCGTCTGCTGAAGAGCTCAAGAAAACGCAAGTTTCTCGTACAAGGACCATTGCCAAACGACACGGCATTCCCCACGTTCCAAGACTTCGATGTGGTCCATAATTATCTACAGTCGAACACACCGAATCAAGTCAGATTACGGAAACGCGGACAAAAAGGTGAGTCTTCCAAATATGCATGTGTTGATTTTCATCGAAAGTTTCCGTCAGTAACTATGGACGATTAGTGAAGAGCATTGTTTCGGATGAACAGGAAATTACGACCTTTCTCGCTTGAGTGAATAACACGTTAATTGTTTTTCACTTTTCTTTCGAAAGGAGATCAACTGGACAGACTTTTACCAACCAGATTGATTTGCATTGGTGATCAAATTTGGGTGACTTGTACTGTTACATTTGTAAAAAATGTAGATTATTATGTAGAAAGATGTAAAATGCATTTTGAATTATTGGACAATACTTCCAATTCGGGAAATCGGGAAAATCGAAAATTCACAGTGACTTTATAGAATGTCCTTGTAATGTGATAAGATAAGAACAATGTCCACAAATCAGACACAACATTGCTTTATTTTGTTTATACTATGTTATCGCCAATTACCACTATATAAAAAATTATCCACTTTTATTAATAAATTCATTTCCATGTAGCTTTTTTTATCGGTTCAGTATGAAATATTTAATTAAACTTAAAGATAATATACAATACTAGAGATAAACAAATAAATATTCTATAATATAAAACGAAAATTGCGTACTGTGTCATTGAATATACAAATGTTTTACAAAGTATGTGATTGTGTGGGAAATAAGACTGCTAGCCCAGAAATGGGAAAGGTGTGATATTATGTATGTACAAAGCGGAGATATTGTAATTCTAAAGGTTGGTTTACATTGTACAGGACACTTTAGCTACTGTCACACTATCCGGCGACCCAAACAATTTGGCCAGGTGGTTGAAGTCAAGACTCAGATCACCCATCGTGATTATCTGAACTTGCTATCGCAGAAGGACGATTCACACTTTACAATCTACAAACAGCGGCGGTGTTTCTTAATCAACAATCAGTATTTTCAACTGGATATCTACAAAGAACCAGGTCATCCACGGTATGTATATTGTTCTTGGAACTTTTCATAAATGTATGACCACTCTCCACAATCCTTATAGCTTACGAAACTAAAAATAACTATGGTTCTATTCTAAGAGTTGTGTTTTTCTTTAATTTCTTCTGAGTTTCTTGTATATTTAACTCTTCTATCGTACACCTATTGAAGAGCACCAAAGAAAACTTTGATGAAACGACAGATCGCTTTTGGTTTTCAGCCCAAAATGACAAATACAGACCACAAGCTAACGTGAAATGAGACACAAAAGATATTCTGTTGTTTCATTGAAGTGTCCTGCGATGCTATTTGATAGGTTTACAATTCTGACTTGACCGTGTAATATTTGCAGATGTCGTGGTATGATACTCCTCGAGACGTACTCAGCCATGGACGAGGAAGGTATGCAACATCGGCTACCAAAGTTCCTAATAATCGAGAAAGAAGTAACCGGCAATCCGGACTATTCCATGTTCAATCTGTCATTGCGAGAAGAGTGGTCTAATAGCAAAAGATTCTGCAACTCATTTCAAGGTAGGTGAACTGTTTGAACAAGCCTAGAAAGTATTGCTTCCAAGGTGAATAAATCAATTGAAATGAAAAGCAAACTAAATCCTTTCTCGCTTGAGTGAATAACACATTAATTGTTCTTCACTTTTCTTTCGAAAGGAGATCAAATGGAAAGACTTTTACCAACCAGATTGATTTGCATTCGTGATCAAATTTGGGTGACTTGTTCTTTTACACTGTCAAATATACAATCTTATCTGTAAAGATACATTTGTATATCGAACTATAGTTCTCTTAATCTATTATATAAATAATTATTAATAACGGTTGGGAGTAGAAGTCAGTTTTTATGGCATCATAATTGTGACAGAAGTAGAGCATTTACTCCCTAGGCACGGAATAAGACAACAATTTCCCTAGCGAGAGTTTTTATTATAACAAAGGTTTTGTGTAACCAAATGTCTGTTGTCCGTGGTACGCGTTGCATGGAAACATCGCCAACGGCTTCTAAATATTGTAATTTCGCGCCCGATTTATTAGAATTCTTTATTTATTAAGTGTTTCTACTCGCGATCGTGGAAAAAATGGTAGTTATACCTCGGGAGAGAGCAGCATTTTTCCCGCGCGATGTATTTATTTCAAATTACAGTTCAGAAAAAATAAGACGCGTCTCTCCCTTGGTGTATAATGTACTATGAACTAATTGTGGGGAAATAAAGGTTCTAGTACCAGAGTAATGGGAAAAGCGTGATGTTATGTATGTAACCTGCTTCAGTAACTTGTGATTTTATTAATATTTTCTTTTCTTTCTGCAACAGCATCAGCATTAAAACTAAACGAGGACAAGAAACCAAACGGAATCCACATAAACGGTCACGACAGTTACAAAACGAATGGAACACACAAGAATGACGAAGAGAAACTTCGCAAAAAGAACGGCATAATGAAAAACAGTATACATACATGTCAGAAAGTACAGTAGACGACAAAATGAACACATGAGCACATGTAACAGTTTTATTAGAAAGAAAATACATACATACTTAACAAATAAAATAATAATAATATAAAATATATATATATATATATATTTGTATTATGTAGTTTCGCATCGGCATCACATATCTGTGAACTAAATGTACTCGATTTATCTTCTTTTTTGCCGATGCGAATCTTTACTTAATTTTTGTGATAGTATTTTGTTTTTAGGTTAACTACCAGCGTAGTCTAAATGTAGGAATACCAAAAAAGTTATCGGTATCTTTGTTGTAATTCACTGATTTCTACAGATCCATCTTCACACGACGCAATTCTTGTGATTATACCTCATTGTTTTCATATTTCGTGAAAAAAGACACATCATTTTCTATGTTCACAATGTTTTCATTTGTTTTTTTCATGTTACCATTATTGTTAATAAGGAATTAAGAGCTGAAATATAAGTTTTCAAGTTATCTTCGCCATTATTTGTCATATAAATGCTGAAAATTTCAGAATCACACATCATATGTTATGCTTACGTAAGATTGTTAAATAAATTTTAAAGAATTGCAAACGAAATTCTCATATTATTTGTGAGAATTAGCGGGCAATTGTTTAAAAAACTATTAATCTCGTGTCCAGTATTAGTAACGAACATCTTCGAGGACAATTGTGCAAAATTTTAATAAAATTTTTGCAGTAATGTACTTAAATAATGAAATACAATTTGTATAATTGGAAATATATCTATATATATACATAAAGAATAATAATTAATTTTTTACTATATGTATAAAGACAAAAAAAAATGCTGTTCTTGTTCACATTTATTTGATTAACATCTACATTTCATGATTATTCGCAAATAAGACAATCTAATCACGGATCTGTCATTTCTTCACAACTTTTTCGAACTTTTTCTGCTTCTGATCACTTAAATGTGGATTAATACAGCTACAATTCGAGTTAAACAAGAAAATATATATATTGTACCTGTAAATTTTTGCTTACTGTGTGCCTATTGTAAAATATAAATTACTTTTACACATGGATGAACCATTATCACGGCATTTTATAAATAAATTATTGACACAAACTTCATTCTATTCGGTAAGCTGAAAAATCATTCGCTGTTAATTTGCTATTTGGCACTCATTGTCGTAACGGTTTTACCAAAGATCACACATTAACTTACGAATGTGAAAGAATATATACAATAAAGAAGAATATTGGTACATTGTTTCACGTTGAATCTTTGGCGAAACATTTTAGCTCAATGTTAACTTTATGTTTTTAATTTATTTCTGTTTAGATGTAAGAACTTCTTCAGTTGACTTATTGAATTATGTACTTCTCGTCCTGTTGCAAATAAAACACCTTTGCAATATCACTGTATTGTTTCTTAAATATAAATATATTTGAGAATGTACACTCTATATGTGTTATTCAATCTAACGAAAATTCACTATAAAACCAAATAAATAAATGTCACCTACCTTGAAAATAACAACATTACACACTATTATCTATCACTGAAAATTCACAATGACACCATTACACAAACGAATTATCTTCCACGAAATTGAATTTTGTCTGCTTTATAATCGGCTAACAGTACAGACATTTTATATTTACCTTTATGACAGCATAAACGAATAGCACAGCACAAACAACATATACACTGACATGTATTAACACTATTTCTACACAAATATGCACAAATTTGAACGTTTTACTATGTTGTTGATGAATTTTTAGCGCAATACATTCTGACGTTACAAATGCCGCGAAGACGCTCAACTTGCATAACTATTAGTGCGCCACTGTGGAAGAAGCAAGAATTACAATTTGCCGGCGCAATTTATAAATTTAACTTTTATAAATACCTGAGAAGAAAAACACTTTTCAATTAAAATGCATGCAGTAGGAAGGGAATTTTAGAACAATCATTTGCATACTGTACAAAACTTTAATAATTATATTAAATAATACATATAACATTTACCAAAATTACATGTAAATGATAAATTTGTACGTTAAGTAAACTTAGAACGTATTAAGTACAATTTGTAGATAAATTATCTGTGTGACAGCCACGGGGTACTTTTATCATGTTGTTTGTGAAACATTTTCATGACTTTTTTGCCCGGCGCCAATCCTTGGCTCAAGCCGGGCCGCTTTTTCTTCGCATTGGCAGTTTTGGCATCATTGTTTGGTTCGAAATTGGCAGTATCGGGAAGCACTGGATTCTTGCTTAAACCATTTTGGCAAATAACCGTCGTTTGAATCTTGTTCGCTTCTTCTAATTCTTCGGCGCTTTTCTGCAAATCCGAGTCGTGCGCAAATGCACATTTATGGCCGAATCTGCACCGTCCTTTGCGGTAATTCCAACAAATTTTCTTGCCGTTTATTATCTGGGTGTCTTCTTTGGTCGCCACCATTTTTACATGTTTCTCTAGTATTGCTTTTTTCGCGTTCTCCGCTTCGATGAACGGATTTGAAAATACTGACGTTGATGAGTTCCCAAAATCAGGACCGGGTAGTTTTTCCGCTGGTATTTTGGATTCGTGGTCTTCAGGTTTTCTGAAACAAGTGACAGCTGACCGATTTCACGCTAAATTTTAAGAGTAAAAGTGAAAGAGACAGGATGAAATGTGAAAGAAATACATTTGTAAATAACGTCATGAAGAGAGATTGGACGGAAATATGGTCAAGTTTGTTTGGTAAACAAATGAGGATGTTGATGCATCTAAAGTAAAGCAAATATTTTGATTGGAAACATTTGAGGTTATACGGCTCACAAATCGTGAATGCAATGTAATTATTTGGAATATGATTCATCTTACGTGTTCTGGTCGTCGGAAGCTGAGTCCGAATCACTTTCAGACTCGGTAGACGTCCCATAATCGGCTACCAGAGACATTATTGAGCTTTTTTTTCAGTATAAAACGATATTGCTTTTATTGGCTTTTAAGGATGTATGGATGACAGAGAGACATGATCGTAGAAAAAGATGAAACGATTGTTGCTATATTTGCACTGCAAATCTGTCGACAATGTTTTATTTTTTCTCCGCTCATAAATAATTTTAAATGAATTCATTATTATTGCAAACTGTTTTAATATTTAGCTATAGAGAATTATTATTTTAATTGGCAATAATTTAAAATCGTTTATAATCAAAACGTCAAGTACAGTATGAAGTTCGTGCAGTTGGAATTTGACAGTAGGCTCTCCGAAAAACAAAATGCCGTAAATAACAATAAAATAAATAATTGTACAAATAAATACAGTAAAATAAAACAGTATATTTTCTTGTATAGATTTATTTTTATTCGACACCACATTTCGTTATAGAAACACTACATTGTTTATCAATTTGAGTT
Organism: Carabus problematicus; assembly: GCA_963422195.1. NCBI lineage: Eukaryota > Metazoa > Arthropoda > Insecta > Coleoptera > Carabidae > Carabus > Carabus problematicus. The sequence goes on from OY728578.1 coordinate 750,363, forward strand.
GATGTACTTTTGATAACCTTCAAATTGCAAGTTTCTTGGTCGAGTTTATCGAGTCGAATTCGTGTATTTGGCACTGTTAACCAGTAAGTACCCAATCCTGGCTTATAATTCATGCTTTTTTTATCGTCTTGCACTATTAAATTTGTCACAATAATCACTATGTTCAATTCCGTTGACACACAACGCGCAATGTTGACAAAATGATTCATAACAGTTTTCGTGTCGCTATAGTTACCGGTATGATAGAAAATGGCGGGCAACGAATCGATTATGATTAACGGACAATTTAATCCATCGGTTAATTCATTTTTAATATCATACAAGGCGGATATTAGTTCATACTGATCGGCAATGTGTTTAACTTTAATTCTACACAAAATATGACCTGAAATTTCCTAAAAAAAAATGTATGTATATTTATTTATAATTGTGTTATTGTGATTGTACCTCTGACATTTTCCTTTCTTCCAAAATATTTTGCAATCTTCGGGCAGAGAAATCATGTTTTGTGTCGATATAGTAAACGTATTTTTCGAAATATTGGGAAATATTCAACGCTATTGTGAAACAAATTTGTGTTTTTCCCGAACTGGAAAAGCCGCAAAATTCGTAAATATTTCCGCTCAAAAGACCGCCCCCTAATAAATTATCCAAACTACAGAAAAATATTAAAAATAATAGCAGAGAAAATGTATTTTTTTTTTACATACCTTTTAATATTCGTAGAAGTTAGCGATGTAGTTTGTAATAAATGATTATAATAATTCAGTCCGTTGTGAATTTTGGCCGAGTATGTATTCAAAATATGTTTTCGAATATCCAAAACTTCCTGTAAATTCAATAATAAAATAAAACAACTAATATATGTTTACAATACGTTACCTTGTACGTTAAATTCGTAATATTGCTCAACATTTTAATATCCGAATTCAAAAAGTCGGTAATTGTGAATATTTTTTGACTAAACAAACTCTTAAGCACAACTTCAACTAACAGTTCGTGGACGGAAGAGTTTAGTCGGGCCATTCTATTGAAAAGTACGAGTTTATTTGTGTTTAAATTTGTTTATAAATTGTTGAAATTTTTGTCGCAGTCAATTCTTTGCGCGTAGACATGCGCAAATGAAACAGATGATGTGTTGGACATGCGCAGTTGAGCTACAGGCTCATAATGATGTCCAGGCTGACATTGTTGCCAGTTGTACGATTCTAAAAAAAAATTATTTAAACATGTTAAATATTTTTCACTAATTATGAATGAAAGTGTATATAAAAATGCACATTGCATGTGTTTAAAGATAGATTATTAAATTATTTATAGTGTTTTCGCAAAAATAACGAGGTTTTAAGTTGAAAAAGTAATATTTAAGTGGGATTAAATATTGTATTAAGCAGAAATATTTATTTCATTCATTCGTAGCTTGAAAAACATGTAAAATCTTATTATTTGTACGTCAACAACACAGTTTAGTATTGCTATAAATAATGTAAAACGATTCAATTCATTTTATTTATAGTTTCTATTAAGTTTACTTTTACAATTAGTTCATATTTGACGCGCACGTTGATGCTAGGTTTGACAGTTAGGTTTGGCAACGTTGGCAACAGTGAGTGATACCCATCTTGAGTTGCCATATAGTAAATGGTCGCCATGTTTAGAGAACAAGCGTTGCGTCCTTGATGTGAGCATGGCAAAATGCCGTTGAAAATAATAGATAGAACTAGTGAGTTACAAATAACGTGGGGTACCTAATTATCAATTGCACTTCGTTCTGTACGGCTGTGATATTTTCTTTGACCGATGATCAACTTTCACCGCAGAAATTTGTGATTACATGATGGTAAGTCGGACCAGCCCGTATCGTTGCAGAGAAAATATGGCGGACCCTTTGTTTCCGAGCCCCAGGTCAATTATCTATTTAATTTACATTCACCAACTAGGATGACGATTCGGTTAGTGTGTTTCAGTAAATCACTGTAATGTTAAAACTAAGTTTCAAATTCACCACGACACTCTGACGTTCATACTAAACACGAAAATCCACTTTCAATGCGGCTAAATTATACACTTTCCGTCAGTAATGGCTGAACCGTGCTAGTCAGAACAAAATCCTCATTCACTCGGTATTGATCTCGAACAAATTCCAAGGTAATTGTTTATTCAAAATTAAACTCGAAATTAACGGTGACATTTTCGTTTACATTTGTTGTGCTTGATAATTAGTAGTGTTGTTCTTGGTATTTAGGCGGGATTTTTTTGTTATGCACAAATTGTTTTGAAGTTGATTAGAACATATTGTTGAATTTATGTGCAAGTTTTAAGCGAAAATAACTGGAAATATTTCGTTTTTGTTATCGTTTTTAATCAATCGCGTTGTTTCGAATGTGTGTTGCCTATAATTTGTTTTGGAAATTACGCAAAACGAAATGAATATATTTGTTGCGGCATTTTGAATTCGATAGTCGTGGAAGTGAAACATTTGAATTCTCTTGCGACAGTAATACAAACTGTGATTGATTCATTTATTGCTGCCGGAAAAATTCTTTCACAAGTTAAATTCAGTGTTGCGTCAGTAAATAATTCTCTGACCAGTTCTTTGCCAATTATTGTTTATCACCGTCCAACTACATTATTAAATTTGTTAATTATATAATTTAAATTAGATTCTGTTGCTACAAATTAAGTGTTTTTGAATATGTATGTATTTGCATGTATTTGACGAACGTGTTGTATTAAATCAAATAAAATGAATAAAATTATATTCTGCAGTGTTTACTTCAAGTAAAGAAATAAAAACTATACAATTATGTCTATTTTTGTTGCGGTAAAACACTTTAATTTTCTTTAACAACAATCATACTATTTGTTTATAGATATTTAGATTATAATTTTTTATTTGGGGTTCCATAATAGTTATAATTTTATCTTGCCTTGTTAAATTATATTACAAACTGTGTAAATATGTGACTTATTAATGAATGACTAACAAAAATATTCCTTACGCAGTTATTTTTATACTTTAATAATATTCCAGCTTTTCCTGTATTTATTTATTTCATCAAGGAAAGCCAACAGACTTTCGCAATTTATTACTAGTAATAGAAAAAATCTCGAATGAATTTTGTTGATTTTCAGAGGAAAAATTGAAATGAATCGTGTGATTTTTAATCTTTTTTTCCCGTTTTTTGTAGATTGTTTGACGATGAGTGACCATACTACGGGGGCAGAGCAAGGCGCTCTGCCCCCTCCCGATGGCCAGGGCCGGGCCCCCGTCAGGGCTGCACCTCCGGCCACTGACAGGGCCCCAATTCAGCTGACACAAGTAGTGGGTACGAATCAGTATGTGCTGACCACGCAACCGCAGAATATACCACCACTAACTCAGGTACAAACAAAATAATAATAACGATCATTTTACCCGGCGGACCAGGACTAGAGGTCCACTTTCTATAGCCGCAAAATCGTGACAGAAGTAAAGCATTTACTCCCGAGGGCCGAAATAAGGCAACAATTTCCCTAGCGGGAGTTTTTATTATAACAAACGGTTTTGTGTAACCAAATGTCTGTTGTCCGTGGTACGCGTTGCATGGAAACATCGCCAACGGCTTCTAAATATTGTAATTTCGCGCCCGATTTATTAGAATTCGCTATTTATTAAGTGTTTCTACTCGCGATCGTGGAAAAATAGTAGTTACACCTCGGCAGAGAGCAGCATTTTTCCCTCAATGTATTTGTATTCCAATTACAGGAAAAATAAGACGTTTCTCTCCCTTGGTGTAGAGTGTACTATTATTGCTAGCTCATTTCTAAAGATTATCAATACTGTACACTCAATTTGCTTGTTTCTAAACGCCAATAAGATTATCAGTACTGTACAATCGATCTGTTTGTTTCTAAATTTTGCTAAGATTATCAATACTGCACAGTCGATCAGCGGTCAGCTTGATTCTCAGTGGCTGAGCTGCTTTTGCAACTGTGCTAGATTAACTTTCTGCTCGGGCCAGCATGCATACAATCATACATGTTGTATAGCTATCTAGAACCGCAGCAACATTCATCACACTGTGCTCAGATGAGCCTTAAATCGACGATCAAATGGTTCTAGCACTAAAACCTTGTTGTAAGATGAGCTAAACAATTATTTATTCCATTTTCAGCAATTTACAGCGAGAGAATTGACTGATTCGCGTTTTAGAAACATTCTACAGTGCCAAAATAAATCTAATGTTGAATTATAACTCGTCTTAGCATTGATGTTAGAAGATATTGTAGAATAAAAATAGATTTCTAAATATTATTCTACAATAAAACAGCCGAATAGTATTCTAAATAATCTAGAATAAAACTAGTTGAATTCTTATTAATCTAAAACTGAACCAGTAGTCTTTTAAATAATCTACAATAAATCTGATCCTACTTCTTATTAATCTAGACTAAAACTGACCCAGTAGTCTTTTAAATAATCTACAATAAATCTGATCCTACTTCTTATTAATCTAGACTAAAACTGACCCAGTAGTCTTTTAAATAATCTACAATCAATCTGACCCTTATATCATTCTGAATCATATTTGTTTCGACAGTTAACAAGTTCAGGATCGCCAACCAATAATACTATTACAAGAATCATTAGCATCTCCAACATTCGCAACTCCAATTTGTCGAATCAGAGCATTGTGAATGCGCTGACGAAACCTCGTACACCGAATGTGCGGACTCAGCTATTTCCTGCATCCACCGAGATCGCTGGTTCATCTCTAACTGTGCCGACGGCTAGTACGGGACAAATCACCGGTGTTTCCACGTTAGCTACGCCGAGTGTTAGCTTGCCAAGCACGGCGAAGCCTAGTCCGGGGAGTTCACCAGCCAGGAAGCGGCCCAGAGTTGATGATTTGCCAGCAGGATGCGAGAATTTGGCTGGATCTCGTGCCAAGGCGATACAACACAAGTGGACACGGAGTAAATGTATTAAGGAATCGTAAGTTACAGTGAAACCTCAAGAGATGTTTCAGGTGTTTGTTCAATCTATACTTTGTAATCTGTCTCTGTGTTTCTCGAAGCTATTACGAACACTGCGCCGAGCTGTTCTTCCTCGAGTCTGGTGGCAACATGCTGGACTACTTTGCGTGGCGCAAACGTCCTCGAACAACGCACTACGCTTCGTATCTCCGGCAACAGCAGCTCGAGCCGGTCGCACCCGAGCCGCTAGACTCCGCCCAGCCCGCCGTAGCAGAGACTAGCCACGCCCAGCAGCGGGCGACCACGCCCACGGTAGTCAAGGACACGGCTGGTCATGTTTCTGGCGGGGAGAGCAGATTGGGACAGACGGGTAATGTTGTTTATCTTGAAAAAACTCGTGTGAAACTCGTGTTTATGTATATATATATATATATATATATATATATATATATATATATATATATATATATATAATTATGGTGCTGGATCTCTTACTCTATTTTATGTCCTACATGCTTGCACACATAGGAGTGTCAAATTTGACACCCACAAGGCCCCAACAGGCCAACGCAAGGCACAATATTGTGCTTGCACCTCTGCGAATCTCTCAAACCACTGTTGCCAACACAACAGCCCTAGTGACACCTAGTTTAGCTCCACACAGTGCTCCGGCAGTGTTAACAGGTGCGGACTAACACCGATTCTCTACTTGTGTGGCCCGTAATCTGTGTTTTCACCTGCGTTTTACTGTAACTTAATATTTGTAGCCCAGTTTTGCTTTTTTTTTACGTTAAAAAGAGTTGTTACTAATGACACATCTGTCGAATAACATCAGTACAATATTGCGTAAACAATTTCTTACGTAAGATTGAATATTATACGATTTTTTGTGTGGTAAAACAATGAATTTTTCCGTGATGACAGCTATACATTTTGCTGAAGATCAAATATCCATTCAACTTTGATCCATCAGTGACTGACAGCGAGGCATTTGTCTGAGAAAACTTCTAAAACTTGGTCTATTAACGTTTTTTTTCTGAGCAGATTTGTAATGCAAAAATATTCGTAAAAGATTACCGTGTCGGCATACAACAATACATAGTTGTATTGCTGGTTACCGACTACATGTAGGATGAAGTTCAATCCGCGAATTGACAATTAAGTAACATTAACTGTTCCGTATAACCTCTGTGGCAAACCTATCGCAGGTCATCGAAGAAAACTTCGATGAAACAACAGATCGCTTTAGTTTTTCAGCTCAAAATGACAAATAACCCGAGCTAACCTAAAATCATACACAAAAGATACGCCTGTGAAATGAGTCATGTGCATTTTTCATCAAATGGTTCTTTGATAAACAGAAGAGCTGCTATTTTGCCTCAAAGACGGGTACGTTGTGTTGTTTCATTGAAGATCTCTTCGATAGGCATATAAATATATGTTTTGTGGCTATGTATTGTGCTGATTATTAACAAGAACAGACTTGTCAGCAAGCACAGTATTAGCATATTCTTTTGTTTCGGCAGCAGTCACAAATACAACAATTTCTACACCAGTACCTGAACCGAAAGCGACAATTGTGGCTACAATAACGACGCCTGTGGTCACGCCCAGCACTAGCAGTGTGGTCACGCCCCTCAGTGCGCCAATCAGCAGCGCCGTGAGCACTGTGCCCAGCCCACGGCCGGGAACCACGCTCACAGCTTCTCAGTTGGCGTTAAACAAGACGAAGAGCATTGTCTCAGCGTTCCCGGGCACCGGGAGTGCGGAACAAATCGTTGAAAAAGCAAAACAGGTACCTACTTATGCAATAAACATACATACATAACATCACGCCTTTCCCATTACTGGGGTAGCAGGCCCTTTATTCCCTACAATCACTCAAAAAAAAAAAAATAATAAACATACATACATAACATCACGCCTTTCCTATTACTGGGGTAGCAGGCCCTTTATTCCCTACAATCACTCAAAAAAAAATTAATATTATTATTATTATACAATAAACAGTGATATAATACCTTTCTAACCCAAGTGAGAATGTATCAGATGATTCTTGACTTTAAAACAGAAAGAAGAGTAACTATTGTGACTTTTACCAACCAGATTAACCAATGATGGTTAAGTTTGGGTGACTTGTCACAGACAAATACCTTTACTAATGTAAAAATATTAATTATCTGCTGTGGTCACCATACGAATTTCGTATACTCAATTTAAATTGACATATATTTGACTAATATGTATGGATAGGAGTATTTGGCGAGCTATTGTTAGAAAATAAGGAATGAAAGGCAGTTTTCTATATAATATTAATTTTTTTTGAGTGATTGTAGGAAATAAAGGGCCTGCTACCCCAGTAATGGGAAAGGCGTGATGTTATGTATGTATGTATATATTTGACATTTCCACAAAATTCTCGATTAAAAGTGAATCTAGAAGGCCCGCGAACATTTCAAATGCGCATTTCTGTGAATATTTTGTCGTTGTTTTGTTTTCACACAGCATATGATATTTTAAATACATGCCAATATATAAATACATTTTACTCAAAATTAGACAAAGATAGAACAAAAATGCATGGAACATTTTTTTTCTTACGATTATCGTTTCCTATAACTGTTATTTCAAAACTTTTTCCCATATCTCTTGTATTTTCTACCAAAATTCGCAATGTTTGATTTTCAAAGTTCAGTAAACTTCCTCGTCCGGTTGTGCGATTATGCTGGAAATCTAATCAGCTCTTCGTGTAATCAATAAACTTTTAAATACAAAGTTTCATTGTCCTGTCGTTGCTCGTTTTTAAGATAATGAACATACACACACACACAGACGTCATTGTGAAAATAGTCAAAACGTATTCCGGGGACCTCTAAACATGTATTTTGATCAAAATCTCCCAATAGAAATGTTTCATTATTCTTATACTTCCTTTATACTACGTATTAGAAAGTAAAAAATGTATTACTGCAAAGTGAATTGAGCAAACTATTTCATAATTAGTTAGAATCAAGTATAATACGTGTTTTTATTCTAAATTAGGAAGCCTACGTAATGCAGAGGATATCTGAACTGCAACGGGAAGGTCTTTGGACGGAGCGACGCTTACCGAAAGTCCAGGAAGTCCAACGGTGTAAGTCCCACTGGGACTATCTCCTGGAGGAGATGGTCTGGTTAGCTGCAGACTTCGCACAGGAGCGAAAATGGAAGAAAGCTGCAGCTAAAAAGGTAAAACATCACAACAAACTCATATTGTTTCATGTCATATCCCGTTTGTGCTTATTAAATGCTATTCTCTTGATCCTAGTGCGCGAGAATGGTACAGAAGTACTTCCAAGACAAGGCACTAGCAGCTCAGAAAGCAGAGAAAGCTCAGGAGTTGCAGTTGAAGCGGATAGCATCGTTCATTGCCAAGGAGATCAAAACATTCTGGTCTAATGTGGAAAAGGTACGTGATCTTTCATATGCAATCTGTGTTTATTCACTCAAAACTGGTGTTTTTCAATGATGAACACTATACAAATTGCTGAAGAACACAAATCCATTCAGTTTTGTTCTGTTTTGTGATTGACAGCGAGGCATTTGTCTGAGAAAACCAGCACAGTAAGACCGCTTAACACGGTAGATACAGTTCTATAAGCGTTTAACGAGATATTGGCTCATTTTTCTATAAATTTATCCGTAATTTTGTCGTTATGAAGCGCGGTATAACGAATAATGGTAAAGTGCGCCCAATCAGGGGCAAGACCGCGTTATAGTGCATTAGCGTTAAGCGAATTAGCCTTACGCACGGGCCGTACTGTATTTTTAATTTATTTTTCCTTGCATCTGCAGATTAAGTTTGTTTTGGTGTTAATGGTTTGTGATTTTGCTTTTCTATAGTTGGTTGAATTCAAACAACAAACGCGGTTGGAAGAAAAACGGAAACAAGCGCTCGATCAACATCTTAGTTTCATCGTGGACCAAACGGAGAAGTACTCGCAACTTTTGGCCGAAGGAATGAATAAAACTGGTGAGTTGAGCATCGTATATTCTACAATTTTCCTTTATATATGACAGTGTACACTGTTACACTACGAATCGAGAAGGTCCTGTATTCTACTATAAACTAACAGCTGCATATTTTGTTGTACAATATAGCGTGAACAATTTCTTACGTAAATTCTTACGTAAGAAAGAATAATATACGACTTTTTGTGTGGTAAAACAATGAATTTTTCCGTGATGACAGCTATACTATCTGCTGAAGATCAAAGATCCATTCAACTTTGATCCATCAGTGACTGACAGCGAGGCATTTGTCTGAGAAAACTTCTTTAATTTGGTCTATAAACGTTTTTTTCAGAGCAGATTTGTTCTGGAAAATTATTCGTAAAAGATTACACTGCCGGCATACAACAATACATAGTTGTATTGCTGGTTACCGACTACATGTAGGATGAAGTTCAATCCGCGAATTGACAATTAAGTAACATTAACTGTTCCGTATAACCTCTGTGGCAAACCTATCGCAGATCATCGAAGAAAACTTCGATGAAACAACATATCGCTTTCGTTTTTCAGCTCAAAATGACAAATAACCCAAGCGAACCTGAAATCATACACAAAAGATACGTGTATGAAATAAGTCATGTGCATTTTTCATCAAATTGCTCTTTGATGAAAATAGAAAAGCCGCTATTTGTCCTCAAAGACGGGTGCTCTGTGTTGTTTCATCAAAGATCTCTTCGATATTCTTCGAAAGATATGCCATAGGCATAATATTAGCGTCAGCGGTTCGATATTATTATGTTCTTCGGAATTACAATTACCAACTGAGAAGATTCAACAGTGTTTCTTTGATTCTCCTAGCCGATAGTGCCAACCAAACGGGCACAAACACCTCCAGACTTACCTCGCCATCGCGGCATTCCGACGACGAGTTCTGTCCGGAGAATCAGTCAAGTTCGGACGATGAAGAGACCATTGCACAAGCGGAAGCCGTCGACGAGTCCGACAAACAGACAGAGGAGATCGCAGCGCTCCAACGGGAATCCGAGATGGCGTTGGAGGACTTTCTCAATGAACTGCCAAAAGATTACTTAGCAAATAGGGACAAAATAGTGTTTAGTGATGCGGACAATAGTGAGCGGAACAGTGACGATAGTGATAGTGAACGGAAAGACGAGAAAAAGAAGAAAGATGTGGACTTTAGAGTGGACTCTGGTGAAAGCGACGATGATGAAGACACCATCATGGAACAGGAGGCCACGGAAGCCGCGTTGGATCATAAACAAGAGCTGGATGATCTGCAGGTAAACAAACAGAATACGATAAAATGCGTCGCAAACCTTTCTTGCTTGAGTGAATAACACGTTAATTGTTTTACACTTTTCTTTAGAAAGGAGATCAATTGAAAAGACTTTTACCAACCAGATTGATTTGCTTTGGTAATCAGTTTTGGGTGACTTGTTCTTTTACAAAACAAATATTTACGATGTACACTTTCGCGGTTAAGATTTGTGAGGATATTTAAGTACCATGAGTAATGTTCTTAGTATTACCAATCTTTAAAAACCACTTAGTAACCATTTTAAAAGTTGTATGCCTTGTTTTTTACACGTCAGGGAGTAAAAGTCCACTTTCTATGGCGTCAAAATCGTTGCAGAAGTAAAACATTTACTCCCGAGGAACGAAATAAGACAACAATTTCCCTAGCGGGAGTTTTTATTACAACAAACGGTTTTGTGTAACCAAATGTCTGTTGTCCGTGGTACGCGTTGCATGGAAACATCGCCAACGGCTTCTAAATATTGTAATTTCGCGCCCGATTTATTAGAATTCTGTATTTATTCAGTGTTTCTACTCGCGATCGTGGAAAAATAGTAGTTACACCTCAGAAGAGACCGGCATTTTTCCCTCGCGATGTATTTGTAGTCAAATTACAGTTCAGGAAACATAAGACGCGTCTCTCTCTTGGTGTATAATATACTATTACAATCATGTATATCTTTGCTCTGCTTTCTTTTATAAATTTACGTAATTCTTAGGCGGAAAATGAAATGAGTATCGAGGAGTTACGGAAGAAATACCTAAGTCTCCCTGCGCCACCTGCAATGGACAGCGAAGATTCTAAGATGTCGGTAGATGAAGATTCTGAGTCTGCGTCCTCGGCGGCCGAAGAGGAATCCAGTCAGGAAGAAAGCGATACCAGCGATGTGGAAGTAAAGCAAGAATCAGAAGACGAAGAGGAAGATAAGTTAGGGTTGAAGATGCTCGTAGAAGATGAGGACGACAGCAATGAAAGTGAGAAACCAAAGGTAAGATATCTTTTTATACCGTGTGTCTCATGACGATCTACACATAGGAACGTTGCGCGCTCATTTGATTTTTAAATTAAAATATTAATCTGGTTGTTTTTGTTCTTTTTTTTTTTGTAATTGGAATGTCAATTTGACGTTTAAATTCGTTGAAAATGTACCATATTACATCGAGTATGTTACGAAATTATACTAGAATATCAAAGGAAATAAAATAGTAAGTATAAAATTAACAATTATGCTGTCTAGATTGTAAAAAACTAAAACGATCAAATTCATATTTCACGATCAAGAGCGTATGTAACGTTCCTATCGTCATAAGACACACGATATATCAAGTTTTATTTAATTTTGCCAATTTTTAGAAACACATGCATTTCTGTCAGCTCCGAATGGTTACAAGTTTTGCAAAGTGCGTTTTACATCTCAAATTTTCATCCGGCAAATGTCAATTGCATGTTTCCGTCAGTGACCATGGACTTCAAATTTATTTGTCAGTGTTTTGATCCGTGACCGAGCATTGATGAAGCGTTTGAAGTATTGTGTGTTTTGTTTTCAAGGCTAGCATAGTCAAATTTTAATTATTTCAACACGACTTTGTCGATTAAAAGCGTACAAATCTGAAAGATCGTGGATTTGAACAATGATTTGAAATTTAACAGATGTAAAACAGAGTTTTAGAAGCAATAAATGGTTTTTGTTCTTGAATCTAGATAAATCTAGAATCATATTCGTGAATTAAACCTCGTACTACGCATATGAATATATTTTTTGGGGGTTATTAGAATTGTTATTGTATATTTTCTATATTTGAAGTTTGTCAGATATAAAATGTAGTTTAGGTTTGAAATAATGCACAATCGATCAGCACTCAGCTTGATTCTCAGTGGCTGAGTTACTTTTGCAATTGTGCAAGATTAACTTTCTGCTCGGGCCAGCATGCATACAATCATACACGTTGTATTGCTATCTAGAACCGCAGCAACAGAGCTTTTATTATCTTATCTTACATTCCATATCCGCCTGTCAATATTTGATCATAAATATTGATTTTTCACATTGAAACAACTGTTTTTTTCCTCGGACGGGAGTAGAAGTCCACTTTCTATAGCGTCAAAATCGTGACAGCAGTAAAGCATTTACTCCCTAGGCACGAAATAAGACAACAATTTCCCTAGCTGGAGTTTTTATCAGCACAAACGGTTTTGTGTAAACAAATGTCTGTTGTCCGTGGTACGCGTTGCATGGAAACATCGCCAACGGCTTCTAAATATTGCAATTTCGCGCCCGATTTATTAGAATTCGCTATTTATTAAGTGTTTCTACTCGCGATCGTGGAAAAATAGTAGTTACATCTCGGGAGAGACCACAATTTTTGCCTCGATGTATTTGTATTCCAATTACAGTTCAGGAAAAATAAGACGTTTCTCTTCCTTGGTGTATAAATGTGCTATTATTTTGATAAAACAAGTTCAGTCGGTTATTTTGACCTGGTGGTGTATTACAGACTGAAGGTGACGATGACCATCTGATCAATGATGTTGCCGCTCTGGCGGAGAGCATACAGCCCAAAGGTAACACACTGAGCTCCACGTCTGTGGTGACACCTGTGCCTTTTCTGCTGAAGCACCCGCTCAGAGAGTACCAGCACATTGGGCTGGACTGGTTGGTCACGATGTACGAGAGGAAACTGAATGGTATCCTAGCTGACGAGATGGGCCTGGGCAAGACCATACAAACTATAGCACTTCTTGCGCATTTAGCTTGCGAGAAAGGTAATTGAAATGAATATCATATTGTCAGTTCATCGGTCAGTAAGAAGTAATGTGTCCATTTTATGATCTCCTCAATTTTAGTTGTCGTTCATTATCAAGGCTCACTTATTCCACATGCTTTTTAGCTAGTTTATTAACTAACTAACCTTCTAGGTTCTCTATAAATCGAGAATCTCGTGAACAAACTCATCACTTGATAGTTTGATCACAAAGATTTAAAACCGCGTTGTGATTTTGACTGAAATTGACGAATTCTTAAGACGGATATATTTTTGAAATGTCAACATATACAGTCTGAAACTCGCAGGTGTAAATTCCAAAGTATATTTGCCCCTTTTCTCGAAATTTAGGCGACTGGGGACCACATCTGATCATAGTTCCCACATCCGTCATGCTGAACTGGGAGATGGAATGCAAGAAATGGTGTCCCGGGTTCAAAATACTCACGTACTACGGTACACAGAAAGAACGGAAGCTAAAACGCACTGGTTGGACGAAACCAAATGCGTTTCACATCTGCATCACATCGTACAAGCTGGTTATCCAGGATCACCAGAGCTTTCGACGAAAAAAATGGAAGTATTTGATCTTGGACGAGGCGCAGAACATTAAGAACTTCAAAAGTCAACGATGGCAGCTGTTGTTGAACTTTCAAACGCAACAGTAAGTTCTGTTGCGCTGCTAAGCAACATCCAAGATCAAGTAACACTCGTGTTTGTTCTTCTACAGACGCTTGCTTCTGACGGGCACGCCGCTGCAGAACAATCTCATGGAACTGTGGTCACTGATGCACTTTCTTATGCCCAATGTGTTCCAATCGCATCGCGAGTTCAAAGAGTGGTTCTCCAATCCTGTAACGGGCATGATCGAAGGCAATTCTGAGTATAACGAGAGTATTATCAAACGATTACACAAGGTAACACACAAATCTGCACGTTCGCAGTGAATTGTGCTAATGTTCTTGTGTTGTCACAGGTTCTACGGCCATTTCTGCTGAGAAGATTGAAATCTGAGGTTGAGAAACAGATGCCGAAGAAGTTCGAGCATATTATTATGTGTCGATTATCGAAACGTCAACGATTCTTGTACGATGATTACATGTCACGAGCAAAGTAAGTTGTGTTGGTCTTATAAAAAATTATACAGTGCTTGCTAGATACACAATATTGCACAGTCGATCAGTGATCAGCTTGATTCTCAGTGGCTGAGCTGCTTTTGCAACTGTGCTAGATTAACTTTCTGCTCGGGCCAGCATGCATACAATCATAAACGTTGTATAGCTACCTAGAACCGCAGCAACATTCATCACACTGTGCTCAGATGAGCTTTAAGTCGACGATCAAATGTCTCTAGCACTAAACCTCGTTAGATGAGCTGAACAATTAATTAGACTTGTTATTTATTCCATTTACAGCAATTTACAGCGAGAGAATTGACTGATTCGCGTTTTAGAAACGATTCTCTAATTCTCCAGTGTCAAAATAAATCTAATGTTGAATTATAACTCGTCTTAGCATTGATTTTAGACGATATTGAAGAACAAAAATAGATTTTTCAAATAATATTCTACAATAAAACAGCCGGATAGTATTCTAAATAATTTAGAATAAAACTAGTTGAATTCTTATTAATCTAGACTAAAACTGAACCAATAGTAAAAAAAAAAAGTACGAGTCAGAATTTTCACAGAATTAGTAAAACAACTTATACTGTATTCAGCCAAACGACCAAAAAACATAAATATCACTATGTATATGTAAATATATTCTTTAATCGACATTTTCCTGCTTTTTTATCATTAATATGCTCCGAAAAAACCATTAAGTGAACTAATAATGTTAATAAAAATTTCTACTAAATTATTTTTCGTTCATTTTTCATCAGCTTATTTTTATTTTGTGCTTTACCAATTGGCAGCGCTGAAAACAAATATTACACGCGTATAGTAGACGTTCCGTAGCGACTTGTACGCTGTAAATGTGTTTTCGTGTAGCAGAACAGTGTTTTAATCCGTTTTAGAGCTCGTATAAACGTAATCGAACATGACATGATAATTTCTAGACATATTGCATTGATGACGTGAATTGGTTGTTGGCTGAATACATTGTGCATGTTCAAAACACGCTGTTATCATTTTACAATGCAGCTAAAATACAAACAATTAACTCAAATCTTGCCATAGGTAGCAGAACAAGCTTGCTTGACAAACAAATAGAAAAGTTACGATCAATATTTGTTTATAGGACGAGAGAGACATTGGCTACTGGTAATTTACTGAGTGTGATCAATGTGCTGATGCAACTTCGCAAGGTCTGCAATCATCCCAACTTGTTTGAAGTACGCCCGACCGTTTCACCGTTTCAGTGCGAAGGAATCAGCTATAACATTCCTTCCATTGTGTACTCAGCCCTGGATTATGAATTGTTCAAGGTACATTGGCTAATATAAAGTAGTAATGTCATTTTCGTGGTGAAAATCCATGATTAATACTTGCATTTCACTATTTTATATTAATAGTTCACTCTAATATGGCAAAGTTCACACTTTTCTATTCATATTTTATCCGTAACTTCACATTAAATACAGCTGCTGATGCTCAGAAGAATCAGATTAAGAATTACTTGCAATAGAAACTAAAAAATGTGTGATTTTTTGTATGATTATACACTTACTACTTGCTGTAGTTCAAAGATCCGATCAACCTTGTTATAGTGTAAACAATTTCTTACGTAATTTCCTACGTAAGAAGGAATAATATACGATTGTTTGACAAATTAATGAATTATTCCGTGATAACAAACTTAACATTTGCTGAAGATCAAAGATCCATTCAATTTTGTTTTTGCGTAAACAATTTCTTACGTAATTTCCTACCTAAGAAGGAATAATACACGATTTTTTTTTGCTAAATCAATGAATTTTTCTGTGATGATAAACATACTACTTGCTGATGAGTAAATATCCATTCAGATTTGCTCTCTCAGTGACTGACAGCGAGGCATTTGTCTGAGAAAAACTTCTTTATCTCTTCCGTAAACCTTTGTTTCATACACAGCAGCAATGGTTTTGCCATTACGGGTTAAAATTTCCCCCAAATTGCTCGCCATATAAAACATTTAACCAACTTTTAATTCTTCTCTATTAATAAATATATCTATAGATATATCTTCTCTATTTCATATTAAAACTAATACAATGTACAGTTAGATTTCGTTTTGCGCTCTTGCAGCGTTGTGTGAAAACAGAGCGTTCAACGAAACCAGCATTTATACGCGGGTCATTTCAATAGCGGGCCATTTTCTATAAGCTGATCCATATTTCCGTAATTGTGTCTTGAAGCGTGTTATAACAAATGATTCTAAATTCTGCACCTTTTGGGGCGGTTTACGCTGTACCGAATCAGCGTAATTCGAATCAGCGTCAGGCGCGGCCCCTGTACTGTATATGAATTTCAGTTTGAAACGTTGCGTTTTCAAAAACCCGTGTGTATTTTTCTCGGCAGCATATTAACCTGGACACACTCTATTTACGAATCATCAATCTGGAGTTCACGTTGAGCGCGTACTCAGCATTCGCTACGTGCAAACACCGTGCACCGAAGAAACTCATCGAATGCATCGATGACCTCGCGGAACCGGGACCACGCCCACCGGGCGGCTTCGTGCATGTTCGTGTGAAGCTCGGCGAACCGAAGACCACGCCCGCACAGCAATCACCGCGGGCGGGGCAGCAGCCGGTACGACAAATTGTGACCACGCCTCCGAAGGGTGTGGCTACGAGTGCAGGGGTGGGCGTGAAAATCGCCCAATCAGCGGTGCAGCAAGGTAAATAAGCCCACGGTATTTTACGAGTCGTATTCAAATCCATATTAGCAGTGACGTCACGAAGACACGCCCCTCTCTTGTTTGTGACAATACGATAGATAGATTTATACGAGGCAAATGTGTAGGAAAGAGATGACTTGTTGTGTTCAATGTGGCGAATAAACTTTACTTGTTGTGACGTAACTCGTGTATGGATTTGAATAGTGCGAAGTTTTGGATTATATGCAATTTTCTATGATGACAACTATACATTTTGCTGAAAATCAAAGATACATGCAACTTTGATTTGTCCGTGACTGACAACGAGGCATTTGTCTGAGAGAATATATGATATATATATATATATATATATATATATATATATATATATATATATGTATATATATATATACATATATATATATATATATATATATATATATATATATATATATATATATATATATTTATTATATATTGCATTTTTACACGTTTATTCGAAATTGTTGTTGCAAATGTTGAGATGACTTTGTTTAGGATTGAAACTTCGAGTTGCCGGTCCCTCGGGCGCTCCGCTGCAGGGATACTCCGTGCAGATTGTGTCCCATCAAGGTGGAGTCAAAGGTAAGCATAAACCTTAGTCTATAGTAGTAATACCATGTGAAAAAAATACATACATACATAACATCACGCCTTTCCCATTACTGGGGTAGCAGGCCCTTTATTCCCTACAATCACTCAAAAAAATTAATATTACATATTATATAGAAAACTGCCTTTCATTCCTTATTTTCTAACAATTGCTCGCCACATACTCCTATCCATACATAACTGTCTCGCCTCGTTAATATCCATACACCTTGTCATACATGCTCTCCTATTATTTCTGCTTATAATTTTACGTTCACTCAAAACATTTTCTATCATATTCATCCATTTATTCCTCGGTCTTCCTCGCATTCGTGTTCCTTCAATTTCACCCAAATAAATCTTCTTAGTCAATCTATCATTTGACATTCTTTCCACATGTCCAAACCAACGCAGCTGACTTGAAAAAAATAGGCCACAAAAATCTTTTGACTCAAAAACAAATATGTTGACCTTTATTTAAAAAAAAAAATGCTGTACAACACTGGTCTATAGCTATTCAAATGCCCATATTTCATAGGAAAAATGCACCCATGAATCATTATTTCGAAAACAGTAGTGAAATTTCGATTTGCGGATTCAATTTTCTCATACTGAAAACATACGTTTCGCGTTTGTTTTTGTAGCGATTCCTGTTGCATTGTCAACAACCAACGCCCAATCGTCGACCACGCCCACTCTGAACCTGGCCACGGTCGGGGGCGGGGTCTTGAAGACAACGGGCGATCAGCGAGTGTCAGTCTCGACTGGTTTTGCGCAGCTAGTGCAGACTCCGCTCGGGAAGCATATCCTGCTTACCCAGAGCGGGACAATACCACAAGCATCGGTCAATATCAGCGGAACTACTACAGGTAATGATAGAATTGTAGTACAGTCTATTCAAACCCGTATAGGAGTGACGTCACATCGGGGAAATTGCATTCACGACAGAAACAAAACAAGCTATGTTCTTCTTACACATTTGAGTTGTATAAATCTATACGCACATACGGGTTTCTTAATAATTCGTTTTTTGTTTTCTATGAAGTTATTCCTACATGGATTTGAATAGACTTCAAAGTGTAACTTCCATTGAATTCCGTGACAAACTTACTTTATTGCTTGAAGATCTTTTGTATTAATAGTTGCTTAGTATCACAACTTCATGGATTTGTTTATTCATATTTAACTCAATATTAAATACAGCTATTGCTACTAGAAGCACTGTTAAGAATTAATTGCAAATTGAAACTAAGAAATATTAAATTTTCCATGATGATAAACATACTACTTGCTGAAGAGCAAAGATACATGCAACTTTGCTCTCTCAGTGACTGACAGCGAGGCATTTGTCTGAGAAAATTTTTACATTTGAGTAGAATACTATTTTGTGAAATATTCACAAAGATTATACCGGGTGTCTCATAACGACCTACACATTGGTTAGCTGCGTACGCTTTTGATCGTGCAGTATTAATTTGATCGTTGTAGTGTTTTTTTTTTTTACAATCTAGACCCCTATAATTGTTAATTGTATGCTTACAATTTTATTTACTGTGATATTCTAGTATAATTTTGTAATATATTCGATGTAATAGTACATTTTTTAAGGAATTTAAACGTCAAGTTGACAATTACAAAAACCCTTATTAGTAATTTGATTTTAAAAATGAGCTCTCAATGAACTTAGATTATGTCGTCAACAATAGTGATGCAATATTCTTTTACAGTAATGACAAGTAGCGGTCAACTGCTAACCGTGTTATCCAAGTCGGTAACCGGTGTTACCTCGTCGGTGACCAGTGCTGGTAACAAGCTGGCAATGGTCAATGCAACTGCTGCTTCTATTGTATCCACATCGCCTCAGGTATTGCAATAGTTACATTGTGTTTTTATTTCGTATTCTACATGATAAATGTTAATGCTTAAGGCTTCTACATCTACTGAAGCTGCCAGTGAAGCTGCGGTTGGTAGTACTGACAGTATGGCGCTGACACGACCTCTCACAGCATCCGTACTGCAACAGTTCCGGACGCCACCACCGCCTGGAATGAACAGCTCGCATGTGCAAACACGGCATTCATCGCATGGTGATCGCAAAAGTCCCGAGGATCCATTCAGAGTAAGCAGCGCAATTCTCATGCACTTAGAGCAAGTTACAAAGTATCGGAGCATATCATTCTGTTTCCTATATTGTCTTTCTGATCCAATGTGTTCTAATCTTCAACTGTGTTAGTTCACAATTTCAGGAAAGGAGATTAACAGCACTACGTTCAGTGATAAGATAATTGAAATCTATACAAATTCATTGACCATACTGGACATTTATTGATAATCTTTTACAGTTATAATTTGACGATGAACTGACAATGCAATAATTCAGTCCATATATCTTTTATTTTGCTCGTTTCATAGGCGAATTGGAACGACAAAGCCAGTGCATCGCGACAGAGTAAGCTTGTCGTAGTCCATCGGCTGAATGAGTGGCGGTGCAATGCAAGTCCAATGTACGGTGCGGACTTGCGAGACACGATCAGCATGACGAGCCGGCCCAAACGGGAGTTTGGCCCGTGGACAGGCGCGTATGTGATGTTCGAGCAACTGGCGCGCGGCGAGAAGTTGTGGGATCACGGTGGAGTGTTGAAAGAGTTCGTTAAAACACCGCAGAAGCTTGTGCAAGATCTGCAAGATATGTTCTCAAGGTAAGCATATGTTTCGATGCCAAACTTTGCAATCCTGTATGATTTAAATAAACATTACATACTTGTAACTTAAAACCACAAAATGCTGCGGGTAAGTATAGATGTTATCGAAGAAAACTCATTGTATTGTTCGTTTCAGATTTGTGTTCTGCGTGCCATCTGTTATGGCCAAACCGCTCACATATCGGGTGCTCAATCCACCTCAGTCAAAGTACTGGGGCGAGAGGAGAGATGAGTATCGGCTCATGCGAAACCTCTCGCCGAAAGCAGCCTTGTTGCATCCCATTGCGTCGGCAATGGTGACACAGTTCCCCGATCCGCGACTGATTCAGTACGATTGCGGCAAACTCCAAACGTTGGATTTGCTATTGCGCAGGCTCAAGACCGGTGGACATCGGGCGTTGATCTTCACACAGATGACACGGATGTTGGATGTGCTGGAGGCGTTCTTGAACTTCCACGGACATATATACTTGCGGCTGGATGGTACAACGAAAGTGGATCAACGACAGGTAACCAATAATATCTCTTTTCGTGGTTTTCTAATGGTATAAATAGCAGTACATCACCAATCTGAATGGATAGTTTGCAAAATGCGTTTTACATCGTCAAACTTTCATCCGGCAAATGTCAAATGCATGGTTCCGTCACTGACCATGGACTTAGAATGAACTATTTTAGATTTATTTGTCATTGTTTTGATTTCTGACGGAGCATTGATGAACCGTTTGAAGGATTATGCGTTTTTTTTTTTTTTTCAAGGTTAAATTTAAATCATTTGAGTAGTTTGACCCACAACTTTCTCGATTTATAATTTATAATAGTACACTTTTAATCGAGAAGGTCGTGAGTTTGACAAATGTAAAACGTATTTTAGCCTTGAAGTAGCGTGGTTTCAACAATGTGCACAATCGATCAGCACTCAGCTTGATTCTCAGTGGCTGGGTTGCTTTTGCAACTGTGCAAGATTAACTTTCTGCTCGGGCCAGCATGCGTTACAATCATACACGTTGTATTGCTATCTAGAACCGCAGCAACAGAGCTTCTATTATCTTATCTGACATACCATATTCGCCTGTCAATATTTGATCATAAATATTGAGTTTCCACATTGAAAAAACTATGTTTTTCCCTCGGCCTGGAGTAGAAGTCCACTTTCTATAGCGTTAAAATCGTGACAGAAGTAAAACATTTACTCCCGAGGTACGAAATAAGACAACAATTTCCCTAGCGGGAGTTTTTATTATAACAAACGGTTTTGTGTAAACAAATATCTGTTGTCCGTGGTACGCGTTGCATGGAAACATCGCCAAAGGCTTCTAAATATTGTAATTTCGCGCCCGATTTATTAGAATTCTTTATTTATTAAGTGTTTCTACTCGCGATCGTAGAAAAAATAGTAGGTACACCTCGGGAGAGACCACCATTTTCCCCGCGATGTATTTGTTCAGATTACAGTTCAGGAAAAATAAGACGTTTCTCTTCCTTGGTGTATAATTGTACTATTATTTAAGCGAATTTATTAGCTGTTTATAGTTTAATTGTGACCCCTATTCTGTCCACAATTCAATAGAGCATGAATTACTCATTAAAGAAGTCTGCCCAATGCGAATATTCTCTCTTAAATCACATCTACTCTTATAGGTATTGATGGAAAGGTTTAACGGAAACACAAAGATCTTCGCGTTCATTCTGTCAACACGATCGGGCGGTGTTGGTGTGAATCTGACTGGAGCCGATACTGTGATCTTCTACGACTCTGATTGGAATCCAACAATGGATGCGCAAGCGCAAGATAGATGTCATCGGATTGGTCAGACACGAGATGTACATATTTATAGGTAAGACTTGATGTTGCAGCCTTACCTGATCTGACGTCACTTCTATATGGGTTTGAATGCACTATATTCTTGAACGCAATTTGCACAACATACACGATGGACAATATCCAAACTCAGTTTATTATAATTTTTATATGATGACACCTATACAATTCACTGAAAATCAAAAATCCATTCAACTTTTGATTTATCCGTGACTGACAACGAGGCATTTGTCTGAACTTAACGTTCTCTACCTTACGTATTTGAACCGCTTTAAGGCAGTTTTTAACTGACTGATTTCATGTTCTAGACTTATAAGTGAAAAGACAATTGAAGAAAACATCCTGAAGAAGGCCAATCAGAAACGAATGCTCGGTGATTTGGCGATCGAAGGTGGAAACTTTACAACAGCATACTTCAAAAGTGTAAGTAATGTATCATGTATTATTTGTAGTAAAATCCTTTCTCATCCAAGGTGTTTTAGCAAAATACAGCTTCTACACAATTTCACGAAAGGAAATCATATTTGTGCGTACAAAATGTTAGATTTAATCCGCAAATGGTTAGATCTATTTGATGCACAGGATAAAAATACTAATCTATTATAACTTCTAATGTATTTTACTAGCATTTTTACATTTTTTTCACAACTGTATTTTATTCTACAGTCTACAATACAAGACCTGTTCAATGTGGACACACAAGAAGACGACGCCAATCAACGGATGTCCGAAGTCCTGAACAAACCACGCCCATTGCCGGCGCCCGACTCCGCCTCCACGGCTAGTGGGGGCGTGGCCAACGGTGATGATCGGGCGGCGATTGGTGCGCTGGAGAACGCCCTTGCTGCGTGCGAGGACGATCAGGATGTGCAAGCTGCCAAGACGGCCAAAGCCGAGGCTGTGGCGGATTTGGCCGAGTTTGACGAGAGTATACCGCTGGAAGATCACGAGAAAGAACCCGAAATGAGTAAGGCTGAACTAGAAGTACAGAATCTGATTAAACAGGTAAGGATTCAGCTTCGAAGCGAGGTTAGAATATTGTTGAAATATTGTCAGAGCACAGTCGATCAGTGGTCAGCTTGATTCTCAGTGGCTGATCTGCTTTTGCAACTGTGCTAGATTAACTTTCTGCTCGGGCCAGCATGCAATACAATCATAAACGTTGTATAGCTATCTAGAACCGCAGCAACAAACCATTAAAAAAAACGTGATCATGTGTTTATAAGTGTCGTGTTGTGCATCAGCTGAGATTGGTATTATCATTTGCAGCTCACACCTATCGAACGGTACGCCATGAAGTTTGTCGAAGAAACGGAAGCTGCCTGGTCCGCGGAACAACTAGCGGCCGCCGAACGGGAGATCGAAGAGCAGAAACGCGAATGGGAAGCGAACCGATTGGCCGCGCTGCGACAGGAGGAGGAGCGTCGGGGCCGCCAATTGGACGACGACAGTGACATGCTGACGTTCTCGCGTGACGACGCGACCAATCAGGTTGGCAAACGACGCAGTGGTGGGGACGCGGCGACCAATAAGCGGTCGGCACGCGCCGGCAAAACGGGTAGAAAGACAACGGCGGCGAGCGCTAGGAGACGATTTAATAAACGTGATAGTGTTAGAATCACCGAGCCCGTGGTCCCGAAACGGGGAAAACGTCGGCGTAACAATACCGCGAGTATATCGGACGATACCGAACGCGAAACGGGTGGTAAATCGACGGATAAAATGGAGGATGACGAGGAGGTTAAAGTTGAAATCAAAGAGGAGTCGGTCGATAATGATGAAGCGGGTAGTAAAATTGCGGATGTAGTATTAAAATCAATTAAGGCGGACGAAAAGCAAAGAAAGGCGGCGACTAAAACTAGTAATGCGGAAGATGGAGCAGGTAGAAACGTTGAGGAAAGTATTGGCGATGAATCGGAAAAAAGCGTGCTTGAACCGAGAACGCCCGTTTCTAAATCGAAACATTCCGATAGCGATGACGAAGGGTTAAATGTGAAAGCGAGTAGAAAGTTTGTTAATAATGTTAAGACGTATACGAAGTATAATAGTACGCCCGTTAGTTCTAAGAATATCGGATGCGTCGGCGATCAGACTGAAGATAGCGACGAGGAATTATCGAATGCAATGTCTGCGTCACCCATGGCCAATAATCACGTCGAGCATTCGGACAACGAGAACAGCGAATGCGGCGATGATGATAACACTTCCAATTTTGATTCTGGTTCCGCGTCGAGTGAATCGGAAGACGAAACGGCTGCTGCAGCGAAAAAACCCGAAGTGATTGCCAATAAGTTGGATCACAATTCGCCTAGGACGCGGTCACGTGGCACTGTTAAGATAAATCTTTGGACACTGGATGTTAGTCCAATTCTGCCTGGGGTTAAGCCCGTTCGAGGCGGAACTCCGCTGCCGAAGACGCGGAACAAGATTGGGAAAACGGACAACGGCAAAACAAGATGCAATAGTCGGAGATTAGATGAACGAACGCTAGAATCGGATGCGATCATTGAGAACTGTATGTCTACGAAGGTGTCCGTGATGATTACGGATGTGTTGTCCAGCGCACATTACACCACCGTGCTGCAGAACAATTCGGTAAGTTCCACATCGGAGTCGCCGAACGGGGGTGACAATATGGATACGTCAAAATCGCCAAAACTCGCGAACACCTCCAGTGAAACGTTTAAAAAACCCAAAGGACCGGGGAAATTCCGTAACAATAAGATGCCAGCCGATCAAAAGTCGTTGGACGGGTGGCTGACGAAGATACCGAGTCCTACCAACAATACCAAACGTCCCGCGTCACCGTACCCGACCGGTAAACCAGATCTGGTGGTCAGGACACGGCGGTCAGTGAATAAAAGCGAAGATACCGCGGAGCCGGTGAAGAAGATCATGAAAATCAAGCCCGAAAACACGAACGGTCCGGTATCGTGATAGTAACATGGTTCTGTTCAAGTACAGGAACCGTGTAACGATTGGTAAACGGTACACGGTCAAGCTATTTAGTTCCTACGGTCTGCGCATGCGCTACACGCATGCGCACGATGAAAAAGTGGCGCGCGCGATTTAAATTTCAAACGGCGTGAAGATTATTGTGACATTCGTTTTCTGCGACGAGATGATTACGGAAATTAGTAGCAAATGAACAGGAGCCAGGTTCGAATTGATCATTTCAATGTACTCTATTTGGAAGCGGGAAAATATCTTCTGCAAACACTGGTTTTATAACCGCACTTTCTTTGCAGCAGCTCTCATTGAAACAAATCAAAAAAATTCTTCGTGGATACTATTGAGAATTCGGAGACGCGTGTATCTCAGGGGAACTAGCCCTTGTGATACGAATATCGACCAAAAAAATTTGTAACAATTGATTGTTATACATTGTCGACTGCCTATAAAATTATTATTCCTAACAATCGATGCCCAGCTGCGGCATGTAACATAGTAAATCGATGATTTGACAGCATATTATCTAAACTATTAATGAACAGTTATAGTAAAACTGCCACACTCATATATATATAAATATAAAAGTCTAGTGTAAATAGTAGCTTTAAAACAAAACAAAAAACAACAACAAACATAATTTAAAAATAGTAACGATTATTTTTTTTACTCGGAACTCTCCAGCCAATAAAATAAAAAGAAATTCTTTTAATCATAATAGTGAAGAGAAACAAACACGGTTTTTTTTTTCTGTTATTTATATTAAATTATAATGCTAACAATCAGTTTCGTGATCGGTCCATAATCTGTTGTGTATATATTTATTTAGCAGACACGGATTTGCGTTATTTTTTTTTTTTGTATCAAGGCGTTATTGCGATTTTTTTTTTCGAGGATATATTTCTAAACTTTTATAAAATAACATTTTTTTTTTTTTGTTCAAAATTTTACACAAATAATCGCAAGTATTTTCGTCTAGTCATTGGATTTTGTAAAAGACTAGAAATATATTTTTACCTGTGCAGAATATCTTGAATAAAATATCGTAAATGATATATAATACGTTTTAGTATTGTACGAAAAAGAGATATTTTTATGGACAAGTTTGGAAAAATCGCAAATGACGCAACATTCTGTTTTTTAAACTGTACTATCTCAAACTATATTTTGATTAGCAGTGAATTTGTGCTAATTGATTCTGTGGCTGATTGAAAATCTCAACATTTGACTGTAATTATCAATGAATGATTTCAATATTATTTTCAATTAGAAAATCACAATGCTCTCAGTACACTAATTGCGCTACTAAAAACTACATAATTACTATGTCTTTAGTAGCGCCTTTAGTATTGGTCTAATAACAATTAATTATACAAATCTGGCGCGTTTCAGAAATTTTAGTTTTGCTTCTAAAAAAAAATTGAAAATCATCTCTGTTCTGATTCACTGGTAATTGACGTATGGTTTGGTTCAACTTATATTTGTACATATTTCCTTGAAATTGAAAAAAAAAAAGTGAATAAAACTGACTGTGTCCCTTGCTCTAAACTTTGGTGTGTTGGTTTATTTACGTCAAACATATCGTCAGTCTCATTTTTGGATGTCCAATTTGCAGAACATTTATACCGCTGCAAGTTCTAGTAACAATGTTCAGCAAGACTGTATTCTCATTTCTTTAAATAGTATAATATGTTGTTGATATTCAACAGTATAACTAAATATCAATCAATATAACAATTATCACCCATCTTTCTAGATTAATTTTATACAATGAATCATCATTGTGCAGCACAATGTTCAACACCGTGCTCTAGAACATTTATAACCACAAGATAATATTTATATTTCTAACGTAAAAAATTGGACATTTCAAAAATGTGCGACTGATCAACAATTAAAGAAGTATGTTTTTGTGAAGGGGGTACGGGTTTTGGTGCCGAAACATTTAAAATAGCAAAAAAAAAAAAAAAACGAAATTTATCCCGGTTTATTTTTTCAAATACTTGGGGTACCAAAACACGGGGCCCCCTTGAATTATTCCAACCGCACCCGGCTTATTGCAAGGGGGGCCTTACGATTTTATTTACTTTTTTTGGTGCACCAAAACCGCCCACAAAATGGCGGTACCCCGCTTACATTGAACATAACCTCTTTTTAATTCTACTCTGTAACCCGTACCTTTAGCGATCCTGTCTGTGGGTTAAAATATATGGGGGGGCGGGCAAAAATTCGGTAAAAATAAGGGGGGGGGGTGGGGGTTCACACTATTACGCCCCGGTTATTCGACAATCGGTTCTATGGTTGTTATATTAATTTTCAGATTTGGGTCTCGGACAATGCAAAGGAACAAATGCCGGTAAGTTGAAGAGATTTATTTACAAAATACAAGCCTTCCTCACTTATAACGACCGCTCAAATTCATGTCACCGTCAGTGACCATGCACTAATGTGAAATACTTCAAATTTATTTGTCCGTGTTTTGATTCGTGACGAGCATTGATATGAAGCATTATCAGTTTTTTTTTTTTTCGAAGATTGCATGGTCAAATTTAAATGATTTGAACTTACTTTGAGCTGTAAAACGTAGTTTAGTCGTTAAATGAGGAGTGTTTGTATACTATTCCGTTTAAAACTAGGGTAATTTGAAAACACCAGGTTATTTAATTCAAATCCGTTGTTTAACCAAATCAACTCACGCGAATTTGAGTACTGTAGCATCTTCTAAATGCCCAGATTTCTAAAACTAGGTTCAACTTACGTCCCTGGAATTAATGCCCCTTGAAATCACACATTTATCTCCCCAATTGGTATTAATTTGTTCCTACAAATCAAAAAACAAAATAGCTTTTCTTAAAATAATTGTATTTATTGTTAGGTAAGCTAGTTTTGCTTCACTGATTTGCGAGTTCTAACCTCTCAGAATAAGTCACCGTTGTGCTCAGTCACATAACCTAGGCTATATACGCTGTTGCATTTCATATTTGCCTTCAATATCGAATTACTATTCCCGGCAATTGTAGCATTCATATTTGGCTTCAATGATTTGCGAATTCTAACCTCAGAATAAGTCACCGTTGTGCTCAGTCACATAACCTAGACTATATCCGCTGTTGCATTTCATATTTGCCTTCAATATCGAATTACTATTCCCGGCAATTGTAGCATTCATATTTGGCTTCACTGATTTGCGAGTTCTAACCTCAGAATAAGTCACCGTTGTGCTCAATCACATAACCTAGGCTATATACGCTGTTGCATTTCATATCTGCAGATGTGGTGTCCACCAACGCCACCTTCCCAAGACTCCGACATGTACTTAGACTATTCCATGGGCTTCTTGTACGAGATGTCCGTCATGTCGGAGAGTCAACTCCCGCCCGTGTACGTTCGCAAAGAGGCGAAACGCAACCGGCACGAAGCCGGTCTTACAGTTGACAATCGTCGTGCGCTGAAAATAGCCCGTAAAGATGAGGTTATGTACGAACCGCGATCTCTGTTTGATCGACCGTCGCCCGAAATGTTAAAGATGCGACGTGAGCTCAAGCAACAGCGATACAGGTAAGGATTAGGAGCTGTCACGCTTGTTCATTCTATGTATTTATCCCGGAAACTATTCAATCAGGGGAATTATAAGACCACAATTACCGAAATCCGGTTTAAAAGTACCGACTGTCAGTAAACCACAACCCGATCCGCCATGTTGGCATCCATGGACGATACACGAGGATATGGCGTTGCTGAAAGTAATTCAGACGTTTCAAGGACTGCCGCTGAATCTGATGATTGTTTCGCCGGGGCACACGCCCAACTGGGACTTTGCAGCTGATTATGTGAACTGCACGAGTATCACTTATAGATCCGCGAAGCAATGTCGTCACAGGTATGTGCACTGTATTCAATCAACGTACGTCATCGTCTGGGGGAAAACCTAACAAGCATAAATATCACTACATATATGAAAATATATTTTTAATCGACAATTTAACAGGTTTTTAAATAGTAATAAGCATGAAAAACCCAGTTAAGATTACTAATAACGTTAATAAATATTTCTACTGAATTATTTTTCATGAAATTATTTTTATTTTGTTTTTTTTGGCAATGCTGAAAACATATATTACACGTTTATAGTTGACGTTTCTTTGCGGCTTGTATTGTAAATGTGCCCTTTAGTAACTTTTACGATTTTGTACCTTGCTTGAACGGTTGGTAAGACTGCGCACTGCGCAAGTGATTCTGCGCATGACTTTTAGGTTAACATTGGAGGAAAAGTTATTGTTTTGTCAGCAAATGTGATATAAAGTTTTCTTTGCTCTTTTCTTACATCTTTCGCGGTCGTTTTTAGGTACGAAAATGTTCTGATATCCCGTGAAGAGGGCAAGATCCTCTACGACACGTCAACACGCAAGAAGAAGACCAAGAACATTTACACGAAATATCCGCAACAGTTCAAGTCCAACCGTCCAATGCGTACAGCACAATTGTACACGCAAGACAACAATTCGTCGTTCTCGCAGCTGATGATTGCACGTTTCGATTCGTTGAAACAGATCTCAAGCAAACGGTCCGTGACTACTAAGTCGGCGTCGACCAATTCGCACATGAAGAATCCGAAACATACAGCCGTGCTGACAGAGTACGGCATTGACTATGAACATCCGCTGACGCCCGTGGAAGTCGCGACTCGAAGAGCGGAACGAATACAACGTGAAAAACAGAAACTAGGTGAGGAACAAAACGTAGAATTGGTTTTACAGACACAGTAGTTATATTAGACTTCGTCATCGACAGTTTGAATCGATATATGGTTTGCTTTTGTCAACGGAAGAAATAAAATGGTTGACAGTTGTGAGAGCAACAGAAGTAAGGTTAGTTCCATCGGATGAAGTAAATGTGGATCTGGTTGGTATCAAAACAC
Organism: Carabus problematicus; assembly: GCA_963422195.1. Classification (NCBI taxonomy): domain Eukaryota; kingdom Metazoa; phylum Arthropoda; class Insecta; order Coleoptera; family Carabidae; genus Carabus; species Carabus problematicus. The sequence continues at coordinate 780,220 of OY728578.1, forward strand.
TAGATATTATAAGCTTCGCCTACGACGATCTAATTCGATGTATAGTCAACTTTGATTTTGTCAATAAATAATTAAAACATTCGATTGTTATAAATGCTCTGACAGCTGTCAGAAAGTTTGGTTAGTTTTTTTATTTTCCTTGATCGTAAGCTACGAATTCGTTTTTATTAAGGTGGTATCTTGGGCATTCTGTAAACTTTCAAATGGTTTTTGACTACTACGTGATATTGTCACCTGTGGAAGAAGATCTGATGTTCATCGTCAATTATTATAAGAAGTATTATGTTTTATGAATGCGTCACCGTTTCGAACTTTCGTTCATTTTCCAGTGATAACGTGTGGTGTCATGTTGTGGTTTATATACCTGCCGTGTTTGTTGCTGTTCGATTTTCGTGGTAATATTTTGAGTGGTGTGAAGATGACGTTTATTTGAATCTGTATTACGCGTTGTCGTGAGTTTTTCTCTTCATACCTGCTACTTTAGTGACAGTTTATGTTCATTATTTGGTGGTGGTTATTTGTTTGACAACCTGGAGTGATGTTGAGTGGTATTTTGTAGGCACTATGACATCTGATCAACAACAACAACAACGTCAGACTAAACAACCTGTCACTTCGTCAGCCGTGTCGCAGCCGACGTCAATTGTACCAGCAGCCGCAGCTGCTGCTAGTTCACAATCAACCACGAATGTTACGACGGCTAGTATAACGCAGACCATTATAGTTTCGCAACAATCCACTAGCGGGACAAGTGGCGGCACTGTTGTTTCAGCTGTAACTACTCCCGGTACTCCACCATCGGGGACAACAACACTTCGCACCCAGAGACTTGTCTCTAGTCCCCTACAAGCTGGTACAGTCACGAATGTCACGGGTAAGTTCAAATGTCAAGACTAACCTGTACTCATCCAGGCAACCAATCACGTCATGGTTTAGGGGAAAACCTAACAAACATAAATATCACCACGTATTTGTAAATATATTTTTTAGTGGATTTTATCAGTAATATGCACGAAAACAACCATTAATGTAGATAAGTATTTCTGTTACTTTATTTTTCGTTCATTTTTCATGTACAATTTTTATTTTGACTTTTACTAATGGCAACGCGGAAGATTCCCTCAATTTATATATTTGTCAAATATAAAATAGTATTTTCGTTAACTTTGTCCATAATTAATTAGTTACATATGTATAATAATATATAATTAATTCTTTTTATGTTTGTGTATTACACTTTTAATAAAACTCACGATTAATGTCAATTCGTTCGGCGGCCATGACAGAAAACAGCGATTTGACAGATAAACAAAACATATGCCTCTTGCATTTATAGTCGGCTTAGTCTGTTTTGCTTTTGTCAACGAAACAGCCAATGAAAACGCTTCTTGGCACGGAACATCTTAGCGCTTTATAAAATAAGAGATATTTGATGTTTTATTCGTTGCAGGATTAACACAAGCACACCTGACGCAGCGGTTGATTGTCACTGGTGGTCAACCAGTGGCTACTAAAGCTGGCACTACAGCGACAGTAACTACTAGCAAATCACTGACACCAGCTCAATTACAATACTACCGACAGCAGATGCTCAAACAGCAACAGTTACGTGTAGCCCAAGCGCTACCCACGCAAACGGTCAAAGGTGTAACTATTGCGGGGCAGGTGGCTGTGACACAAGGTCAACAACGAGCGCAGGTCTGTATCGGCACATTCTCCAATTGTGTACCATTTCTGACTCATTCATCATTTCTTTACAGTTTGTTAAACAACAAACAATCGCGGTAGCGGCTGGACAAGCCAAACAGACGATACCGCGTACAGTAACCGACTCGGAGATGGCAGCACTGATCAAACGTCAACAGCAGCTGCAGCAGCAACAACAGAAGCTGGCGCAAGCAGCTGCAGCCGTCGGCGTCAGCCAATCCGGTCAGGCTACGACAGTACAAACGCTGACGCAGGCGCAACAAGCACAGATCATTGCGGGAATACAGGTGAGAGCAATAACTACCGGAAAAATAATAGACCAGGGTTCAAATCCCAGCAGGAGTTGTGTATTTTTATTTTTTTAAAGCTGTTTAATATCACATTATGGCAATTTAGAGACTTGGTATGATGGTAGATATGGAACAATCTTCAGATCATTGCGGATAAACTGGTAGGCAGGCATTGCTACCTGAAAACTCACAGACAAGGGTTCAAATCCCAGCAGGAGTTGTGTATTTTTATTTTTTCAAATTAGTTTAATATCACATTATGGCAATTTAGAGACTCTGTATGATGCTAGATTTGTAATATTCTTCAGATCATTGCGGGAATACAGGTAAGGGCAATATTATCTGAAAACTCACAGACCGCGGTTCAAATCCCAGCAGGAGTGGTGTATTTTTATTTTTTTTTTAATCAGTTTAATATCACATTATGGCAATTTAGAGACTTGGTATGATGTTAGATATGTAATATTCTTCAGATCGTTGCGGATAAACTGGTAGGCAGACATTGCTACCGGAAAAATCACAGACCGCGGTTCAAATCCCAGCACGAGTTGTGTATTTTTATTTTTTTTTTTAATCAGTTTAGTATCACATTATGGCAATTTAGAGACTTGGTATGATGTTAGATATGTAATATTCTTCAGATCGTTGCGGATAAACTGGTAGGCAGACATTGCTACCGGAAAAATCACAGACCGCGGTTCAAATCCCAGCAGGAGTTGTGTATTTTTATTTTTTTAATAATTTTAACATCACATTTATAGACACCCTGTGACAATTTTGTAATATTTTTTTGTATCAGGTTCAACAGGCCAGCTCATCTGGAGCAGCTCAAGTTGCAACCTTAGTTAAGGCCGTCTCAGCCGCACCTGGTACCTCCTCGGTGACGATCCCAGTCACCGGGGTCACGTTAGGGCCCCAGGTGAAGGCTGCCCTGGCGGCCGCCCAGCAACAGCAGGTTGGCACAGGCACCAAGACAGTTACATCGTTGCCGAGTCAAGTGCGACAGTTGCAAATCCATCATCATCTGTTGCAACAGCAGAAGAAGCTCGCGGGTCAAAAGATCACGCAATTGGCACAGGTAAGATCTATCGAATAATGCGTTACGTTTTTGAAAAAACAAAGTTCTCAGCGTTGATAATATCCCACGCGAAATTATACTCTATTCAAACTCATACAACAGTGACGTCACATCAGGGAAAGTTTATCCACCGCTTTAACAAGCTATGCTATCTCTTTCTTACACATTTCACTTGAATAAATCTATACGCACTTCGTATTGTCAACAGGGGCGTGGTCTTAACAGTTGTTCGTTTGTTTTTTTCATGACGTCACATTCTACGCTCTTCGTATTGTCAACAGGGGCGTGGCCTTCTCAATTGTTCGTTTGTTTTTTCATGACGTCACATTCTACGCTCTTCGTATTGTCAACAGGGGCGCGGCCTTCTCAATTGTTCGTTTGTTTTTTCATGACGTCACATTCTACGCTCATCGTATTGTCAACAGGGGCGTGGCCTTCTCAATTGTTCGTTTGTTTTTTCATGACGTCACATTCTACGCTCTTCGTATTGTCAACAAGGGCGTGGTCTTATCAATTGTTTGTTTGTTTTTGTGTGACGTCACGTTCCATAGAGATTTGAATAGACTGTATGCGTTGTTCAACTGTTATTTGTTTACAGGTTGCTGGCAAAGCAGGCGTTGCTACGCAACTGATTGTGCAAGCACCAAAGACTACGACAATGACAATGCAACAATTACAGCATGTGATGCGACAGCCTCAACTTGCTGTGTCTCAAGGGCAAGTTGTCCTGGCCAAAGCCGGCCCTGCAGCTCGTGTCATACCAGTAAATGCAGGCCAAGGCTTGAAACAAACAATACAGGTCAGTATTGTACAATTATCTTGTGTTTTAACCCATCTTCTGTGCATGTTTCACTAAGATATTTCAAAAATTCTATACCCCGTAAAATGTCATTGTGGTTGACCGCTAACGACGCGTTGCTAGCGCACAAACTTGGCGCAGAATTGGCGGACTTTTTCGATAGTATTATTTTGTGGTTTTCAGGTTGTGACTGCCACTTCGGCAGCTCAAGCTGGGCTTGTAAGGCCTCAGGTCAGTGTCTCTAGTTCGCTGGCAGGGGCACTAGCTGGTGCGATCAAGGTTACCCCGTCGGGAGCTACTACGAGTGCACAACAACAGGCTATCCTGTCACAGGTGAGCACATTCAAGTCAACTTAGTTCATTGCAGAACCTGCGTAGTGTTTTGTTGTATATATAAATATTTTTCCGCGGTAATTATAGGGAAATAAAGTGATGTTATGGATGTAAATCAATTGTATGAATGTTGTGAGCACAACGGAGTTTTGTCCGGAAATATGAACGAAAATAACCGCGATAGTTGTCTTATAAATGGTTATGTCAGACTTCAGATAGCACTAAAGATTAATTTAACACAGTTTTGCACTTTCATCTTGTTTAATTAGAAAACAACGACTACAAATACAACGTTTCGACAGCTGTCAATGCACGTCATCGTTTAGGGAAAACTTAACAAACATAAATATCACCACGTATTTGTAAATATATTTTTAATCGACATTTTATTGGATTTTTATTAATAATATGCCCCGAAAAAACCATTAGTGTAACTAATAATCTTAATAAATATTTCTATTAAATTATTTTTCATACATTTTGCATGAAATTATTTTGATTTTGGTTTTTACTATTGGCAGCGCTGAAAACAAATGTTACGCGTTTATAGTTGACGTTTCGTAGCGACTCGTACTCTGTAAATGTGTTTTCGTGCAGCAGAACATTGTTTTAATCCGTTTTAGAACTCGTGTAAACGTAATCAAACATGAGGTTATAATTTCTAGTGACATTGCATTGATGACGTGATTGGTTGTGTGACTAAAATACAGTGTAGTTTATTTAAACAAAGTAAAGTTTCTTTGAAAGGTTTAGACCTTTTCGAAGAAACATAAAACGAAGAGTTCTAGATGTGTGGTGTGTTTCTGCAGGTATCTGCCGCTCTTCAGGGTCAGGTACGTCAGTCAGGCAGTCCTGTTCGTATACAGACCACCTCAGGCACGCCACTGGTAGCTGTCACGGTACAGTCCAGTTCACAACAACAGTCGACCAGCAGTAATGAACAGGTGGGTCACCAACGAGTACAGAAAAAACAATAAGCTTTCCTTTTGCAGAATTATTTCTGTAAGCTAACGAGAGATGGTAGCACTTCTAGAAGCTTCCAGAAAGATCTGCAAGCTTCTAGAAGCAAAACAGAGTCATATTTACACACGAATATCATTGATTCTCTTGTCTTTGTTTAGCAATACGCATTGATAAATTATTATCTTGCAAAATTGGATCGGAAAACTTTGATTTAAAAAAACAAATATTGTTAATAACGGGCGGTATAACGCCCGCATTTAGCGATAATTAATACCTAGTTCGAAAAATTAACCAGGAGTAAAATATATTTCTGAAACTTTTTGTTGTAAGTTTAACTTTGAAAATGGCGACAAAAAAATATATGAAAATTTATTATTAAGACCTAACGTTTTATAAAATAAAAATAAAGAAAAGGTTTGTTTGAAACAAAAAAAAAACGTATTTAAAGGAATAATTTGGTTTTATTTTTTATGGTTAAATTCTGTGATATTAGTATATAATACCCTTAATAAGTAGTTAAAATAGTTTATTGGAAATCATCAAGCACACATTGTTTTAAATCGTAGAGAAACAAAATATCCCTAGTAATTCTTTGATTATTACGATAAATTAAAAACTGTTTTAAGATTTACTTATAAATAAATAAAAAAAGCTAGTATAAAAAATAATCTGTATTTATTTTGTAAATATTATATGTATAAATTGATTGTAATAAATTTTTAATTTTTTTGTACATTTTTTTGTTTTGTTTTTCAGTTAGATCCAATTATACATTTAATATTTATCCCGTCGTTTTTCAGTGTAAATGCCGTAAACTAAATGGCGGTTTAATTGATTGTGTTTTTCTTCTTTCCAGATGAAACAATGAAGAAGTGTACATAGATTTTTAAATATAAATACATGAATAGCATAAGATTCATAAGTCATACTTAGAAACATATCATTTCCAAGGTTCCTATTCCATTATGGATAATTTTCCTTGCAAATTTTCTGGAAAAATAGATATTTATTTCGTGCGGTGTAAAACGGGCTTCCAGCTGTCAGTCAGTTGTTCAAGATGGCGGTTATTGTTTGTTTGCATACGGTGCCGGTAAATTCTTGTGATATAATCGGTAAATATCGTGTGATTAATATTATTTTCCATTAGAAAACAATCAAGGAACTATATTTTATTGATACGGTGTGATGTTTGTGCGTTAATAATGCGTGTTTATATATTTTTCATCGTTTGTGATGTGATAAATACAGCAGGCTGTTGTGAATCTGTCAAAGTGATGTCATAAGTGTGCTGCAGAATGTAAGTAATATTCAATATAATTTCATATCATTACCGGCAAGAACTAGTTGTGTTTTCGTTTTATATATTTACGCTTATTATACTTTTATTACATAGTAAAAAAATCTTTACAATTTGATGTGTCAAATAGATTTTTTAAGGGAAAGAATCAGAAGAAAAATAATGTTTTCCTATAAAATTATATCATTTTCATTACGAGCAACTTACAGTAGTGAATAATTATTAAAACTCTTCATTATTGCGCGTCACGAATCAAAATAACAAATAAATTTGAAATATTTCAGATTAGTTCATGTGTAAACATTAATTTGACGTTTGTTTCATGTAAATTTAATAGATTACCCACAATTCACTTCACTGTTTACGTTACTCTAGAACACTTTTAATCGAATAGGTCGTGGTTTACACATATCTATCTGTCCCAATGGACTTGGAATGTATTTGGAATATATGACAGTTCTGTAAAACGGTCTTACTGTGTTTGATAACGTTGAAATACGACTCCCGTTGGACAATATCCATGGTACTGCTGATAAGAAACATTGCGCTGTTGTTTGTATGTATATATTTCATGAACATAGCTGTAAATTAATTCCCTGAATAGGTCGTACAGTAACATCACAACAAGATAACACAGAGCAATGTTCTGGTGAGGGAAAATTAACAGGAATAACAAAACAATGGCTGCTAAGGGATGCACAGGTCCGGCTTTCGATATTTCTGGGCCCCTAAGCAGCAAATAATTAAAATCCAACACATCTCCTTAAATTTTTTACTCTCTTATACATAGTATAAAGGAAGTATAAGAATCATGACAAATTTCGATTGCGAGATTTTGATGGAAATACAGTAGAGTCGCGATTTAGTGAACTAATTCCGGCCAAGCCTGTTCACTTTTTAGGGGTGTTTACATTTTCGGGGTTCTGCTCTCACTCAGATATTTTGAGAAACAACTTATATTCTAGATACCTAAATCAACAGAATTATGTATGTAGGTATATGTAAAATAATAAAAGAGAAGGAAAAATATTGAATCCAAAATGGTTAGTTCAAGTTAATGTGAACTGTTTGTTTCAAAACTTAATCATGAAGATGATTTTTTATTATTTTATTGTAGATTTTCTTTAGTCAATTGTAGATTTGTTTCTTTCCTCTAGAATTTTGTTATTTGCTTGAAAATGACCAAAAAAACATCTGGTCGAAACGTCGCATATCTGTTATCATCTTGAAATATAGTCATTTATTCCAATCATTTTGGATTCAATATTTCTTCTTTTCAAGATCTACAATTGACAAAAGAAAATCTACAATAAAGTAATTTAAAAAAAATACATGTACCTATTACATAATATTATGTATACGTGTATTATGTAATGGGAAGGTACATATAAAAGGTTATTTATTGCAGAAGCGAAAAAAATTAAGTAATATTGGATTGTTTACGCTTTTTTTGAGGTTAATTTTTACTAATTTTGTCGCAAATCATCTAACACGAGCAAACTGCAATATTCTACTAGCAAGCACGGTCACACATTCTCCTTTACCCAGACATTTAATTTTTTTGTTTTATATTCAAGTATTTTCATTTACGCTCCATCTAGATTAATATTTAGTGGGATCCCCCAGAGAAGTATCGCAAATACCATAGTTTACTGTATCGGGGTTTACAGTTGTTCACTATATCGGGACGCAATGATAAAATTTAAGTGTTCACTCTATCGGGTTGTTCATTTAATCGAGAGTTCACTAAATCGCGACTTTACTGTACATGTTTTGAGGTCCCCCGAATACGTTTTGACTATTTTCGCCATGACGTCTGTGTGTGTCTGTAAGTTCATTAACTTCAAAACGAGCAAAGACAGGACAATGAAAATTCATATTTAAAAGTTTATGGATTATACGAAGAGCTGATTAGATTTTGCAACATAATCGCACAACCGGACGAGGAAGTTTACTGAACGTCAAAATCAAACATTGCGAATTATTGGTGAAAATAAAGGGGATATGGAAAAAGTTTTTAACTAAAAGTTATAGGAAACAATAATCTTAAGAAAAAAAATGTGCTATGCATTTTCGTCTATCTTTATCCAATTTTGAGTAAAATGTATTTATATATTGGCATGTATTTAAAATATATATGCTATGTGAAAACAAAACAACGACAAAATATTTACAGAAATATGCATTTGCAATGTCAAATATGTGCCCATTTTAATTGAGTATAAGAAAGTAGTGTGGTGACCACACCAGATTTTTTTTTTAGTTTGTTTTCATTATCAATTTTTCAGAATTCGAATTTGTGAGGCTGCCAAATGGTACCATTGAAAATTGTGTATTTTTATACTAGTTCTGTAAAGCAAGAGTATCATTTTTATCACTCATTGAATCTTCACTTCAAAACGTAGCTTATTTTTTAAAACTAATCTAATTCAGTTCATTCTCTGCTACTGATAATTCCGCGTGCAATGTGCTTGATTTTGTTGCTTTGGAATCATATTTGATCCTTGTCAAACTACACCAATTCCAGTTGTGATTCAGATTCCTCTCATCTTGACTACGCTTGCTGTAACTGAATTTCCCAGCACTGCCTTGTTCTGTTGTAAGATCCTGTCTCTTAATTCACATCCTAAGCTCCATGCTGTCATGACTTTCTGGTATAATATAATTGTTACGCCGGGGATATATCTCACAAATTGCCTGTTGCATCTAGCACCGCTAATAATATCGACATGGCTGCGACGTCTTTTGTTGTTGCCCCGTCGTCACGTGACCCGAATCCTTGCGGAGATGCACGACTGAACAGCACTGTTATATTTACATATAAAGTGTACCAACCCTTAGACGGAAAAACACTGAAACAAAATGAAGATATATACAGTGGAATCCGCGTGTAATGAACTCGCATATAATGTCCATAACATGCTAAATATACTGTATCCAGACAAACAACCAAATCACGTCATTAATGCAATGGGACTAGAAATTATGACGTCATGTTCGGTTACGTTTACACGCGATCTAAAACGGATTAAAACAATGTTCTGCAACACACATTTACAGCGGTATAAGTCGCTACGGAACGTCAATTATAAACGTGTAATATTTGTTTTCAGCACTGCCATTAGTAAAAAGTTTTTTGGAAAAGATTGCTACTTATTTTACATTGGTTACCAATTTAGAAATATACCGGTATTATAGAATGTAGTGTTTTAACATTTCGCCAAATTAGATGTTCATATGCTAGAGAATTAGATGAAATCTTAATAATAACGATCTGTTTTCAGTAATTGTAACTTATTTCGTATTATTTTCTCATTATATATAGGTTATCGCGGGTCAGAGATTAACGAATAACATCACGGTGATTGAATTTATATTTCACAATTCAGTTGAGCATAAACAGCTGTAATGAAGACAGTATTGTGACGAACAATATACAAAATGCAAGTGAAATATGTGTTGTTTGTGATTTACTGTACAGTGCACTTGGCAGATTCCCAGGAGTACTGTAATATCGACGGATTAAGAAAAGGATACGCATTTTGTACACCAAGACATACCACACTTTGATTTGATCATGTACCTAGAATATCTCAGCGAATAACCTATATTGATCTAAGCGGACAGCCACTCAAACAGTTACCACACAATGCGTTTCGCAATGTTACTATTCAAAATGCCATAACCAAGATCTATATCAGCAACTGTCAAATACAGCGTATAGATGCTGATGCATTTGTGAATTTGGTCAGTTTGAAATATTTATACCTCCATGACAATCATGTTTCTCGGTTTGAGACTGGAACGTTTCAGCACATAAAACAACTTATTGGATTAGTTGCGGATTACAATAAGATCGAGATATTACAAGCTGGGTTGTTCCACGATTTGGCCCATTTGAAAGAAGTTACGTTTCAAAACAATAGGATTGCGTGCATTGACAAGGATACATTCCAAAATACGCCGTCGTTGGTTTATATCGATGTGGAATATAACGAACTGGAGTATCTGAGTCCGTTGTTTACGGATAATTTCGTTAATATCACGCGGCTACTTCTGCAAGAGAATCCTTGGCATTGCGATTGCAATCTGAGAGAGTTGTATGCGAAAAACAGAGAAAGAACACCGAAATATGCGGAGACCGAACCAATATGTCAAAATCCGCCAGCACTTCGCGGATTGCGCATTGCTGATCTGACCAGCGACGCTTTCAAATGTGACGCAGGAATCATCTTCCCGAAGAATCACACCAGAATGGTGACTCCGGGTTCCAATGTCACGCTGTCATCTGCCGCGCACGGAGATCAGTGAGTATTGACACATTATAGGGCGTGGTACTCATTGGTTGTCACTAATTCTTGTACTTTGGTATTTAAGTAGCAACGGATCCAGTTCCGATGAGGACAATGCGTAGAGACAAGTAGACGAGAACGATGAACCTGAAATGTATTCGTTGAATTTAAGAGAAATAAGTTCAAGTTCACCCTTCGATATTTATATTTTGCATATCTACTTTGAGAAATAGTAATCCAGCATCTAGTGATTGTAAATGTACGTTATTTTATACTAGGAATAAAATATTAGAATATGACAAGTCTATTGCTTTTCTATACGTAGACTTTGCATTATAAAACGACAGTTGATTGATTTGGACATGACAGTCCATGGTCGATATGGACTTTCAGCCGTGGTTCATTTTAAGCAGACTGCTTCATTTGATGTCAGCACAGAATTACCAGGGATAAAAAGGAAAGAATATAGAATATATGTTACAAGGATTGTACAAAATTTGTAGTCAACATTGGCACATTTCGTTTGCATATTAAAGTGGACTGTAAGTCTGCAGATATGACAAATGATTTCTGTTAACATAAAGATCAAAAGTGCAGACATATGTTACGGATCAGAGCAACCAGATCGTGGCTAACGTATATGAATTTACTCTAAAAATCCACAATAGATACTAGCAGAATCCAGGAGAGTCCAATATTTTACTACATTTTTGTTTTGATGTACTTTGGAATTGAACAAAATAATAAAAATTTAAAAATAATGCTCTATTTTGAATAATTGCAATTTATTTCTAACATTTTCGCATTTTATATAGGTTATCATGGGCCAAAGGTTAGATGGCATTGGTCTAATCTACTCCAGGAATGATTTTATAATGATTTTTTCTTTTGCTATTATTATTAAGGGACAAATTAAATTCATCGACTGGTACAATTATTATGTGATAGAGGTAGTATTTATCAACAAACCCTTATAAATAAAAACGTAACAATATGGATACAAATAAGGGTAAAATATGATAGTTGCAACAACGATTCGTTGAAGTTTCACTAGATTATTATTTTTTATTCCTTGTATAAAATAATGTACATTTACAATTTCTAGATATTAGATTACTATTTCTCAAAGTACAAAATAAAAATATCAATGGTCAACTTGAACTGATATCTCATAAATTGCACATATAGATTTCTGATACAACATTCTCCTTGGCTCCTAGTTGTCTTCGCATTGTCCTCATCGGTATTGGATCCCAAAATCCTCTCACAACAAATAACTACTTATTACAGTCTATAATAAAACCAATCCGAATATTACAATTTAGAGAATTCAGTTCAGCATTGCCGGTGAAATGTGTTGAACATTATTTCGTAATATCATCTATAGTCAAAGTTGTCGTGGACTTTTGTATATCATCTGTGTTGTAAGCAGTACAGGAATACTCGCCCAGAAGTTCTTCTTGCACCATGAATGTGTAATTCAGATAATGCATGCTCGAATCTCTGTTTGAGAAGAAATCATATCTAGCAATAATATGGGAATTTCTGTGCCATTCCATATTTGGCACTGGAACAGCAAACACTGCACAGGATAGAGTAACATTGGAACCCAGAATCACCATTTTGGTACCATTCTGCGGACCGATAATCCGTGCGTTACAACTGAACGAATAGCTGGTCAGATCAGCAAATGTTCTACCTCGGATTCTTGGTGGATTTTGGCATATTAGTTTCGGTTCTCCATATCTCGATTTTCTTACTTTGTTTTTCGTATAAAATTCCCGCAAGTTGCAATTACAGTTCCAAGGATTATCTCCAACATACAGGTTGCTAATATTAACGAAATTATCCGTGAATAACGGACTCAGATACTCTAGTTTATTAAACTGCAGATTGATTTGCTTCAAAAACGGTGTATTGCGAAACGTGTCTTTGTCAATGCCCGTTATGCTGTTGTTTCTAAAAGACGCTTCTTTTAAATAAATCAAATTGTGAAACAACCCAGTTTGTAGTTTGTCGATCTTGTTGGAGCCCATCCAAAATCGCATCAGTTTTTTCGTATGCTCAAACGTTCCAGTCTCCAAACGAGCAATGCTATTACCCGATATGTTTAAATATTCCAGACTGTCCAAATTCAGAAATGCTTCAACATCTATATGGTGGATTTGACAAAGGGCAAGGTTAATGGTCTGTAATTCATTTTGAGTCGTAATATTTTGAAAGGCATTGCTGGGTAACTGTTTGAGTGGCTGCTCGTTGAGATTAATATACTCGATTCGGTGAGCAATTCTCGGCATATAATCAAATGTATGATTGGTATCACTGGGTGAACAATATGCGTATTGGTTTGATGGTCCTTTAAATCTGCAGTATTCTTGAGAGTCTGCCACGTGCAGTATTAACAGCACTGCACAGTAAATCACAAACAACACAGTTTTCACTTGCATTATGTACACTTTTCACCACAACACTTGTCTTCATTAGCAACTGTTTCTGTTCAACTGAATTGTGAAATAAAAATACAATCATTATAAAATCATTCCTGGAGTAGATTAGAGCAAGGTCATCTAACCTCTGGCCCACATGATAACCTATACAAAACGCCAAAATGTTAGAATTAGATTGCAATTATTCAAAACAGAGCATTATTTTTAAATTTTTATTGTTTTCTTCAATTCCAAAGTACATCAAAACAAAAATGTAGCAAAATATTGGACACTAATGGATTCTGCTAGTATTTAGTGTGGATTTTTAGAGTAAATTCGTATACTTTTGCGGATCTTTTTCTTATTTATCACTAATGAATGTTATGCACTGAAACAAACACAGTTGTAGTAAAATCACATTTGCTGCAACCACTTTTATTATTATCTAAATCCTTCAAATGACAAAAATGGCTACCGTTTTCAAACGGGAATCGGTCTAAGAACTGTGTTTTCCAAGGTTTTATTTCGCTTGACGTGGTAAGGAAATAGGTTATGATCTTATAACCGTACTGCACTCTATCGGTTCAAAAAGCTATTACCAGTTTATCACAGACTTACTCTACATATCGATAATTGGTAACTGTATTTGTAACATTGTCTAGCCATCGGTCTGACTTTGACAGGTTCAGAAACATCGATTAAAACCAGCTCATCGAATATTCAACAATCCAAGTATTTGTCGGCCATTTTGTGTGTGTCAGCAAGAAATAAAATGGTGCTTTGATGTAATCAGACAGAACCATCGATGTGAAACAGCAGATTTTCAAGTGTAGTACCATCAACTGTATTAATATTCATGCATCTTCACTACATTATAAACTGTTTAAAATTAATGAACCCCTGATTTATTCATGATGGTGTATTCTCCAGAGAAGAAGAATGTTTCAGACTGATGGCTCATGCATATGTTACGGTAAAAGCTTGGAGCATAAGTAAATCTATACACGTACTAGTAAAAGTATACAGACCGACCTTGTTTAACCATTTCATTTTTTTTGGCCATTTTCTATAAATTGATCCATAATTTCCGTAATTGTCAAGCTCGTTATAACGAATCTTTGTAAATTTAGCGCTTTTTGGGGGAGTCGAATCGAAGTACTCAATCTTCTCCTATTCTTATCCTACTCGGATTGTATACTTTTACTAGTCAGTGTATGCATTGAACTGAAACGATGCTCTCGATATATTTGTACTTTCATATCCACAGTAGTTTTAGATAAAAAAAAATCATTAATGCTCTTTGCTAAATAATGAAATATCGTTTGAACAGTAATGAGTATATAATTATTTTCGAACTTTAATATTTTATAAAATAATGTCTAGGAAACCGGTAAAACTGCTGTTCAATGGAATTATATTTATATCACGATATTCTGCAATATATGTTATCGTATAAATCAGCCTTGAAATGGGCGTGATGCATCTAATAAATCAATTGCATTGTTATCTGTTGAACATTCAAAACGGTGGGCGTCATATGTGTCTACCAAGTGAGCTTTAGATCATTTGTGATTCATATCCGTCATGTAAATCCTACATTGGATTGTTGTACATTCAGAGTAATGGGTGGTGTATGTGTCTATCTATTGGCACGTCCACCGCAACGCCAGCCCATGCCGTCGCTAGCTCCTGTGCATTCATTCGACGATTTCTAATGCCTGTGGCACACCTATCGGGCAGCATCGTACAGCATCCGATGAAACAACAGAAGATCTACGACGAAAAACAGCAGCTCCTCTATTTTCATACGATGAAAAAATAATCGCGTCTAATTTCACACGTATCTTTTGTGTCTCATTTCACGGTAGTTTATATTTTGGGCTGAAAATCGGAAACATGCTGTTGTTTCATCGTGTTTTCGGACGATGCTGGGCGATCGGATAATGATAGTCAAAGTTCTCAGTTCGCCCGCTGTGCCCTAAAAGCATATTCATCACGCGAAACTTTACTCAAGACTAAAAGTCAAAGCGTGAATTAGATTTCACTGCATGGGAGGTCATTGATCCCAGCGGGAGTTCTCCGAAAAGTACGACAGCTTTTGACGCAAGCTTCCGGCAAATTAAGCCCTCTTCCAAAAGATGGATGGAATCCCGAGGCGTTAAGAAATAGGAACACCAATTATGCGCATCATTGGATCATTGAACCATTTAATGACTCTGTATTCTTCTCTAGCAAATTAGCTCCGTCAACCCGAGGATTTCAAAATCCTTGAAGAATTAATCTTTCTCATTTCGTATGGCTATTGAAGAGGAAAATAATTAAATTCTACTTTACAGCATTGATTAAGCATGGATTTCTGAAAATCCTGCAGTTGAAATTAGTATTTTCCGTGTTGCTCTTTGGGAGAATGCAATAAAAAACAAATTACTCTTGATTCCTAATTGCCATCTCGTCTTTTTTCGCTGTTCTCTGCTTGGAATTTCCATATGAAAAACGGCTTTATTTGTACGCTTCTCTTTCGATGCAATTTCCGTCCAGATTTTCCAATAGTCTACTGAAAATAAAATGTCGAAATCATAGATTAAATTTGCCAAATGGAAAGAAACGAATAGAGCATACATTGCCAATATTTGTAAATTTAATATTTGTGTTTGTATACGAAAAGATTAATTTGAAAAACAGATTCAGTAGAGACTTTTTAATAAAGATTGCTAGCTCGATACTAAATACACTACTTGAGAACTAGTAAATGTTGAAACAATATTTGACACTAGTGGTATATAGTAATTCTATAGCAATATACAAGTTTTTTAGTAACACAATATTGAATTTAGTAGACAAAATTAGTATGACTTAGATAGTGCAGTTAGTTACTATGTAGATAGCATTTTTTCGTACTGAAAATAGTGTAAATAGTTCTGTATATTTGCAAATAGTAACTTTATGTATTTGTTTATTTCGTAAATAATAAATATCTATTTTAAAGTGAAAAATATATACGTTTTTTTCAGTGATCACACATATTTTCGCTTCTCGAATTGGCTGCTTTCCAAAATCATACCAACACATCATATATCATTCAAGAAGGCCTTAAAAATAAATCTATATCATCACATATATATATATATATATATATATATATATATATATATATATATATATATATAAAATCTATATTTCAAAATATATGTTTGTACATATAATACCATTCTCATCAAAATACACTGACTGATAATATTTCAACATAGACATCTATTCTGCCTGAATCACTCTATGCCTTGTGAACAGGTCCGGCAGCAGGGGTTTCAATTCAAAATCATCAATATGACATTTTTATCCTACTTTGAATAAAAAAATCTCGCAATCGACATTTCTCATGATTCCTATACTTTCTTGAACTATATATAAGAAAGTAATGAAGACGATATGAATTTACTTCCTTTATTTAACTATGTAGAAGAACGTAATAAAGGTGATATGAATTTATCCCAGCTCTTAGACTGTCCAGAGAATGAATCATTGACGTATTGGACACAAGTACTTATTGATCAGATGGTGGTTTCATTTGAGAATCAATGATATTCGAGCTGTTTTAGGACGAGACAAAACCAATTTATTGATCTGATTACGGTTCTGTGTTTGCGTGAATTCTGTGCGTAAATAATGGCACTGACTGCTGGTGCCATTAGGGCCTACACGATTCATTCACCAGTGTTTCCTGTGTTATCGTATCGACGAGATTTGTATTATATTTGTACGCAGCATTTGTCAGAAGACCAGTGCATTTAAAACTAAACAGAATTTGTCGTACTACCTGTATTTCTATGAATCTAGTTAGAGTAAAATCTTCGTTTAACGCTGATTCGTAATAGCGCTGTTTTATAAAACTCCTCCCGAAAAAACACTTAAATTTACAATCAATCGTTATAAAGTCATTCATATAGACACAATTACGGAAATTACGAATTAATTTATAGATACTGACCCAATGTTAAAAGTGACCTCGTATAATGCTGTTTTGTGTAACGCTCTGTCTTCACGGACCGCTTCGAGTGTATACTTTTACTAGTCCGAGTATAGATTTACTGTGCTTTAAGCTATTACCGTAACATATGCAAGAAACATCAGTCGTCTGAGGACGCGGTAATTCTAAATATGCGTTGTTCACTTCGTTTTACACTGTTAATCGCTTTACGCGCTTTTCTTTGTGCGTCCTCGGCTATTTTAAAATAAATTAATTTTCATTATTGTGTGAAATAATCCTGCACCTGTACTTGCATATCTGTTGAGTTGGTTGCATAACCGGAAGGCGGTTTTTGCTAGACAAGTAAGATTTCGTGTTACACTGGGGTTCCTGCAATCAGAGCGTTTAACGAGAGAGCATTATAAGTAGGTTATTTCAGTACTGGATCATTTTCTATAAACTGATCCATAATTTCCGTAATTGTGTCGATATGAAGCGCGCGATTTATTGTAAATTTATCACTTTTTGCGAATGTTCACGAAAAAACCGCATATATTATATTATATTGCACTAAAATGCATCTGAAGATCAAATTCAGTGTGATGTTTACGTTGAATGCGTGTTTTGGCAGCAAATACATAAATACTAAAACATTTATTATACTAATACTATAAACTAAAATACTAACTTTATGCTTTGTATATTTGAAGATAAACATCGTTCTACATATTTTATTCTGTGCTGTTATTTTAATTCTCGATTTAGAATTCCCGCGTTGCGTGACTGAAATGATTAAAAAAATCGCTGGGAAATTGTATTATAAACCTGTTGCCATCGCGCTTAATACTAACACGACACTGACATCCAGGCACGGTCCCACGAGGGGGGGGGGAAATTGTCAGTCCACGTGTCTTCAAGCTGAAGCATTTCATTAAAATTGAGTGCTGTCATTCTGAGTTTCGTAAACTCCACCATAGATGTCAGACCTGGTATGGACGTACTACAAGCTACGGATATTGACGTATTTCTGCTGAAAGTTGCTTCGCAAGTACCCGATCCACAGGCCATGATATCGCCGGTGCTATCCATGAAAGCAAAACGCGGGGAAATTATGGAAATTAAAGGTTTTTCATTCCATTCCGGGCTGGAAAAATCTAATTTCGAGATTCACAGTGAACAAACACGCCTACCAGTTAAAATTATCAACGCAGCGGCACTCAACAAGTGCTGCGTATTGATCGTTGTTTGCTGTGGAATTGCATCATCGCAGTGAACTTCGATGAAATATCAGAACGCATCCAGACTAACATGAGACACAAGAGATACATGTGAAAAGTGACACATTTGTTTTTCTTCGAAATGCTCGTCGATGAAAATAGAGGAGCTGCTATTTTTCATCAAAGACGGCTGCGTTCTATTGTTTCATCGAAGTTTTCTTCGATGCTCTTCGATAGGCTAATATCCTGAGCAATTTTCATCAATATGCAAGAAATGTTACTACATTTTTGTTAAACATTAAACTACTTTATGTCTTTTTACTTTTGCTAAATTATACAACACTGAATGTTTGACCAGCACTGGTATTTTTTTGTAATTAAGGGCTTTAACACTCTACCAGCCAGTTAACAATTTAAATATACAAAAAGTACAAAAAAATTGTGCTGCGGAAAAAATTAATAAAGTTTGGGTTTAATTTTGTATTTGTTTGCAATTTAAATAGTCGCTTTAAAATTACAAAAAAAGAGTGGTTTGTTTAATACTTGATAGGACACTGCAGTTCATTGTTCAATTTTGAATTATTTTTAATGGACAATCATAAAAAAAATGTTGAATTTTTATGGTCTAATATTTCTTACGTACGATTTTACGTAAACTTGTAATATAAGGAGAAATGATCTACTGAATTGTGAGGTGATTGTGGAGAAATGAAGCATCTGCTACCCCAGTAATAGGGAAGACGTGTTGTTATGTATGTATGATCTACTTTAAAATATTAGTAATTATTTCACATTACCAATTTGTGTCCTGAAATTCAAAATCTTCATGTGATAGCCATTTCTCGGGCAGTCTAACATCAAGATCACCGCGAAAATGTGGTTAAACTCCGATGGAAAGCCTTGCTTTGGGAAAAATGTCTTATGAAGTTTGTTGTCATATCCTCCAGGACCCAAAGTCTCCGAATATTTCAGACGGAAAACCACGAACATAGCGAGAGACAAAAAAGTTTACTCAATAAAACTGTTTTCACTTCTATTTCTTCCTCTGTTCTTCCTCCGAGTATATGTGGCCGCTTTTAGTATCACCGAACGCCGACTCCCCAGAAACTCCTGAAAGTATAAACTCTTAGCAATTTCAAACTAAATTATATAGACGACCATAGTTGTTTTAGCAAAACTTCTAAATCGGGGAGTCCATTTAATTTTTCTTTTCTGAATCGTCGTGCTCTTAAAACCTAAAAAGTTCTTCTTCAATGGAAGTTGTTTCGGAGCATTTTTATTTATAAGTTAACACGAAGTTAATCTTCTGATGCTAGATTTTAGCGAGGTTGAATTTAAATCTGAGGATTTTAAAATGCTATGCTATTGGAATCCGTATTTCCTTGTAATAATCAAGAGTTATTGCCTTTATTTATTTTTCGAATATTTAAGTTGAAGCCACAATTATTAATTAATTTTTACAAATTTGCATATTTCATTACGTATTTGCTAACTTCCTAATGACATAAATCTTCGAACTTTCTCAATTAGATTAAGGCCTGTGAGAGTACAATCGTACGGCTGTTTGAATATCTACAATTGAAATGATCGGCAGCAAGTACTTCTTAGCTAATTCAATCGAGCCACTCATTGTGCGAAATGAATTATGTATTCCTGAAAGTTGCGTAGAAGGCAAAATTAATTCGGTCCGAAAATATCAGAGCCGGATTTGCGCCCAAGCCAACGAGGCCCTCCAAAATAATGGGCCCGATCGCCGGGGCCAGTAATACTTTTCTGTTTCAAATGGTTAAAGAATAAAACAGTAATTTTTGTTTAAATAATTTCATTTTCACTGCTTTATAAAGACAGTTATCAACAAATATACCTAATTGTGTGAATTTTCATTAATTTAGTTTTTTTTTTTTAGCTCATCGACCTCCTGTCGAAGAGCTATAGTGTTCGGTACGATGTCTGTAGCATCTTCCGATTTCAAAATTTTTTGCACAGAAATCCCGGACAGACCCCCTGGACCACGAAATGACTATTACAACATATGTCCGTATGTATGTCGCTCGTCCGCTCGCTCGCTCGCTCGCTCTCTCGTACGAGATTTTTTGTTCCACCCAGATCTCCTAAACTACCCAACGGATTTTTATGAAATTTTTTCTGCAGATACGTGTCATGGACTAGTTGTGTTTTAAATTTGTTGTTTTGTTTGCGACCTAGGCACCTACGATTTTAAAAGTGAATTTAGATAAATAATAATTTGTGATATATTCAGACTTGCACATACGTCGATGAGCTGCAGGCATGGGTGACTAACCCATTCTTTGAATACTAGTTTTTAATCAAAACCGCATTGTGGAAAATCAGAATTTATTTAGGGTAGCTACTTAGGATTATGCTACTTTATACCTAAATTGATTCTTCAAACCGTTAACTTTAAGTGGAACTTCCAATATATAAAAAATTCATCAGCAAAAATCAATAGCTACCGACTTCGTTACACAAAAAGACCCTTCAAAAGCCTCAATTAAAGTATGCTAATTTCATGTGTTTTTACCAAACGTAGATTAGTGGAAACTTGTTAGATTACGTAGATCCAATATATTTTTTAAACAGCAATTTGTACATTATGTTTAAAAGCGTTTGATATTGGTCTGACAAAAATTTGGAACATTTTCCTTCTATGCAAAGAATTTGGAACATTTGTGATTTTCATAATGTTTTTTATCGCATTTCTGCTTTTAACTGTGCTTTTTTTCGTTCCCTTTTTCTATTTTACATGACACAAGAGTTAAATACTATTTTTCAATTCCAGATTCAAGATGAAGCTACTCCTTGTTGAAGCAGAATTAGAGGTTTGTGAAATTCGTACATTGTACTATGTGTTCTAGGCTGTTTTTTACACATATTAAGGATGGATTCCTTAGGGATGGTAAGGGTAGAGACCCGCTTTTCCATTCCTGTGCACGCTTGGCTGATATTTAACGATATTTCGATGCAAACTAATGCAGAAGAAGAAATTGTCCGACGTTACTTATTGCCTAGCCTTAATCCTATTGCGCATAATTGCTGGAATGGTCAAATAATTGTGTTATCCCGGCCGAACCCTTGCCACTGGTCATTACGGACCTTGCAGTCCTTCGGAGAGCAGGCCAGGCCTTTCCCGAACAAGGTATATTCCCAAAAAAAAAACACAGGTTTACAATGCCCAGCAGTTAAATTCGATGCCACACTTAATGGAGAATTTACGTAAGAATATTACAAATTTTAAGACTGAATTAGCTGAGGTTTCCTACAACTTAACTTAACTCTGTCGTACGACTTCTGCTAAAGAGTAGTCCACTTTTATTTGCTCGAATTTTTGAGTTTTCTAATGTCTTCTTTCGGAATCCTCTAGCTTACTGGATTACCGAGTAAATTCTCCGTTATTACCGGCCTGACAGCCCATGTAAGGGCGGGTAGGTTACTAGTAGTGTGGTCACAGGCCCGATAGGCCTATGGACGGTGACTGATTTAACTCATTTGTCCCGGGAACGCGAAAGGGATACACAGGAAATGAGGCCATTATTTCCAGTTGATGTGGTTGGAAATTAATTTCACTTTCACGAATTAACCCCAGGAGAAAATAATTCACTTCAATTCACAGGCTTTTGTGAAATAAATTAGGTTTCTTTCATCCTGTCCATCGAGAAGATCTTTCATCTTTTATTGATCTGCAATGCCATGTGCTTTTTTGCTGATTTGCCAAATGGATTTCTTCTTTGGCATCAGAGGAATATTGTTCTGTATTTATCATTTGCAATTTGTCATTTGGGGACAATGATTTGGGAGGGAAGCATTGTATTTGGAAGGGTAAAAGGTAGCGAAATGTCGATGGAAAGTTTCGCTGTAATAATTAGCAACGAACATTGAACACATTTGGCTGAAATTCTGTAGCATATGCGACAAAAAGCTAATTATAACTGGGGGTAATTATAATGAAAGCACTTCATAAAACATTTACACATATAATGGCACAACGGTTTTGGGTATACATTTTAACAGATTAAATACATCAAACAAAAAGTTCAACAAGAGAACATCTGCTACCAGGGTTACAAATAAAACAACAAACCACAACCCAACCCCCCATAAAAGGGGGCCATTTATGTTCGTAGATATTCCTGTACTTTTGGAGAACAATTCATTTGTTTGAATTGGTTTTTATTACCAAATATAATGGAAGTAAGGACAATTATACAAATATCAGTAATTAAATAGACTATTTGCACATGTCGAAATTACAAATATGCTATCTTAGACTACTAGCAATTAAGCCCGACGAAGCAGACAATAGTCTGAGTCGCTATTTATTAATTAATTTCATAGGTTTATATCATAAATACGTTCATTAAAATGTAAGGAAAGGAAGAATTCTGTGGACGTGGCATTTCTGGCGAAAACTTGGTCTATCGCAGAAACTACCTAGGGTTTTGTTCAATTTATAATATTCCATAACGTGATAAAAAATAAAGGGTATGCTATCCCAGTAATGGGAAAGGCGTGATGCTTGCTGCATAATCTGCGTTGCAGTTCTCCACAAAAGACGCAGAATGTTTCGACAGTTGTTTAAAATTGCTGACATTTGTCAATAAGTCTGGTATTACTTCCCGAAATGCAAAGATTAGAACTAATTTTTTATTTAGCTAGTGTCACGATCATTTTGAAAACTTTGAAACGTTCCTTTTGACTACTTCTTGCAATATTGTGACTGAAGAAATCAACCGAGACTCCTTGATGATATCGCGTGATATGCTTTCGTAGTTTTAACTCAACGTTTTAAGGAATCACCTATGTATTTTTCAGTCTAGATTTGAGAATCTGTTTACCAGTTGTGGAACGTCTGGAATTCACCGTTACAGTTGGAAAGCCAAGGGTATGGTACGGTGGGGCCTGCTCCCAACAGATATGAACACACAAGAGAGTTGTTATTAATTTCATCTTTGTCTCGTGCATCCGAGCATTTGGAATTTAATTCCCAAGAGAATTGTTCGCATTTGAACCGCGGCGAACGAATTTAGATACAAACACGCGCGAGTTCTGCGTCATTCGGCCATGTTTGTAAATCCAATGGTGGAGAACGAGAAAAAGTATTAAAAACTTGGGGTATTTTAACTAGCGAAAATGGAATATTTGTTGGAGTACTGAGGAATTATTTGCTGGACGCAGAATGTATACCAGTTTGCCAAGAACAGTTACGCTGAAATCCGATTCGAGTGAACTTGAAGGGCCCAGGAATTTGGTCCACTATAAACGAGTGTACAATTATAAAGCCCATTATTCAGAGGAACAAAACAAAATGCTTGTTTCTTTTAACCCAAAAAGACAGGTCGAAATTTGGTTGGCTGCGAAAATGCATTCAATCCGCTTTTTGTCTGACGAAGGTGTTTAATATGTTTTATATTTAGTTGGGATTCAGAGATACGTTGATTTTAATCGTTTTTATTATATACGAGTTCAGTGTAACTGGGGTCGACTGTAGATAGGACGCCAATGTTGAATTATCCTTGACTATGTAGCAAGAAATGATGCAATGCCCCGTCAGGATCTTCCAAACAGTGATATCAGATACAGGAACGGTTCATTCCAGTCCGGGTAAATTGTTCCATGCTCCTAGCTGGTAATGGTTAATATCTGTAATGCCAATATCCCGAAACTTCGCCCTCCCCCAGACGTTGTAATCTATAATGACACTTGAGATCCAGCCCGAAATTCATTAGCTCCGCGAGTCATTAGACGTTATTTGTCAAGCAATACCGAGTAGCGACTTGTATGAATTCCGTTATTAACTTGCGAAATTATTTGTTCATATCGACTAATTCTCCTTCCATTTCAAATGTAAGCCTGTACGAACAAATATTTCTTGTTTGGCTTCCATTTCGAAAAGATTTGAGCACTTATAAATACACGGAAAGTATCCAAATATATGCCGCTACCATCTACAGTAAGGCCATGCTACTTCGAATAACCGCTAAATTTTCGATGATTCGTTTTAACGCGATTCATGAAGATACAATTACGGAAATTATGGATCAATTGTTAGAAAATGCCGCCCAGTATTACAATGATCTTGTGTAACGATGTTTCGTTGAACGCTCTATGTTCACGACAGCGTTACACGACGTGTTGTTTTATCGATACGTTTTCGTCAGGTTTATATGCGACGGCAAACAGACGATAAGGTTGTCTTTATTGTGTTTAGCTAGCAGTATATTTAGCGAAAATACACACACTCGCATTGCAAACGGGAACAAGCAGGCAATTTGTCGGACTTAACGGACACACAGCGAACAATGTTTACCAACGTTAAAAAGTAAAAAAACACCAGTTGCAAACGAAATACCCTTGTGCATTTGCGGGAAAATTAATACCCCACAAAGAAGGGCTTTATATTTTCGTTTTTTGTCAATGTTTCCCGTGCAATTGTTGAGAATACACGGAGCAGTGATGCCACAACAACAAAAATACAACTACTGAATAAAATAGCAAAAAAAAACCTCGGAATGATGAGGATTATTGATAGCGCTGGACTTGCTTCCAAAGATCGCGAGGCCTAGTATTCTTTGGAAACCTTTCAGATCTACTATTAACGAGAAAAAAATTCGTGGAAATGAATTATTCTTTTTTTTTTGCTCGTCAGGTTTATAAAGTTTCAGTGCCACTGATCGACTACTTCCGGTGCGCGAAGCGATGAGGAAACCGCTAATGCATTTACTCGTTAGTTTTCGTTCTCTCTTTTCGTCTTTTATTTCCGCTTTTTGTGTTTATTTTTTCGTTGGATGTTCGTGTTCCAATGTGGCTGACACCTATGTACTAGGTTTAGAACTACACAACATCGTAGTCTGCAAGATAATGCTTGATGCTATCGGAGAACATGCTCAATGTTTCTGCTCAATTTGACAGTTGGCTGGTATGGAAAATTCTGTAGTTTTCTACGCTTTTAATCGAGAAGATCTGGATTTTTTCTAGCAATACTCTTAATGACAATATTAATAGAAAAAAATGTTTTGACACTTCACAAAGTTATCATTCCTAAGTGACCTACTAATAAACATAATGAGTGCTATTCAAAGCCCGATACTAACGAATCAATTAAGAGCTCCTCAATGTTTCTACTCAAATCGACCCTGTTGCTATTAGCTATGCTATAAAACACAATTTTTTATAGTATCTGTGCCAAATTTAGGAGAAAAGATTAGTAACTTTTAGTATCGAGCTCTCAGTGAGTTAAAATTTAATTGATTCGATCCTTAATTCAGTACAAAGTTGTCAGTTGACAGCTTGGCCAAGTTTAGAAAGGTTTAAAAAGTCTTGAGACAATTTGTTGTTCATATTCACATTCTTCCAATAACTGGCCCGCTACATTTGACATTCTGGATAGATGGATCAATGGAGAATATTCACGGAGATACTGTTTTTGAATTGTTGTATTTTTATACGCCGTGCAGTCACGTGTAAAACAAAAGAGTATTTGTTTTGTCGTATCAAAACAACGGAGAATATTTATTCTTGAAACATTGCACAAGCGTGGTCTAATTCGAGAATCAATGATAGAAGAATTGAAGCGTATTGCTAGGATAGAAATCAACGATTTATTTGCGCAACAATAGTTGTAATGGAGCGTGATGTTATGTGTGTTAATTATTGTTGAATTTCAACAAGTATCACAGATAGAATCAGCTGATTTGTGGTCTTAGAAATGCATGTTTAATTCCAGGAGTCAAGACATTATCTATAATCGTTTTTTATTCTCGAATTAAATATTGTCCATGGAATCAAAGATGAGTATTACAAAATATATGAAACTGGTACAACATATAATTCCTGCTATTGCAATATTTGACAACTAACGTAACAAAACATTTGGAGGACTTGTATTTGGAAACAACTCCTCAGCAATGTTTCACCTGAATTACAGATGAATTCGTCCACAACACATTTACCTCAAAGTTTTACCCCCAGAAATGTACGTAAACATATTCATCACGAAATATTTCGAAATAAACAAAGACCAGAATAAAACCTGAACTGGCGAGGCTACACAAAAGAAGCGAATGAAACAATACGAAAAGAAAGTTTTGTCCGCGTGGCATCAGATAACAAATATGTCCCGGCTACCTGGCCATAAAAATGTATCATTCTGGGAGCGGAAAAAACTCCTAACTTGTCAACTTTTTACATGCTAAAGCTTCCCATATCTTATGAAGGGGAAAGTTTCTTCGGAATGAAGAATTATCCGCCAGAGAAGAAGTAGCGAGTCTATTTATTATAATGACATATGGTGGCATTGCATTTTCAAGAATGTGTTGTGGAAATAAATCACCATGTCTCGCGGCTGGATTAAATAACAACAAGATGGCGTAGTAAGCTTGTAATAAAATACTTTCGCTTGTCTTGCACCCTTCAACGATTACTTTCTAGCAGATGGACTCCGTTTTGGAAGGCTCTGATCCTTTCATCATCATTTTCGTTGCTGGTGTAGCAACAATTATTTCATAAAGAAACTAAATTCTAGATAGTTTCTGGGATGGACTAATTCTTTGCCAGCACTTCGTCCACAGAACTCTGGTCTTCGTTCCATATATTTTAACGAATGTTTCTGTGATAGACTATCATTATCCGGACCGCAAGACAATGACCGTTTTGCATAAGATAACCATGAATATTCTACAGGATACCCCTCCACCGTTATTTCCAAATGGAGAGCATATCATTTCTCTATCCCGGCATCGTCCATTCCGGTTACACAATTCTCGAGCTTCGGTCAACCGTGGATAATACGAATCAGGAGAAATCAACGCAGAATGTAACGGTCTTCGATGGGTACAAAAACCGGAAGCGGTTCCGGGTTCCGGTTAACGCCGGAGCCGCGAACCGGAGCACTGGCCCTGTGAGTCGTGTGTGCTTGTGGATTATTCAGCTCGACCGGCTATCGAATTGGAAAGATTTCCTCCATTTGTGCCGTCGGACGAAAGGAGTGGATATGGAACTCTTTAGAACTGCGCATGCGTGCACGCTCGTGTGTGAGTGTGAAACAAAGCAGAAGATGCACCAGGAAGGAAACAAAATTGCAATCTTAAAGCGTTTAGCGATTTTATTCGTCGTTTTGGCATTCCCATCCAAAGAGCTCATTTAAAATAGATCAACTTTGCCGGCAGATCTTATGTATGTGTCAATAAAGATACAAAGCCTACCTTTGTGCTCTTAATGTGCACCTCGATTAACGCGCTCATTCGCTATAACGCGCTTCTCTTGAACCCCTCGAAAAAGTGCTAAGTTATGATGATTTGTTTATATATATATATATATATATATATATATATATATATATATATATATATATATATATATATATATATATATATACTGTGTGTCTCATGACGATCTACACATAGGAACGTTGCGCGCTCATTTGATTTTTAAATCAAAATATTAATCTGGTTGTTTTTGTTCTTTTTTTTGTAATTGAAATGTGAATTTGACGTTTAAATCCGTTGAAAATGTACTATTACATCGAATATGTTACAAAATTATACTAGAATATCAAAGGAAATAAAATAGTAAGTATAAAATTAACAATTATGCTGTCTAGACTGTAAAAATCTAAAACGATCAAATTAATATTTCACGATCAAGAGCGTATGCAACGTTCCTATGTGTAGATCGTCATGAGATACACGGTATATATATATATATATATATATATATATATATATATATATATATATATATATATATATATATATATATATATATATATCGTGTGTCTCACGACGATCTACACATAGGACGTAACGCGCTCAGTTGATTTTTGAATTCAAAATATTAATCTGACTGTTTTTGTTTTTTTTTTTTTACTATTTAGACAGTATAATTGTCAATTTGACGTTTACTATTTTATTTTATTTGTGACATTCTAACAAATTTTATCAAGAAAAACAAACAGAAAGTGAAATCTAAATTAAAGAAAATGCAATCAACAGCTAGTGCACTAAGAAATAACTATTTATTTGGAGTAGTGTTTGACACTTCAAAACAAAAACAATCAGATTAATATTTTGAATTAAAAAATCAAATGAGCGCGTAACGTCCTATGTGTAGATCGTCGTGAGACACACGGTATATCTATATACCGGGTGTCCCAAGAAATCTGGGACATAGGGAATTAACATGTAAATATTGAAATATTGTGATTACTTTTGAACAATACATTTTAGAGCAAAAGTGTAAATTAAAAAGTTGTCCAGAATTAAAAACTGCATAATATGACGATATATTCAGTGCTCAAATACATTTGTATATCGTGTAAATCAAGTTTGAAATATTGCATTTTGATGACAGATCAGGAGGTCATGGAACAAAAATGGCATGTATTTTTGTTAGTTACAACAACAAATAATCAAACCATACCATTTTTGTTTCACGACCTCCTAATCTGTCATTAAAATGCGTAATTTCAACATTGATTTACACATTATAGAAACATATCTGAGCATTAAATATGGCATCTTATTATTCAGTTTTTAATTCGGAACAATTTTTTTATTTACACTTTTGCTCTATAATGTATTGTTTAGAAGTAATCACAATATTTCTATATTTACATGTTAATTCCGTATGTCCCAGATTTCCTGGGACACGCGGTATATATACATATATATATATATCTATATATATATATATATATATATATATATATATATATATATATATATATAACCCTTAAAAAGGTACAATTCACAGCTAATGTCACAGTGGAGGGGGTGAAGGGACTGGTCTATGTCCCCCACCGAATACATCCAATGGTCCGACTCTGTTATTTATATTACAATAACTCACACAATGCATTCGCATTTTATTCCATTTTATTGTACACTCGTATTTCCTCTTGTCCCGTTGGTTAACGAGCCCCGTTGTGCGGCAATAGCCTGGCATTTTGAAAATGGCGGCTAAACGAGATTTTCACCGCCTACTACGAGACTACCTAAGTGATAAAAATCCTCCCGTGATGCATTGCTTCTGATGAAAAAACCAAACCAAACAAAACAGCAGCAATGTAATGTGAATATTCGAATTGTTTTCTATAGTTCCATTGTTCACCGTACGATGCTCTGTGTGTCTGTATGGCGCTGTGGCACTGTGTTCCGGTATACTTCCCGCTTGTGACGTCACAACTGTCATGGCACGCTGTGATTTAGAAACAGACATAACTGTTTGTATATTTCAAATAACAAAAACGCATCTGTATGTTTCATAAATGGTTCATAAATTTGATAATAATTTATCTACGTATCTATATAAAATAGTTTTTTTTGTTGCTGTTTATATTTTTGGTTAGTTTAGTTTTAAATTAAAATTTAATACTTGAAGATTTGGCTCAATGAGATGATATTTATATTTTTCTAGTAATTTCACACTTTTACAGTGAAAAATACTATATTTTTGTAGTATCTCTGTTTGTAGTTAGCTGCTAGTAATGTAGTTAGTAACTTTGTATCAAACTAAATGTTATTTTCAGATACACAAATCCTTAATTTTATTCCTACAAAATCTAGGCGATAATTTAACACAATTGTCATTTTATATTTACATAGTAACATTCCTGGTTGATGATAATTCGTGTTCCCTTACGTGGGGTCATAATTTTAGTGGTGTAAACCTGTCTGCCAGAACTGTGGTCTTTGGTAGAACCCTTTTCAAAAATTTAAACCTTTTTCACACATACAAACATACACACTCGTAAACATGTAAAGGATATTAACATTCCTCCATAAAACCGAATCGCAGAGCTTGAAAAGGACTCGTCCAGAACCGGACTTGAACAGAATTCAACGAGGGACAGAATTTCCCAACAGTTATGGAATCTTTCAGTAGAATTTTGCTAAATATTACACGAATTGCTCGATTTTTAAGACAAGAAAGAAACAATTGTTCGATATTTGTTCTAATTCGGAACCGAATTGAACCAGTATTCGTTTCTAATACCGAATCAGCGGATTTTTTTAATAAAATTCGTACGATGTCAAACAATTGTTTGTAATTTTGTTTAAATCAATGGTAATGTGTTTAAATTATGTGTGTTTATGAAATTTTAAACTTGATTTTGTCACTTAGGTAATGTCAAATATTAAATCTGATTGCTCGCTTGGATGCAGAATTTACTCCTCTTTATTTGAAGTATTTTTGTCACAAATAATTTGGGAACTTTGCAGGAAGAAAAATGATTTTAAGCTTTATATATATATATATATATATATCGATTTTTTCAAACAACGTAACAGCTATTGAAATATGTATTCGTTTATATATAAAGTTTAACTCTCGAAGAGATATCTAAATATTTAATCTTCGGAAGAACTTTCGAAGTCGATTATTTTTAACGAAAGTTAAACTTCCGAAACGCACCATCAAACTGATATATTTATTTTCATTTCAAAGTAAACTCCAATATCGAGCTCAGTGTGCGTAGCATATGAATCAGATCAGTATTCAGTTGTATTTTCCCGCTGCCGAGAATTGCAGTCTGCGGATTGAAAACTAAAAGGTTTTTCCGAAACTAGATAAATCTTGAAACAACAACTATTCGTTGTGTATCTTGAAATGTTTGTGAATACTAGCGTGATATATCGCTGGGAATTTACGTCCATTTCGGTAGATGTATTCGGTATTACATTATCGGTTCCAATCGTCACATTTACCGGTAGATAACCTGGTAACGTAGGGTTATAAGTTCCGGTTCAGGAACACATCTAAAAGATCTAAACTAGGTCTGACTGTATATTTGTTTTCAAAGGATTTCAAATAAAATATCTAGAACTAAACATATGTATGTATATGTATATATATATATATATATATATATATATATATATATATATATATATATATATATATATATATATATATATACATTTAAATATGAATTCATATGTCAGTTTAGCTATGAACAAAGAAATACCCATACATGTGCTGAACTTCAGAGATATTCTGACAAATCCACGTATAACGGATTGGATATATTGAACGGACGTTTGAAGTAGACAGCCGCACAGAACGGGAACACAAGTATTTTGTATTTCCTCTTCCCATGTATGTGAAACAAACTTCAATCCTGGAAATTCTAATGCTAGAATCAATAACTCTACAATATTCTCTATGGCTTTCATAATATTAATCCTACACAGTTGACAAGTGATTCACAGTTTGTTGCAATATGATTCCTTTGATTTACATTGAACTACAAGAAATGAAAGTTTATTGTGGAGTGTCGAAATTATTCTAAATACGGGCCTGCGTGCAGGCCCCAAACAATACGAGGGAAGGTAAGCAGAACAATACTGCTTTAGAGAGAAAAAGGAAAGAAGGGACTTGACCTATTTTGTACAATGTTTTTCTCTTTGTTTTACTCTTCAAACTATAGTATCCATTCATCCAGCTTGTACCTTTCATCTATCAATACAAAAAGGCCCGCGATTTACGCCCGCTCGATTCGAATAACGCGGATTTCCTTGAACCCCCCAAAAAGCGCACTAAACGTATGATGATACATTTTAATGCTATTGCGGAAATTATGGATCGATTTATAGAAAAAACGTCGCATAACGCTCCTCCTTCTTCACGGAACCCATCCAAAGCGCTGGATGAACTTCTACTGTACTTGTAGATCTGCTAAGGTCCTAGACCAACTCCTAGGAATCTTCTTATTCCAGCAAAATGTCTATACTCTACGATTTAACAAGTTATAACCACAATCTGCTATCTGTAATTACCGCTATTGAATGCAGCAAGCATTGACGCCAATTTCCAACCCCTCAGGCTACTAAATTTGTTTTTTATTCATGCTTAATTCACATTGGCAATGTTGCTTCCTTCTATAATTATCTATAATTAAATTCTGACTGACCATTCTGAACCACAGTGCGAGAATTTTAGTTGGAAGAGTAAAATAGTCGATGCTTTCATTTGGTTCCCAGTTATTTTGATTACTTTTCGTCTTTCAATACTTGAGTATCCTCTCGGAGGGGTTTGGGGTTGGAGGAGAGTTCGTTGTCTGTTGGAACTGCTGGTTCCATTCTGATACGCAGCCCACCAGATCGATATGTTGTCCGAAGACGAATTGCTTGGCACGAGGCATATGTAGGAAGTGGAAAAAAGGAAAATAGAACGAGACGAACAGGCGTGGGACATGAAATAAGCCGACAGTTCACAGATCCACCTACGCCACATGGAGTTACCGATATTTTCTACCAGAAACCGAGGCAGTTTTCAACAACCAGATCTGGCACGATCGTACTTATACCGTGTGTCTCATGACGATCTACACATAGGAACGCTGCGCGCTCATTTGATTTTTACAATTAAAATATTAATCTGGTAGTTTTTGTTCTTTTTTTTGTAATTGAAATGTCAATTTGACGTTTAAATTCGTTGAAAATGTACTATTGCATCGCATTTGTTACAAAATTATACTAGAATATCAAAGGAAATAAAATTGTAAGTATAAAATTAACAATTATGCTGTCTAGATTGTAAAAAACTAAAACGATCAAATTAATATTTCATGATCAAGAGCGTATACAACGGTCCTATGTGTAGATTGTCATGAGACACACGGTATATTGCAAAGTATACAGACACTACGAAGTAGGTTTCATCTAATATTATTACAACTTATGCTGTAAGATATACCTACAACAACATCCTAGATATCCTGAGGAGCAGAACTACTTAATTCCAGCGTCAGACAACATATTTATATCTCCTTGAACGTCACAATATTCTTACAAATGTTTCTGTTAGTTTTTCTATTACACAAGAGATGTCGCAAACTCTGCTACAATGAATTTATGAATGCCACTGGTAAATAATACGTATCTGCTGTTTTGTAAACAGTTGTAGATTGGCCTGATAATGTCATTCCAGTCAACACACGTTTCTATCTATTGTTCCTTAGACGTAGAGCATTTCCATCGGCCGTTACGTCTGTGCAAATGGAATTCGCACGTCACAATATAACCGTCCAAGTGCTGATGTATTCATATCAACCACTAGTGACATGTATATGCTGTTTCAAACAGTCTTGTGAAACTTTGCTTTGCATCTACTGACATAGATACATTTCGCTGGGATCTTCCTTGAGTAAATTCAATGACACAACTCACACTAACAAAGGTAACTACCAATACTAGACACTTTGTTGTTTTCTAGTTCTGTTTACCTCCTAGTAAGGCCAATTCTACACCATCGCTTTGGTTCGTCTACATGTTAGGCTTTTCTATTTCCTCTTCATCCATTTCGCGTTCTGTAGTTGCATATATGCTTTCGTGCTGGAATAAGAACAGTTTTGACAACCATCTCGTCTTGCGTTTCGGTCGTTGCTTGCGTCGTCTTATCTAAATCTATAATCTCCTCATATATATTCGTGCACAATCTGGTTTATGCTCGTATACGCTTCAGGGGTCTCCGTAACTTCGTCTTACTTCCATGTATGTATGTATGTATATATATACATATATATATATATATATATATATATATATATATATATATATATATATATATATATATATATATATATATATATATATATATATATATATATATATATATACATATATACATATAAGTATATCATCCCATTCTTTTCTGTTTATTTGTATTTTTCTTGTAGTCTACAAGAAAAATCTCCGAGAATACCTACCAAATATTCCGCGCTATCCCAGTAGTTGTCAAGTTTTAAATATTTGTATAAATGATCCAAGAATGAGATTTAAAATAACGATAAAAATTAAAATATATCGAGATTTAGATTTGCTGCAAGATAAATATGTAGAAAATATGAAAAGCGATGCAAGTAAAAGGATATGAAAGAAAATCTCATAAATTATGGGGTACACTATTGCTATAGACTTTATAGGAAAAATGCAGGTATATATTTTAATAAATTTTACAATTTAGCTAACATTTTTTATTCATGTTCTTGAACAATGATAACAATTATTGATACATTGAACATTACAATATTGACAAAATAAAACAGGGGACAGTAATGTTGACTCCCCCTACAAGTTTTATTATAATATGTCTTTATTATTGAGGTTCACAGCATTAAAAAATAATAATAAACATAGACAAATACTATATATTATTATAAAAGAATTTTTATTTATAAGTTTCATTATAATATGTCTTTATTATTGAGGTTCACCGCATTAAAAAATAATAATAAAAATAGACAAATACTATATATTATTATAAGAGAATTTTTATTTGAAAATAAAAACTCGTGACTTTGTTTTACAATTACCAAAGCCACGGTTATACTAGAAAAATATACGATACGTGTAAAACAGTTTTCGAATATTCATAATTAGCCAAAATGGCCGATTAACAAGTCTTTACCTGTCGAAATATATTATAGACAGAAAACAAAAAAATTGTTTATAATCAAAAAGTACAAAAGTCACATAATTCAACATTGAATTAATAAAAATAAAGATTGATTATTATTATACAATAATAATAAAGAATAAAATAAACATTATTTCCACAGAATCATGATTAAAACAATAAAAAAAGTATTCAAGCCTAAAAACGGTACCAAAAGATTCAAATGTTATAAAAATAAGTACCGTTGTGTACATTGAAATAAAAGACAAATATGCTTTAATCAATTTGATTATATTATTTGTGGAAATAGTGTAGAAATAGACATCTATCAAATGTGGTTCAGTTACAATGGAAACCGGAGAAATATAGTTTTACACATTGATAACTGTAAAATATAATAAATAAAACATTATATTTTATCAAGTTGTTGATAGGAAATGGTGCAAATGTAAATGATTGTCGATAATATCGAAAAAAAGAAAAAGGATTGATTCGATATTATGTTTTTTAAGTAAAATATTTGAACATTTATTTTTTGTTAATATAAAACATCCAAAACGTCGTCTTCCAAACGAATTTGGTTCCCAAAAAATATGTATCATTCAGTGTTCCACCGAATGGATTATTTTAAAATTTGAAATGCGATTTTGTTAATCGTTTGTAAAAAAAAAAAAAATGGTAGTACATAATTATGTTCCCCAGGAATGAGTTATGTTTCGAAAATATAAAACAGCCTTAATATCAAAGTTATTTCGTATTTAATTCAGAACCATAATAATGGTAATGTTAAAAATTGATTGTTAAATATAAAAACGTATTTAAAATATCTTCCATGAAGATGATTACCTTCAGCAGTTTCTAATATCCATGTAGAGGTGATCTGTGTTTTTGCGATCTGCTGTTCATCTATATTGGAAGGAAGAATGTCTTCCTCCTTGGCTGTAGAAATTGCTTCAGTTCTTCCAAATTCTTCCATGTTCGAGCAACAGAATTAGTTACTGCGTCCCATCTTCAGTAAATATTTGTAGAAATTGATAATGTTCTTCTGGATCTCACCGTTGGTCTTCATCAACTTGAATCATCCTCGAATAAATTCATCGCCAATTTCAGTGATCTTCCTTCATTGGACCGACCGTAAAGTAACAGTTTGGAGTTCATCTTCCAATACATTTACTTCAGTGGATACTTCTATGGATATTTATGAAATAGTATAATCATTTTACGTCTAGTGACTTGTTTCGTTGGAGTTTTGAGTCAAACTAACGGTATCTACTTGTGTTTCAACGTATATAGGTTGCATCCAAGTTGATAACGAAGATTTCAAGTGTTTGCGGCGCCAACCAGGCACCAAATAAAGCCATTTGTGTTTACTCAACATGGGTGCGATATCAGAAAGGTATTTCTAAATCAAACACACGTGTATTTCATAAGCAAATAGCAGGTGTCACAAGATATTGCGTTGTACATTTACTATCGCAGGTAAACATTGATTTTTGATAAACCACAAAAAGTATTTTAGCCTTTCTAGATAATAGACGCGTTGAGCGAAAAAGCGCGTAAAACGAGAATGATATTAAATGCTATTTGAAGACTAATAAATTCTTTGACGTTTTGTTTATCTAAAATGCAAGTTTCGAAAGCATTCTTTGAAGGGTAAAGAATTCGCCGGGTTTCAAAGATTTCCAACAGTAAAACTTTTGCGAACATAATAGTTAGAAGACCAATCTTATTAAGTACTCTTCTCACTCACTCTTTAGTGAGTACACCAAGGCAATAGATCCTTTAAACTGTTCACTTCATCAAGCTCGGCCCCGGTTGCTGTGCAATTTTATTTGAACTGGGAGCTGTTAAATACATTTTAAACTTCCAACGCAGCGCAAACTTGTGAGTACTTTACGAGGTATATACACGGCAATATAAAATAGAAAACGTTGAATCAATGTTGCAACCCTGCATACATAACCTTAAAGTGTGTTGCTGTGCGAATACGAATTTCCATGCGTTGCTTTAAAGCAATTTTTAAAGCGTCCTAAGATGAAAAGCACTTGTATGATTTATACATCTTTTGATGAGCATCTTTCCAAATGTAGCTGTACGTGGCTGTCTACAGCTAGCTTTAGACTTTTCCATCTGTTGGTCCACCCCCTCTGGCCCTTCTCCACGGCCCGCGGTATCTGATAAGGAAGACGGATTCGCAGAAATGCGACTCGCCTGAAGGGACTTGATTTTGCCTGGAAAATTGAAATATGAATCAGTAGCTAAATTGAAAATCTTGAATACATCAAGCCGTGGCATATCGCATTCCTGCTCATTATCATATTCCCTTGGTTTTCCTTCCTTGGTTTGGCATCTCTGCTAAACCAGAAGTTCTCAATCTTCCCTTTCGTAAGCTCCATCGTGTCAAATTCATGGTTCCGATAGAGACTATGGAACTAATATGATATACCATTAGTATCGAACTCTGATGTCTAAAGTCTAATGCAATCAAAAGACAATGAAGACGACAATGAAGTAGATCATTTAGAGATTTTTTTGGCACATCCTCTGATCATTAGAAACTTCTTGTTGAGAGTCACCGTCTCAAGATTAGACGCAGAATAAATATTTGAAAGAATATTCAAAGTTTGCATGCAACCATCAGATCCAATTTGATATTCATATCGTGCCTTCGAAGGCTGTTTTTACCCTGCATTTAATTCTATCGCAGATATTTTATTCTTCATTGAATTCCACTCAAATTTTGTGCAGGGCTTATCGGAATTATAACCTTTTTTTTGAACGCACTACGTGAATTGTTTAACAATATACAACTAATTCTTTTCCGAAAAGCCAATTATTCTTAGGTTCAAGCATATTTTTCAATGCTTTCTCCAAGGGATATAAATATTTTATGCAAAATGTATCTTGACATTGTGATGTGTAAGCACAAATCCGGGATGAAATAAGAGATAAAGTTGGCATATTTCGTGCCGAAACACGAGTTGTGTTAAAAAGTTCGCTGTTTTCATGCACCGTTTGCAAAAAGATTTCGCAAAGGAGAAAAAGAAACGATGAAGTTCTTTCATTGAATGTTTACAGAATACAGAACAGCGTTGTCAAGTGCTTGATCGTTTGGAGTGTTTGATAAAGATAAACGAAGCACTAGTTACAAAAGTCGCCGCTTACATCTGATAATCAACATTTACTTGTCTACTATGGCGCTGTCTACCTAAGACAAATAAAAATACGAACAAGTGACACATCTCAAAGGAGACGCTGTGTATTTATAAATCTCCTGCATTGGATTTAGAAATGCAATGCTAATTCTTTACAACTCCTCGAATATTAGCATCGTCTGAACGATTGCTCGGAAAGGTTTGGTGTATGTTGTGGTGATACGGGTCTTGTCAAGCACTGACACGCCTCGTAGCGGACAAACAAAGTACTGACAAAGTGTGGTTAAGTGTTAGCAAATAAGGGTAATTCAAACCTAGGCCAACAGATGGACTGTCTTTTTTTTTTCGTCACTTATCTCAGCATCGGCTTGTGTTTCACCCAGCAAATATCATTCACCCAAGAATAGACGTTGATTTTTTAGATTGCATTTGGATATTATCCTGATTCTAACACGCATATGGCAGGATCCATTTGAAATGTATGATTTATCTATAACGTGCATGCGCAAATATGTCTGTTAACATAAATAATATCCAGACAGAATAGATCCCTACGGAAATGTCATCGAATTGTCTTACCAAAATGGATGGTAGAATATAAATGTATGTCATGACATTTGAATAAACTAAATATCATTTAAAAGAATACCCATGTCATTCTGACAGCCGAAAAGAAAGATTCTTTCTACTTTTTACAGCAAGAATTACTCGACGAAAGAGTAGTCCTTTCACAAAAAACATTTTAAATATTTTTTTATTGAAAAGATTACGCAGGAAGATTATCTAAATATCAGTATTTTGTTTTTCTTTCGAGATTATAAAGAACAATCAACTTGCACGGAAGTGCGAGGATTCAAAATATTTCATTACTGGCCTTCGGGGTGGATAGGAAAATAATTTTCCACTAATTTCTCCATGTCTGGGAGCAGATATAGAGAGGATGTTTGGCGATGTTTTGGTTCGCAATTTATTACCGGTTTCTTGGAATCGTGATATGAAATTCGATTCGTATATGTCACGGATATTGCGCATGCGTAAATCATGGGAATTACCGCCAGAGGATCTTAATCAGAACAATATCGTAGCGAGGGTTAATTAGTAACTGCCCTGACATGCCATTGGCGGAAGTTATGATCAGGCCGGGGCATCCGTAGATTAACTTATAGCTGCAAGCTCCTATGCAGGAACTCCTTCGGGCTTCTGGATAAAGCTCCCACTTCACATCTACAGTAAGGCCCGCACTGGACGCTAATTCGCGTAACGCGGTTTTCCCTGAACCCGCCAAAAAAGACGCTAATTGTATCAACATTCGTTATAACCGCACAATCTTTCTTTCCTTGAATTATAGCATTAATAAAGTTAAGTTATACCTGAAATTTCGCGTTTCAATATTTTAAGGTTATGATTTCTTGATGTACAAATTTACAAATGGCGTATCCAACCAAACAACCAAGTCATCGTTCAGGGAAAACCTAAGAAACATAAATATCACTACGTATTTGTAAATATATTTTTTAATCGACATTTTATGGGGTTTTTTTATTATTAATATGCACGAAAAAGCCATTTAAGATAACAAATAATGTTAGTAAATATTTCTATTAAATTATTTTTCATTCATTTTTCATCAGCTTATTTTTGTTTTGTTTTCTTACTAATGGCAACGCTGAAAACAAATATTCCACGTTGATAGTAGACGTTCCGTAGCTACTTGTACGCTGTAAATGTGTTTTCGTGTAGCAGAACATTGTTTTAATCCGTTTTAGAACTCGTGTAAACGTAATCGAACATGTCGTCATGATTTCTAGTGACATTACATTGATGACGTGATTGGTTGTTTGGCTGGATACAGTATAGTTTGATTTTGAATTTCTCTGATTGACATCGTTGCTAGGCTACATGCCTTTAAAAGAAAACTAGTATATTAAATTTTGAACTGTTTTCATTGTCATCCATGCTAGATATGCTTTCAAAAAAAAAACGTAAAGGATGTTTCAGTTTATATTGAAATTGTCTGCATACGTTGTAACAAATTGCGTCATGTTCTATGACTAGAGTTTCATTGCCAGTTATACAAAAACACACAGTCGTATTGCATTGCACATACATCACGTTTAAATGGATTAACTGTTGAAATATTCATAGGCGTGTTGTTATCCGTCTGCTCTGTGTCAGTGTGTTTTATTTTTATCACGAAAACAAGCTTAACACTGACATGAAATGTTCCAATATGGCTGCTGTGTTCTTTTGTATTTCTACTGCCATTTTCAGTTTTATTAAAACAGTCTCACTAGATTTTGACAAGTGTATATTAGCGATACAAATTTCTAAATCCTTCGCTAGTGATGCCCATTTAATAAGACAAGATTTAGTTCGAGAATGAATAATGATTCTAGAATTATTGCAACAAATCAAGATTCGTTTCTAAGGCCTTTGCGAAGTGGATAATTCTCTGTATAATTGAAAACATAAATGAATTGTTTTGTTTCAACGAGATTTCATTCTAGACTTATAATTAAATTCCAGACTGTTTTTTTTATGAACGATGCAACCTTTGTTTATGCATAAACATGGAAATATTTTCATGTTATTACATATACAATATCCCTGTAATAAAATACATCCATGAAAACGCAGTATATAAAATTCCTAAACATTTTCTACCTTCATATTCCGTATCGTCTTGTGTTCTAATACTCTTTTATTACACTGCCCGTCCCTTGCCACAATCTCCTTGAGCCGCATCTCAGAAAGACAACAAAATGCTGCAGAAGATATGAAAATTTCCCTGGCAAAAGAATAAAAAAATATATGACAAGAATAGTCCACGTAAATTCGCTGCTTTCTGTCCATTGCACCTGGCGTTCTTGTGGGCTGTTTTAGTGGCTGTATTCGGGTGAATTCGTCCAGCCGAATTGGTCTTTGAATTGTGGTTATGGAGCTAGACGTTTTTATCTCGACCAGACGGTTGCGGTTTAGTTAAATTAGTTATGGTAAAATAGTGGTTGATTGTTTCTTCATATCAGAGATTCTCACACTGATTTTTTATCATAAAGTTCACAGTTTCTATCAGTCATTTGTGGTTAACAAATTCGTTGCATCCTGAGGGACCGACACGATAACGCACTTAATGCAGAATGTTCCTCGGAACCTCGCTATTCCAATGTTGAATCGAAAATGTCTAATTCGGTTTATAAATATTCGTGCCTTCAATTCCTGATTCTTGGCGATAAGACATTTTGTAAAATTCGATAGTTGGATCGGAAAGATTCGGTGGTAGAAAGGGTCTACTTTAAGAGATACACGCAGAGTTAAAGCCATTTCGTAGTGATTACACAACAGGCTGATAGTTACGGGAGCTATCTTCAACCCCAAGACGACAATTCCGCAATGACATTTGTAGAGATCTCAGCAACAAGCTTGGGGACACTGTGCTGTGCAATATAACGAGGACTCTTCCAAAATGGAAGATGAAACAAAGGAGATTGAATAGCCCAACAAATGAAAGAACTTATTCTCTCTGTTGAGAACCGTGCTTGCTAAGAAGAGGCTTCACTTAAGAAACAAATGAACTCAGAATTAAACTGTTGCTAGGAGGAGTTAAACAATGTATTTGAGTTTCCACAAGAATCTACTGATTCCTACGGCCTTCAGAATCAAAACAAATCGAGAATCATTTCTAAACGTTGTCTTAAGAACTAACAATGTATCACTTTCTATATTATCCAACATTACGAAGAGAGTTTTAATGAAATTATGAATCTTTTTCGTTCTATTTTGGAATCTTCTAATTAAACGAAATGTTTTCTCTTAGACGAGGCTCGCCCACGGGCGATACATTGTTTAAATTTGCATTGTGCCAAAAATAATTACTTCAGTTTTCTTTAGATTTTCATCTATTTTTATCGCTTTTGTTTTCGCATTGCCGAATGGAGACGAACAAAAGGGGTTATTACAGAATAAACAATAGCTGTAATTGACTTGGAGAAAACATCTTTGAATTGTAATGGTCCCCAGAAGAGAGGCTGGAAGGAGTACAAAGGAAAATGAATAATAATAGACGTGGAAACTGAAGGAGCAACAATACCAAATATTATATTGGTATTTAGCGTTGAGCGGCTGTATTTGGAAATGGCGAAGCCTTTGAAATGATGAATAGACTGTTAGTTATGCAAAAGATGAGTAATGTTTAACTTGAGGGAAAGTTTCTTGTTAAAACTATTCTGTGCCATTAATTTTTCTAGAAGATTTAGCGTAACTGCCAATCAAGAAGCCCTCCTGAAGACCAAAATTACGTCATCTTCTAATATTATTGCTAGAACTGCATTGACAGATATTAGAGGTTTTTTGAAGTCTCGAATTTCAGTTGAATACTTGATGTTTCACAAAGATCTGGTTGCTTCCATATAGCTTTGTGTTTCAATATTCCCGGAATTAGTGCCCCATTTGTGCTGAAACAACTTCTTCATTATATGCTTTTGTCGTAACTTCATTCGTTGAGTGCAATTTACTGAAATATTTGTTTGCAGAACTGGTTTAAAATATCTGTAAACTTTTGAACAAGTCTTAATATCTTGCACGAGTATCACTGAATTCGTTCTGTAAATTCCTAACAAAAAAAAACCTGTTGAAAGATCTCCGCCTGTCAAGGATAGTTTATGTGGAATAAAACTAATCAATACTGATAGAGTCTTCGCATTTAATCATGAAATACTTGCGGAAAGTACTAGCACAACGTGTTAAATATCATTAATGAAATTAGTGATAATTTGACAGTTCATGTTGGGAACATTTAGTTGTTTCAGGTTGGTACTTACAGTTTACGTTGGGAAAATATAATTGTTTTAGGTTGGTACGTACCATAACCATACTGTCTAAATAAATATAGTGACATTTATATAAATATACACTACTTTTATTATATATAAATATTTACTTGCATAAATACATATATACGTCAGCAAATGCATATATTTTTGTCACATTCATACGAGGACGAAATGTACGAGATTTTTTTTAATTAAACAAGCCAAGCATACTATTTATTTTTATATGCAACAGTGACACATACACCAAAAAAAATGTGCAATTATAAAGTGTTTCATTTCGCACTACGTGTTATTAACACAGTTACGCCCTTTTGAACACAGATACACGTGCATATCATATGAAAAAAAAAATGTATATAGATCTACCAGTACATAAATTTGCACGCAGTACATTACCAAGTGTCTCCATGGAATCTAGCACATACGGGAATTAAAATATATGGAAAAAAATAGTGAATATTTTTTTAACAATACGTTGTTGCGTAAAAATGTACATAATAGTTGTTCGGAATTGAAAACTACATAATATAATGTATAATATTCAGTGTTTGAACTTTTAAGTACGCGCAGGGCTCCCGCTTAACGCTCATTCGAATAACGCTGATTTCGATTTAACGCGGTTTTGCTGTAAAATCCCCAAAAAATTACTAAATTTATGATGATTTATTAAAATGCAGTTTATGAAGCCACAATTATAAGAATTACGGATCTCAATTTAGAGAAAATAACTCAGTATGACCTCGTATAACGGTGATTCGTCTTAACGCTCTTTCAGATACACATCTATAACGCTAAAATAATTCTTACTGTATTTCTTTCATCGATAAGTTTTCATCAGTTTTATGTAATGGTAAACAGCAATGCTTAGATCATGTTTCAGGTTTAATAGCAAATAATTCCGCGAAACTTGTGCTGTATAAATGCCACTGAATACAACACTGACCTCTTCCACAGTGTGTGGACGACGTGGTTGACGTTCAGGATATGAACGTTTAATTAAAATACCACAATTACAGGATCTTCATAACGGTACACGACTTGTCTCTTCTAACCGTCATTTCTACTCTTCTGCTAATGTAATGTTTGAGTGTGTCTCTAGCTTACAACATCCGCTAGAACGGCTGGACACAGATTCAGTCAACCGTCAACAGATGTCACTGCCCGTTATGGCGCGTGACGTCACATAACCTTGTTTAGAAATGCCTTGCGCAGTGTAGCAATGTTTATAAACCAAATGGCAAAACTATAACCTGAAAATAAATAACTCCGCACTTGCATTAACATTAATGCAGTTGTTAATCCCAACAATGCCCGACAGATGTCACTAATACACTTTTTATTGTCTGTTTTTGAT
Organism: Carabus problematicus; assembly: GCA_963422195.1. Taxonomy (NCBI): domain Eukaryota; kingdom Metazoa; phylum Arthropoda; class Insecta; order Coleoptera; family Carabidae; genus Carabus; species Carabus problematicus. Next base: position 824,337 of record OY728578.1, read on the forward strand.
TCGTGTTTGTTGTTCTTTTCGATCTATCATGCTCGTGCGTGTTTATATCCTTTGTTTCTTTTTTGTTTCACTACGATCGTAAGTTGATTTCGGTGTGTGACGTTGTAAGACGAAAGAGTAGACAAGGATTTTCTCTTAAGCCGCTCGAACTGGCCGTGGGGTTTTCTCATAAACCCGCTAGATGTCACCACGGGAAGATACATAGTATTTTTCGCCTTTTATTCGCTGTGACGTGAGACTTTTTGTGGCCTTTTTTTTGTAGTGCTGGACGGCGAGAATAAGAGACGAAGAAAAATTAGTAAGAACTGAAATGCGACGGGTAAAGTGTCGCATTTAGTTTAATAAACATGTAAAATCGCTTGCAGCAACGACGCACAAGATGGATTTAAGTTTCGTCCTTAATGGAATTCACCGTTTCATCATGAAATATACATTAATATGGCTGTATCGCCTGAGGTTGTGTGCAGACGAAGTTTAATCCAAGAATCAATGATTCCCAACCTCGTTGCCGGGGATGAAACTAATAATTTATTTGTATTATCATTTGAGTTCCAACGAATCATGAAAAGAATCGCCTAGGAAAGTAATTTGGGGTCAATTCTGGAATTAAAACAGATCTAGAATCATTCGAATCTGAACTCGCCTGAGCATTCATTAATTTAGGATTAGCAATGCCTCTGACAAATACGTTAAATATTAAAATGATGAAAGCAAAATATTTTTATATTTTCCTGTCTTTTTCTCTGGTTCAAAGAATAGAATTTTTATGAAATAAAGGAGTTGAACAACACAAAGAACTCGCAGAGTTTTCGCACAAGATTCAAAGACATGCTGCATCTTAAAACAAAATCTTGTTCAGGAAAAATGGAACGCAAAAGCATGTGAAATATGCTTACGAAGGACATTAGTTTAGAGAGCAAGCTTTCACAGGCTTCCTTTTGCCGAGAGCATATTTCTTTTGACATTCAACAAACATGGTCTGCTCTTATCTAGTTTTCTTATCAATCTGCTGGGAAGAATATATAATCTTATCCGGTGCCTTCTTGTGGGAACGAAAGGGTCTAGCGGTAAATGCAAAGCGGTAAGCTCCGCTTGACAGCTCAGGAATCTACCAGAAACGGATGCGACCGGAGCAGGTGTTTAAATACAACGGATCTAATGCCGGTAAAATCAAATTTTCATCCGCTGCAGCTGTGGCATTTACGCAGAAGAGACGAATATTCGTTAAGAGTTTAACGTCGCTCCCATTATCTAACGTATGGAATTCAATTTAAAATACATCTCAACCCCGCTACCCATCACTCACGAGGCTTCGAAACGTGCCTAGTCATAAATTCGATTTCATCGCGAAAGCTCTGGGCAACCTGGAAAAATTCAACGTCACGATTTTCACCCCCAAAACAAAATGGACGCGAAATATATGAGAATTTGTGTAACAAACTATAGACTCAAAGAGATGATGCTAGAGAGATATTTAATAAGGAAATTCTTCCGTAAGAAATATTATGAAAGCAAGTTTGGAAGTTCGTAGAAGAGTTCGTCGATAAATTTTGCGTGGACGACGCTAAAGATTTGAAGGATTATAAATATTTATAAGCAAGGAAAATTCACCGCATGCAATTTCGTCATACTGTGATGTCATTGACTGACTTTTCATGCATCTACTAACTGGGTCAGAGTGGCAAAAACCTGTTGAAAATCTTGATAATACTCCGGCTAGCACCAGGGATTTGACAGAATTTTTATCAGACCACAAAATTACATTCACAACCCTTGGTAGGCTTGGCACGGGAGGGGAATCCCAAGCACCCGGGGTGGGGATGACCTGTTGTACAGCGTTGGAGGGGGTTGATGAGAGAATCGCACATCCTGCGAGTTGGCAAGCAGTGGTACCAACCAAAAAAAAAAAACGGGATGAAATAAAATAATATTTCAATTAGTTAATTGAAATAATTAAAAAATTGATTCGATTACCAGTTTGTATATTAACATAGCTAAAATTTATAATATTTGAAGCAACGTTAATAATTAATTTTAAATTGCTTCATTATTGTTTAAACTTGTTTAATAATTGAAAAGAACACGTAAAATAGTTAAATAATTGTTCATTTGTGAGCAAAATACTTTGGATGTGGAGTTTTATACGTGAATGTAAGATTTCAACTTCAGACAGTTGGTAACACTGGTGTAATTTCATTATACACAGATGGTATCTCTTTTAGCGTTGCGACCGCGCCGTAGTTCATTGTGCTCGCGACCGTTGTACTGTGAACTTCATCGCTCGTGATTGGTTATTCAACATTTAAACAACATTTCACGAACTATTAAAACAATATCACAACGTCTAATTGTACCCGGTACAGTTGTAGTGAATAATCAACAATGATTTCAGTGTGTGAAAAAGTAGGACATCTTTATCGTAACTGTCAAACGGCTTGCGGTTTTTTTTTAGGTTAAGCGAGTGTGTGCATTGTTTATCTGTCGTATAACTGTTATTTAAACTTATTAAACGCTATTAGTATGCTAAATTGTGCGGGCCCCAGAACCATACAAACATTGTCGGTGAGAAATACCATACAAGTTCGTTAAATAAGTGAATCCGTATACGTATTTGACGTTTAAATTATTAACTGACAAGCAGCAGTTTGCCAGGAGGGGAATAAACTTTAATTAACGATAATTGATGTGTTTGCAGTTACTGTGGTGTATTGAACTTGAAGAATGTGCCAAGTTGATGAAGTATAATTTCATCAGCGGAATTATTGACGTTGAATAATTTTCACAACATACACAATATATTCAATGTTGCAGGTAAGCCGATTAAATTTAATATTTATTTGTTTATCAAAACTGTGGATATCCATAGAGCTGTCAATAAATGCAAATTTTGATTGTATTTCGGGGCAAATATATTTGCAATTTCATTTTAATGCATCTATAGTACGTTTTCAAACATAAATTGATTTATGTTTTCATATTTTATATTTTGATATGCGTATAAATTTCATACTGGTATCTATATATTTCAAACATAACTTGATTATGTATTAATATTTTATATTTTGATATACGTATAAATTTCACACTGGTATTTTTTTATTTCTTTAATTGCTTTGTGGAATAAATAATAAACTAGTATTTATGTTAATGCTTTATCGCCTTTGGGAAATGATATTAATTTTTCATTAGCATTATTAGTGGTTTTTGTGGTTATATGTGGAACACAGTTTTTGATAACGCTTATCACTGATTAATAAGACGTTAATTAGGCATATACTATGTAGATTTATGTAAACTTTTAATTGAAAAATTTTATTCAACAATCAAAATAAACAAAAACGATTTTATTCGTGTAATATTACCAAATAATAATTTTCTAATACATATTTTAATTTTAAAAAGCATTTTTTTTTAAATAATACACGCATGTCTACTTTATTTATTATGATATTCAAAATTATTACAATAAATTCATGATATTAATATTTTATCGTAATAATATAATCGATATAATTGATACACTAATTTCTATTTAGTAATCGCAATGAACCAAGAAACATCGGAAATTGGAAAACAACGAATTGCTTACGAAAATCGCTGTAATTATTTTGCAACAATCCTGTCGTACTCTATAATTTAAATGATATCCGTTGTCAAAATTTGCAAAATGCAACAGTTATTGTGTCATTTTAAATTAATGTGTAATTTCAGTTTATTTATATTTCCCGGGGGCACTTAAATTGAAGCCCCCTATCAATAATATGATCTGTGTTGCTCCAAATTTGAGAAATATGTAATCTGAAAGCTGTACTTTTGATATTTACATTTAATTTTTTATTCGGCGCATTTTAAGGTTGTCCAGGAGTTTTAATATCTCTGTCATACTTGCGTTTGTTGTTGATACGTTTCGCTACGTGACTTCCTCGTTTTATAATTACCATCGCCGATGATACATCAGTAGGAAGCAATAAACTACGGGCTACCAACCCAACAGGCCTAAAAATAACTGGTGATGTTGAGATGTATGTCATCGGCGCGAGATGAATGCCTTTTTTTCGCCCGATATATCTGCCAAAATCACATGTACAGACATTTATGAAGTTACTCAAAATAACTACACCGCAGTGGCGTACCCAAAAGCACCAGAAAAGGGGCACTCGCTTGTTTTACAGATTTGTAATAATTTTAAACGTTAAATTTGTGTATTATTACTTTTTACTCTCTTATACATAGTATAAAGAAAGTATAGGAATCATGAAAAATTTCGATTGCGAGATTTTTGATGGAAATACATGTTTTGAGGTCCCCCTGAATACGTTTTGACTATTTTCGCAATGACGCCTGTGTGAGCGTGGATGTGTGTCTGTATGTTCATTATCTTCAAAACGAGCACAGACAGGACAATGACACTTTGTATTTAAAAGTTTATTGATTATATGAAGAGCTGATTAGGTTTCTAGCATAATCGCACAACCGGAAGAGGAAGTTTACTGAACATCAAAATCGAACATTGCGAATTATTGAAGAAACTAAAAGGGACATGGAAAAAGTTTTGAAATAAAAGTTCTAGGAAACAATAAGTTGTAGAAAAAATGTTCTATGCATTTTTGTTCTATCTTTATCCAATTTTGAGTAAAATGTATTTATATATTGGCTTGTATTTAAATTATCATGCTATGAAAACAAAACAAAGACAAAATATTTACAGAAATACGCATTTGAAATGTCAAATATGTGCCAATTTAAATTGAATATAAGAAAGTAGTGTGGTGACCACACCAGATTTTTTCTACTCAATGAGCTTTTTATTCGGTATTCTGAAATTCGATTTAAATAAAAATATAAATAATTTAATGCCATGTTGGTTTCAAATTGAATATTTTTTGTTCAGTTCGGTACAATACTGTGACTTATTGATAGATTGATTCGTTTATAAATATTCCAGGTGAATTACAATAAGTTAATTTGATATGGCTGGTAATAATGAAATGTAAACGAAAATATTGTTAGGTTCTGAATGGTAAGCCATTAAACAATTCTGTTCTTAGGTTTGAATTAATATAGCAAATGCAAGAATAACATATTGAATTTGTAAACAAAACAAAAAAAAAACGTTTAATTTATTTTTAAAATACTAAACGGTTATAGAATGCAGATTCTATTATGGAAAACATTGTATTAAACGCTTTTAAATAGTTTTCTTTAATATTTTCTAACAATATATAGACCTCCTTATAAATTATTGTATACAATGTCGTAATATCGAAACCTTTCTTGCTAAAGGCTATTGAATTGAAATTTTCAAACTCAGTATTCGCTATACGGCCTAAATAATAAAATCTGTGGAAAATTGTTTAAATAGCAAATTGGTGAATAGTTTGTCATATAAACACATGACAGAAAATATTCAGAGGGGTTTTTGGGCCCTAATTTGAAAGATTATAGGCCCTAAGTCGAGCCTTAGTCATAAATACAATACATAATTATAATAATTTACAAAAATTCTGCAAAAACAATATTATATACATATATAGTTATTTCTGAAATTCTTTGACACTTTTAATTTATCAAAACCCCTAAATATATGGAGTTCAGAGTCAAAAAGGCGTTAAGAATATACAAATGTAAATTTACAAAATTTTAAGCTACATATTTCACACGTTATGGCCTAAAAATAATATTCTCTGAAGTTTGAAAAATAAAAGCAAAATATGTAATAGTTATTTTTGGCGTAGCAAGATTATTTTTCTGCTCTGGCTATGCAAATATAACATAGATAAATAATATTTTTCTGTTTTTCATTGCAGTTATACAAACAAAATTGTGATTTATACAATGATAGATAACAAAAAAATTCAGTGATACGTGCATATGGAAAAATTTATAAAAAACTGTACATATGGTTTTACCTTTCTGGGTCCTTTTTTCCTTTTCTATTTTAAAAGTTAGTATCACTTGATTCACAGTTTCTTAGTAAAAGATAGTATTGTTCTAATTAAATTTACGCTATTTCTTAAAGCAATACTGTAAAAATAGTCTGCTATTCTGAGCTGGATACTACCGGCGATACTATAAGCTACTAATATTGGCACTCTTGCTATAGTATTGCTATAAAAATACACAATTTTCAATAGTAACAGTGACAAATTTAGTAGAAAGATTTCGAAGCATTATTTTTCAATAGTAAGTTTGAAATTTAGTAGCGATATTTAGTAGCCGTTAGTGCCGTTAGTATGCCAGGATGGAAATACAATGTTTAATATTATATTTTGGCGCTAATATTTAATTAATTAATTATTCCAGGTCAGTTGGGTCAGAAACTAGCGTAAGATAAATATTATCATTTCCACGGTGGCTTAATTTAATTCGCCTGTTCTGAAAACACATCCCGCTGTACCTATTATCAGAGGTAACAGTGTCCTTTATTGTCTCTAAAAGCATACACAGTTATATTCCTCCATTAACGCCTAGAATTCAAAACAACAGCGTTACGCGAATCTGTCTCACACGAAGATATTTTAGAAAAAACTATAAGAAGTATTTGTTTGCGCTTGATATTATACATTTCATGTAAACATATTTAATTTTTATATAAATACATACACTAGAAATTTTTGAAGTAATGTTCAATCACGTTTACACGAGTTCTAAATCGCATTAAAACAATGTTCTGCTACACGAAAACACATTTACAGCGTACAAGTCGCTAAGAAACATCAACTATAAACGTGTAATATTTGTTTTCAGCGTTGCCATTTAGTAAAAGCGAAAATAAAAATAATTTAATCAAAAATGAATGAAAAATAATTTAATAGAAATATTTAGTAACATTATTAGTTATATTAATGATTTTTTTTCGTGCATATTACTAATGAAATAACGATAAAATGTCGATTAAAAAAATATATTTACAAATATGTAGTGATATTTATGCTTGTTAGGTTTTCCCTAAACTATGACGTAAATTGGTTGTTTGACTGGATACATTATACATCCATACGTCCATATATGCTTGTAGGTTTCGGAAAAAAATCGAACATAAAAAATGTAGGTCACAGAAAAAAGTTTATGTGATAAATATCTGCGTCCAATGATGCTTGTCCTCCACTAAAAGCACCTCTATTCATCACATACCGAATACTGATTACCCCATGTGCCTTTAAACCCATTCATATCCCACCTCGCCTTGACCCCCGGCCAATCGGAGTCGAAACTCACTGCGAAATTTGAAGTCATAGTTCGATAATATCGCATCAATGGTATTGGAAGGTTTTATCATTTTTTTCCCACTATTTTTTCGTTCGATTTATCAGGGAAAAAGTCGACGTCCATTCAGTAAAAATAGTACATTATACACCAAGCGAGAGACACGTCTTACTTTTCCTGAACTGTAATTTGAAGACAAATACATCGCGCGGGAAAAATAGTGGACTCTCCCGAGGTGTAACTACTAATTTTTCCACGATCGCGAGTAGAAACACTTAATAAATAAAGAACTCTAATGAATCGGGCGCGAAATTACAATATTTAGAAGCCGTTGGCGATGTTTCCATGCAACGCGTACCACGGACAACAGACATTTGTTTACACAAAACCTTTGTTTTAATAAAAACTCCCGCTAGGGAAATTGCTGGCTTATTTCGTCGCTAGGGAGTAAATGTTTTACTTCTGGGCACAATTTTGATGCCATAGAAACCGACTTCTACTCCCGACCGAGAAGAAAAATATATTTAATTGGTGTTTTATACAAGTTCTAACTAGCCACCGTATTTAATATACCCTGGACGAGGCGTATCTTGGATTACTTCAACGCTAATCCACCATATCCACGTGAGGATCAGACGAATTTTTTTTTTGTGCTGGTTGGTTTAAAGTTTGAAAAATCTATCGTCGCTTTAGACCAGATATTTCAGTATTAAGGTCCCTTAAAGCCTTGGCTACAGTCAGAGGTCAGATCAGTACTAGGTATTTTCCTTGAATATAAAAAATTCAAAGACTTACCGCTATAAATTCTAGTTCTTCGAAGATTCAAAAGGATTTTTGGTTTAAATTTGTCGTAATCTTGCATTCTGAATGAATAATCCTAAGTCTGTAATCATTTTTCCGTCAATTTAAATCAGTTACCGCGTATATAATAACAATAATATATTTATTAAGCATATTGAGCATTACATCTTTATGTTAAGTCAATATAATTATTTTTCCAAGATTCTATAATGTTTGAATTCAATGTTTAACACGACTAATTTTACTATTGATCTTGTGATTTCGTAATATCAAATTGATTATTCAAATTCTAATAACATTAATTTTATAAAGATTGTTGTTGCTAATTTATCGTCATTTTCTGCTAATTGTCTCTTCATGTTCTTCTCCCTAATGCATTGCGCATATATCTTTACTGGGTTCAAGTCCCGATTCGGCGATCTGTAAATACAAATAGCTAATCGAGGTAATCTCGTTACTATCTCAACAGCATTACGCCCAAAATCAGAAGGATTACCTACATCCGTGCTAGAACAACGTGTTACATCCTGTGTAATGTTACACTAATCATTACCATCACGGTTATATACTCTATTCAAACCCATACACGAGTGACGTCACATCAGGGAAATTTTATTCCAACGATATAAATTCATGTACCTATATCGAACATCTAAAAGAAATTAATTGGTGTTATTATTTATAGGACACAAATTATAACACTTTATTTAAGCTTAATGTGCATTAATTAAAATTAAAATCATGTCAGAACTTTATGGTATAATTTGTTACAATTTTAGTTGTTTTTCCCGTAAACTAATTTTAGCATTAAGCTATTCGCATTGAAACTATAAAATATTATCGCTCCGTAATGGCTGAAAAAAGTTTGTTATCGTTTGTAGCCCATAAACTGTGTGTTTTATTGCGAAAAACAATAGCCGTGACAAAATATAAAAAACAGGAAACGATAACGGAGTCTATGGGGAGGAAATGGAACATCAAGAAGAAGAAGACAGAGTAATAATCCCTCTCTCATACGGCCTAGTCGATTTGAACATCAGAGAATAGTCCATTTAGCTTCCAGAATGGACTATTCCCTAGATTCAAGGTCACAGCCCATTAGCTCACGGCTATTGTTCGCGTATCATTGCGTCGGGAATCGAACGGGAGACTCTTGAAGTGCGGGCGAAGTCCACGGAACAGTGAAGCTTCGAATAACGCAAAAAGCGCTCCATTTATAATGATTCGTTGTAACGCGCTTTGTGAAGACACAATTACGGAAATTATGGAACAGTTTATAGAAAATGCGCCAGTATTGATATGACCCCGAATTATGGTGTTTCGTTTAACGCTCACGAAACGCATCTAAAGCGCGCTGAACGAAGAATGACTGTATTTTGCTGGAACATAGATTGTGTTAGACAAATTTATATATACACGCATTCTGAGCAAAAAGGATAAGTCTATTACAGCGAGCAAATATTTGTTTTTTGCAAAGAAAATATCGATTGGCCCAAGCAATCTACGACATCGGGAAATAACATGGAAATGTAGAAAAATTGTGAGTACTTTTGAAACTAAAACGGAAATAAAAAAAAGTTGCACCGATTTAAAAACATATTTAAAACAGCACATGAATATAAGGATTGCTTCTTTTCTATTTAAAGGTTAAATATAAACTATAGAGTGTACGATTTAATGGACTGTGGATTCAACGAACACACATTTCCATGCTTAATTTAGGCTGATCGTACACAATGATTAGTGCACGTGACCATACACAATATCAACAACATTTACTGTGAAATTAAACTCTCATACTTCATTTGAAATTGCCCAGTGGTAATATCTAACTACTCACACTTGCTAAAATCTATCCTGCTACATATAGGCATGACGTCATTAGAAACAAACGAGATATCAATAATTTCGCGCCCTTTCTGGCAATACGATGAGCGTGTAGATTTATACGAGTCGAATGTGTAAACAAAAGATAGGCTTGCATTGTGTATGTCGTGAATAAAATTTACCTGATCTGACGTCACTCGTGTATGGGTTTGAATACACTATACGCGCTATATGGCTGGGATACGTATCATTTATTCATTAGTGTCCAGCTGCGAAGGGCCGTTATAGAGGGTCAATAAATCTGTGTGTAGTGTACTCTGGTGGCGTGATGTGAAACTGAAAATGATGACGTGATCGGTCTCCATGTTTGAACATGGTGGAATAGTTTCAAAATATTTCGTTTTCTAAGCACGTTTTCGTTATAAAATATTTAACGTCTGTAGACTTCATATATATCTGTGTGTGTATTATATATATATATATATATATATATATATATATATATATATATATATATATATATATATATATATATACAGTGTGTCCCAGCGACTACCATACATAGGGAAATTAACATTGGGAAATTATATAAGGATCAACTATTGCCTTGAGCTATATGTATATTCTTTCTGAGTGACAAAAACAAAAGATTTAAAATAAAGAAATTTACTTCTGTCAAATAATTTTATATTACATAATTATTTAAAGGAATTTTATTTAAATTAGGAAATTGGGTACGCCAATTGCCTTTGCAAAAGTAATAGAAATGGAAACCAGAATGTTAACAATGTATGGTAGTCGGTGGGACACACTGTATACCGTGTGTCTCACGACGATCTACACATAGGAACGTTGCGCGCTCATTTGATTTTTAAAATTAAAATATTAATCTGACTGTGTTTGTTCTTTTTTTTTTGTAATTGTAATGTCAAGTTGACGTTTAAATTCTTTGAAAATGTTCTATTACATCGAATATGTTACAAAATTATACTAGAATATCAAAGGAAATAAAATAGTAAGCATAAAATTAACAATTATTGTGTCTAGATTGTAAAAAACTAAAATGATCAAATTAATATTTCACTATCAAGAGCGTATGCAACGTTCCTATGTGTAGATCGTCGTGAGACACACGGTATATACCGTGTGTCTCATGACGATCTACACATAGGAACGTTGCGCGCTCATTTGATTTTCAAATCAAAATATTAATATGGTTGTTTTTGTTCTTTTTTTTTTTTGTAATTGAAACGTCAATTTGACGTTTAAATTCGTTGCAAATGTACTATTACATCGAATATGTTACAAAATTATACTAGAATATCAAAGGAAATAAAATAGTAAGTATAAAATTAACAATTATACTGTCTAAATTGTAAAAAAACTAAAACGACCAAATTAATATTTCACGATCAAGAGCGTATGCAACGTTCCTATGTGTAGATCGTCGTGAGACACACGGTATATACCGTGTGTCTCATGACGATCTACACATAGGAACGTTGCGCGCTCATTTGATTTTCAAATCAAAATATTAATATGGTTGTTTTTGTTCTTTTTTTTTTGTAATTGAAACGTCAATTTGACGTTTAAATTCGTTGCAAATGTACTATTACATCGAATATGTTACAAAATTATACTAGAATATCAAAGGAAATAAAATAGTAAGCATAAAATTAACAATTATTGTGTCTAGATTGTAAAAAACTAAAATGATCAAATTAATATTTCACTATCAAGAGCGTATGCAACGTTCCTATGTGTAGATCGTCGTGAGACACACGGTATATACCGTGTGTCTCACGACGATCTACACATAGGAACGTTGCGCGCTCATTTGATTTTCAAATCAAAATATTAATATGGTTGTTTTTGTTCTTTTTTTTTTTTGTAATTGAAACGTCAATTTGACGTTTAAATTCGTTGCAAATGTACTATTACATCGAATATGTTACAAAATTATACTAGAATATCAAAGGAAATAAAATAGTAAGTATAAAATTAACAATTATACTGTCTAAATTGTAAAAAAACTAAAACGACCAAATTAATATTTCACGATCAAGAGCGTATGCAACGTTCCTATGTGTAGATCGTCATGAGACACACGGTATATATATATATATATATATATATATATATATATATATATATATATATATATATATATATATATATATGTATGTATGTAATGTATAAGTATGTATGTATGCAATGTATAAGTATGTATGTATGTAATGTATAAGTATGTATGTATACAATCCTTACCCGATATACTTCAGATGAAGCCTTGTACTGAATTACCAGCACAGTACAACTTCCCTGTTCAACAATTCTAACTTAGTACGGACCATATGCAACAACTCAGGCGCACATTAAAAGATCTACTCTGAATACGTGTTACACATACATAGCTATAGTGTATTCAAATCCATATAGAAATGACGTCATATAAAAAAACAAACGAATTATTGCGAAGCTACGATGTGCGTATAGATTTATACGAGTCAAATGTATTAGAAAGAGATAGCTTGTTTTGTTTACGGTCGTGAATAAAATTTATCTGATGTGACGTCACTCCTATATGGATTTAAATACTCTATATAGTGTATTCAAACTCATATAGCAGTGACATCATATCAGGTACAATTTTATATAAAATAAGCCATCTTTTGCAGCACATATTTACTCGTATAAATCTATACGCACATAGGATTGTCATAAGGAGCGCGAGCTTATCAATAATTCGTTCACTCCTACACTATATTCAGGCAAACAACCAATTCACGTCGCCAGTGCAATGTCACTAGAAATCATGACGTCATGTTCGATTACGTTTACACGAGCTCTAAAACGGGTTAAAACAATGTTCCACTGTACGAAAACACATTTACAGCGTACAAGTTGCTAAGAAACGTCTACTATAAACGTGTAATATTTGTTTTCAGCGTTGCCATTTAGTAAAACACAAAATAAAAATAATCTGTTGAAAAATGAACGAAAAATAATTTAATAGAAATATTTATTAACATTATTAGTTACCTTACATGCATTTTTCGTGCATATTAATAATAAAAAAACCCCATAAAATGTCGATTAAAAAATATATTTACAAATACGTAGTGATATTTATGTTTGTTAGGTTTTCCCCTAAATGATGACGTGAATTGGTTGTTTGGCCGAATACAGTGTACACACAAACGTGCTTACATTGTGAAAATTACCAATTATCAGCTGATACTCATTGATTACTAATTACATATTACGTACATGTACTTCGTTCTACAACGTTTCACTGTTACGGATAATTAATAGTATTAATTATCAGACGTTGCTGTTAGTAGGCTGTGAACATCGAATTTGCATAATAATTCAGTTGAATCAATAATAGAATTTTACTCAAATGTTCTGAATATACATTGTGTATATCATATACATATACTGCTTGTCTAAACACAGTTTATTTCGAGACTGAAAAATGATTCTAAATTAGTTTATACTCTCTTGATTCTACAATAAAACCAAAATTCTAAAAATGATTCGTTGAAACTAAAAAATATCAGCATATATACTGTTTTGTTTGCTTCAAACGTCGATGTTTAATTCTAGACACATTGATTCTCATCTGAGCAACCAGAGCATTTGATGCATAAATTCATTTTAAACATTTTTTCTTTAATTGATTTTTACACAAATTTGTGTTGTTTAATTTTGCTCTTTTTCATTTCAGAATCATGTCTAGTCTTCACCTAAATTCCAACATGAGACGGTAGCACTATTCCTCCTTAGTACGTCTCTGGTGAGTGCACGATGACAGCGTTACGTGGCGTGGTCAGGCCCGGCTCCAGGCGGGCCGTAGTCTGCGGAACGATCTTATTCGTCCTGGGGCTGTTGCTGTTCAAATTAGGCTTGTTCTGCGCGAGTACAAGCGGTACGGACCTGGCTTCCATGGTCACACCACAGGTCAGTATTCAGTGAATGTTTCCAAATGTCAGTTATTGTGATATTCAATTTTAAATCGCGCGTCTGAATGTAAATTAATTATTAATACAATTACTCCTTGTTAAACGCTGTCCTGTGAAGACAGAGCGTTACACGAATCAGCATTATACACGGTCATTTTCTATAGATTGATTCATAATTTCCGTAATTGTATCGATTAGCATGCGCGTTTATAACGAATAATGATAAAGTTAGTGCCTTTTTTGAGCAGGTTCACCGAAAACTCGCGATATATCGAATCAGCATTTAGTAAAATTAGTGTTTTACGAAGCATTACTGTATCTATGGTGTCTGTACAATATAAAATGACTAGTACTTTTGCTAAATTTTCTCTCGTTACTGGCTGTCTTCAAGCCTCATTCGTTCTTTTTAATTCTCCCATGTCATTTAATCGTTCCTAGTTGGAATTTTTAATTTAGCAAATTGTTCCTCTCAAAACTGGTACTGCGTTGTTATATTTTTGGCATCCTGTGGGACTTCCATACCCCTGTTCCCTCCCGTTTTTTTCTCTGGAGAGCGCCTTAAAAGTAATTGTTTCCCTTTTTTAAAAAATGCAAATTGTAATTAGCGAAATAACTGTCTTGTGTATTTTTTTTTAAAGCTGATGTTCACTTTTAAAGCTATACTGTATACAGACGAACAACCAATTCACGTCATCGTCTAGGGAAAACCTAACAAACATAAATGTCACTACGTATTTGTAAATATATTTTTTAATCGACATTTTATAGGGGTTTTTTATTATTAATATACATGAAAAATGCATTTAAGATAACTAATAATATTAATAAATATTTCTATTAAATTATTGTTCGTTCATTTTTCATTCGATTATTTTTATTTTGTTTTTTTACCAATGGCAACGCTGAAAACAAATATTACACGTTTATAGTTGACGTTTCGTAGCGACTTGTACGCTGTAAATGTGTTTTCGTGCAGCAGAACATTGTTGTAACCTGTTGTAGAACGCGTGTAAACGTAATCGAACATGACGTCATGATTTCTAGTGACATTGCAGTGATGACGTGTGTTGCTTGTTTGGCTGGATACAGTATATATGAGTACACAAGTATGCAAATTGTATCTATCTTTTTTGCAGAAATATGTAATGGGCGCCGATAGAAAGATGTACACGTATGACAGAAATATGCCGTTGATATTTATTGGGGGAGTGCCCAGATCTGGGACAACCCTGATGCGAGCTATGCTGGATGCCCATCCAGAAGTAAGGTTAGTATTTCGCTAGTTACTAAATATTTCTTCTTAAAATATAAAATAGTATTTTCATTCACTTTGTGATGATGTCGCAATGCCGACGAAACATGTAGCTTTCAAATAAAATAAAGCACGTGAAAATAAACAAAGTAATCTATTTATATATAATATACATATATAATTAATTTTTTATTTCTTCTTAATTTGGCGATACTATAACAATTTTTTTGTCCTATTACTAATAGCAGCAGTATGAAATCTAGTAGAAAAATAGTAGCTACCGTTAGTATTGACCGCTGAACAGCAATCAATTGATTTACCCATTACTAAATCATATTTAATCGCTCAATATGCCATATTTTCACCCATCATTTATTGTAAAAATCTGTCCTTAATCCGTGCCTACTATCCATTCGATAATTAACCAATACCTAATCTATTTTCCATCCCGTGTTTCAAAATAATACGCCTGAATTTATCTGAAGAAAAAACAGAGAAAAAAGATCTGTTCTAATACGACTTGTCTCCGTTGGACGTGATTGTTGGATTCTCACGCTTGCACTATTAACAATCTGGTGGATTTTATTCCCTGAACGGTTGGCCGACCTGTGTCTAACTTCGCATATTAGTTATCCCGACTCACCACAATGGAACGTCACTTGGTGAAGTTGCAATTCGTAATTACCGCACTGGTCTCGTACGGGTCGCTGACAATTCTAGTAACTTTTATCCCTCCGAGGTTGGCAGCCCCGCACTTTGTCACATATTAATTTTCTCGTAGTTGGCAAAGACGCGGCGTGAAAATTGACGGTGTTCAGTCGCGTGTTACCGATTCAACATTTCTCTGCTGGCATTTTCACTCTAGGGAAATTTTAGTTTCATTGTATGGTACCCGTGCACACGTGTGTCGTATATTTACACTATAGATTAACGGCTGACACTTCATCGTATGATTAATTCTGTGCCATATGTTTTAAATTGTCAATAAAATTCGGTACAATTTGTTGCTTCATCACATTGTGCAATGAAATAATTATGAAATATAATTATAATTGCGCAATATTTATATATATATATATATATATATATATATATATATATATATATATATATGTATGTATGTATAATGAGAAATATTTAATTATATTTAGAAAATCCCCGTACGCGTTTGTCTTTAATTATTTTCCTTAATTTTCATTTGTCGAGCGATAATTTTCCCTAGAACACGTTTTAATAACGTATCCCGCATGTGAAATTAAGTTAGCAAACAATAATAGCCATGTACAATCATTTGAATGACAGGCGCATCTCTAGGGAATTTCATGCTTGGAAAATTAAGTTGGTAACAGTCTGACATTTGAATACGCACATGTTTCCGTTATTAATGAACGCCGAACAGGGACTTTTGCTCCCGCGAGACTACAGTTGGCAATAATATACGATTGAATATTACTGTTCGACTGAGCTTAATGCGCTCGGGGACTTTTGGGAAATTACGTTGGTAACAATAACAATGTGAGCAATGGCCGTATCAATACGGTTCGTAGAATTTCCAGCTTATTATATATTGAACGCGGGTATTTTTCGATTTGTTCCAAGAGATTTATGTTGGTAGTAAATACCAATATAATGAACTTCGGAACAACAACACTAGTTTATATTACTTTTCGCCATTGTATTTTGTCCTATCCGTCTGGGGATTTTTAGTTCTGCCGACAATTTACGTTGGCAGCAACAGATGTCTGTGTTATTTGTACAACAATCGCCTTCGGGGCGCCTACCGAAATTAAGTTGGCCATAATGAACTTGAACAGGTTATTAATGGCCATCTGGGGGAATTTAATTTAACCGTTATTAAGTTGGTTACAATGGATCATTGTTCCCTGCTTCTTCTTCTCGTAAACTTTTATACTTGACTATAGTGAAAGAGAACGAAAAAAATTCACAATTCAGAAGAAAATTGCCAAGAAAATACAACTGACATGAACAGATGTTTCCATTTTATAAAAAGCTTTAGGGAAATTAAATTTTTCCTATGAAAAATTAACGTCCGTACAGCTTGATTTACGTGAGGTACACGTGTTGGTAACACTGGAGCCTGGTAAATAACCAACGTAGCAAAGTGTATGTCTGTAGGGAATTTCATTTTAAGCAAATTACGTTGGTAATTCCGTACCGGCATCTTACGTCATTGCAAATGTAATCACGTAAGTTTTACCATACACGTATATGGCGAATAAGTTCTAGGGAAATTTAAAGGCACGTAGAAGTTATGTTGGTAGTGCTGGTAAGCAACCGTTGGTTGCGTTTTATGAGCTCTAGATTAATGTGCTCATATTATTCTCATTTGCTCTTAAATGTACGGTATGATAGAAACTCTAATAATCTTCGTTTAAAACTCGTGCTGTGCAATTTATATTTAATTGATATTAAATTCTACACATTTTAATATGCGATATTTTCTACAACAATTTGAAGCATTTGTTTTTTTCAAACACAAATATGGTACAAATTTAAATGATTTGAAGTATTATGTATACTGTATCCAGCCATACAACCAATTCACGTCATCACTGCAATGTCACTAGAAATTATGACGTCATGTTCGATTACGTTTACACGAGTTCTAAAACGGATTAAAACAATGTTCTGCTGCACGAAAACACATTTACAGCGTACAAGTCGCTACGGAACATCTACTATAAGCGTGTAATATTTGTTTTCAGCACTGCCAATTGGTAAAGCACAAAATAAAAATAATCTGATGAAAAATGAACGAAAAATAATTTAATAGAAGTATTTATTAACATTATTAGTTATCTTAAATGGGTTTTTCAGGGCATATTAATGATAAAAAAATCCGATAAAATGTCGATTAAACAATATATTTACAAATACGTAGTGATATTTATGTTTGTTAGGTTTTCCCTAGACGATGGTGTGAATTGGTTGTTTGACTGGATTCTCCGTAAATCGCGATTACGAAATTAAATTTTATTCACTTCATTTTTGCAAATAGCGTACAATTAATGATCAAAGATATTTGCTAAGACTTGCTGGGTTCTGTGGTATACATGTGAATATTTACATAGGATCACCTAGTATCCTATGTACGAGTGTCCTATGTTGTAATAGTATCCTTACATTCAAAGCCCCGCACGCATTTGAATTAAACCCAGGTCCATTTGCTATTTGAATTACATTTGAACACGTCGCAGCTCGTCTGCTGGTGACATTTTCGCAATCCTGAGATAGTGTCTGAGACTTCTATTAAAATACCGGGCATTTCAACATTCTACAGCGCAACGTAGACAAGCCGCGACATTCTGTGAGCTCTGTCATTATACTTTGGTACATTAATCCTCTAACTTCTGCCAATGCAGAACTCTACAATTTATCCAAGAGTATAATTACAGGTATTGCTTACCTGTAACCATTGATGAAAGGCCGATATTGCTCTTGTAAATGGACGATATTTGAGTGAACTCTGATTGCTGATCAATAACGTTTTGTATAGTTAATTGCGTATCGATTCTGTAAGCATACAAACAGTCGCCGGGGACGATTTGTGTGTCAAAACGGTTTAATCGTCTGGTGAATTGGTTATCGGTACAAATAACAGCGGTTACAACCGCGGTTACAAGCGCGGTATGTACACATAATTAGTCGAATAAACTTCCTCTTGAATTCCGCTTCCTGTCGTTCTATTTTGCCTTGTGTACATTCACATCTAATATCCCATTCTATGGTGAATTGGTTTCCAAATGCTCAGAAAGAACAGAGACGTATTGAGATACTTTTTGCCCAAAACACCAAGCACAAATTCTAGCTAATAGTATTGGATCTACACTCTGATATTCGAGAAATAAACTTCATTAGCCAAAGAAACAATTTATATTTGTATCATCTTTGAGGTTCAACGAAAGTCAACTGATTTTAATTCTAAAAAAGTCGAAACAAATCTAGAATAGTTTTTCAAAACTTTGGTTTCATAAAGAGGACAATTTAGTCTTTCAATTTGTAAGATTACCTTGGCGGAACATTATTTTGTATTTGTAAGTTTCATTCGAATTGTTTGCGATAGCTATCATTGACAGATTATCATGGAAAAATATTAAATTGAACTATTGGATTCGTTTGCAATAGTTCTTGAAAGATGATCAAGGCTAAAATAATACTGATGATCTTGTGGCTACATAATGTAGCAAGATAAGTTAACGTAACGTAACGTAAATGTCTGTTTATCGAATGCTATCAAGTTCAGGCTTCTTCGTTCCATTAAACCTGTTCGAACATTTTCCAAATACAGAAATAACTGCTTCATCATTCTTTGTCACATTACCTTTCCAAAAAATAATACCAACCTACTCCTATATTTTAGAAACTCAACATATTAACCTTAAATATTCTATCAAAATACTTACACCAAACTAAAATTTGCGAAATATTGAACACACAAAACTTCATCCACGTTGAATGCCATTTAAAGTTTGTGATTTTAAAATGCCCGCTATTATAAATGCAGTCTTCTTGAAGTTAAAGTTTCGAATCAATTTTAAACGAAACTTTAGTTCCGTTTAGCCGGGCTGGATTTGTGTAATTTTCTATAGAAATATAGTCGAGAATTTCTACATCGTTTTTCTGAAGTTTTGGCGGAAAGATTTGTTTAAAATCTACCAGAGATTTGTCGGTAATTCTTGCAAAACATTCGTTTACTTTAAATGCACTCTCTACCAAAGATGCTACTCGTGACCTTGACATTTTTTTATGTGCTCTGAGTAATTTAGAAATTGCATATTTATGTGCGCATTGGGAGATAAAATGTTGTCTAAAACTAGTGTTACTTTCAAAATTTTGAAACCAGTTCAGGTGAAAGCAAATGCATTTCATAAAACAATGCTCGCCATCGCCTTTCGACCTTTCCTATTTCACTTTTCAACCGAGGTTGGTCAATGATATGATCGTTCTTGGACAGCTCACGCAGTAGAAACTTCGATACAACGGACTAATGCGAACAATCCGAGCTTGTATTCGATAAACCCGATATTACATTATATAATAAAAGGTTTACCAAAGAGATATGTTAAAAAGAAATTGACAAATTAATTATTTAACAGGAAATTTTGTCGGTTAAATTCATAGCTCGTTAGATTGAGGTATGTAGAATCGAGGGTATCTGTGTTTTTTATTTACATTCGTATTTTTTTGTGATATCAGCTGATGTCAAATTCAGTTTGAGATCAAATATCCTCAGAGGAATTCTATGGGATATCAAATATGACAACTGTTTGAATTGTGTATGAAGTACCAATATCAACAGACAGAATCCACCAATATTCACTTGAACTTGTATATACAGGGTGTACCAAGAAACTTGAAACAGGGAATTAACATGTAAATACAGAAAAATCGTGATTACGGACTGAACAACACATTTTAGAGCAAAAGTGTAAACAAAAAAGTTGTTCAGAATTAAAAACTGCATCAGATGATGTCATATTCAGTGCTCAGATATTTTTGTATATCGCGTAAATCAAGTTTGAAATATTGCATTTTGATCAGGAGGTCATGGAACAAAAATTGCATTTGTATTTTTTGTTAATTCTAACAACAAATAATCAAAACAGCGTTTTTGTTTCACAACCTCGTAATCTGTCATTAAAATGTCGTGTTTCAAAATTGATTTACTCGTTACAGAAACATATCTGAGCACTGAATATGGCATCATACTATGCAGTTTTTAATTCTGAACAACTTTTTTTATTTACACTTTTTTGCTCTAAAATGCGTTGTTCAGGAGTAATCAGGATTTTTCTAGATTTAGATGTTAATTCCCTATGTTCAATATCTCTTGAGGTAGCAGTATTCGATCCAGTCTAAGTAGACAATCTATGGATGTAGTGAATGGACAAAACATGGACCTTGAAGCTATGAATCTGCGATTTCACAGATATATATATAGTTCAAAGGTCACTATATCATACGCGTGGTTCAGTGTTGCCAAAATGAGATAGCACGTCGCACAGTCGCCATGTCATCAACAGCCTGGCCAACCTCGTAAAGCAACAAAAATTCTCTCGCTGCCAACATTTAAAAATGAAATATGACCGTAATAGCATGAGTTATGATTGAACTTTTCCAGCCAGTTTCACACTCATTAATTAAGCAACGGTTGATTAGAAACCATTGTTAGAATTAGCGCATAACGAGGTGAAAAATAGCGTGAATGAAACATTTTTTTTTTTGTTGGCTATTATAAAAGTAATGGAATTTTTAAATAGCATATAATGAAAAAAAAACTATTCATTTTGTAGAATTTTTTTTTAATGAAGTCATTTTTTGATTTTAATGGTATTATTTTTTTGTTTTCGAGTTTTATTATAACCTAGATGTAATGTTTTATTATATATTTATTGAGATTTGGCGTAATTTATTACGAAATTCTAATAGACATCAGTTGTGATACTTTCAAATCACATGAGTCATACGAGCAAAGTATCTCTTATCAAGTTCAACACAATCACTGACCTGCTTATAACTTATATTTCTTGCTAATTTGACACTAGAACGCAAAATAATTCCGTACTAAGTTCGACGCAATCATCTGTTGATAATAAAATTATGTGGCAGATTATTAAGGTCAATATTTTGGTTACTAAGAAGTCTTTGAATCAATTCACAAATACACTTTGACAGAACTGCAAGTTAAGACCACATTCTGACGTGGTTAGTTCACTCAGTTTGCCGTCGGATGGCTCTGAACTTCGTAATGCGATCCCAGAATTCATAAAAATAAATATATTGCCGTTAGTTTTCCATATATATATATATATATATATATATATATATATATATATATATATATATATATATATATATTTATTTATTATGTTGTGTTTTCCTGTAAACAATGTATTTGTCTGTGATTGGTAGCCCTGTTTATACGTTCTGGTACAGTTGTGTATCGATAAAATGAACCGATCAATGCCGAACATACATTTAATCGAGCTTCGTCGTATTACTTACAAATCGGTTCACATTTACAGTTTACAATGCGACAATATTTACTGTTTGTAAACAGGATGGGAGTTAGGTTAGATTCTACCCTTTATGTTTTACTAAAATGTCCCGATTTTGTACTGAAATATTGTATATTGTCCAAGTTTTAATTAAACAAATGCATTCGTGTGGTTTTGCTTTACAGATGCGGTCAAGAGACTAGAGTTATCCCACGATTGCTTCAACTGCGATTTCATTGGTTGAAGAGCGAGCGAGAGAGCCTACGATTGGACGAGGCCGGCATTACGAAGCCCGTATTGGACGCAGCGATTGCTGCATTTTGTCTAGAGGTTTGTATATTTGATTGTAAACTGTAGCGTCGGTGCAAGAAATCTAGGATCGTAAATGTTTCGATTCTGAGAGTTCAATCTTCAAATATCGCATCGGTTTTCGCGTTTAGCATCAATGTAGTGCGAGATATTGCGGTCAAACGGGTAAATTCAGTTTGGGCGTTTGATTCATGTTAAACCGATGATATAGACGGTGTACCGTTAGCAAACAACGGACTGTATATTTGAACAAGGACTCTCTCTAAATACAACCATTTGTAGCTGATAAATCTGCTGGATGTAACGTCCCAGCAGGCATATTGCAATCGCAAACACATCTGAAACACAATACGCGATTACACGCGGATTGAATGATATTACGCAATAATTATCCCCCGTCTGATTGGCAGTTTAAATCGCCGATGGGCAACAGCTGTCAAAGAGCATCGAAAAAAATCTTCGCTGAAACAACTCACTCGTCTTTGATGAAAACTAGCGGCTTTTCTATTTTCATCAAAGAGCAATTCGATGAAAAATTCACGCACGTATCTTTCGTGTATCATTTCCGCGTTAGCTTCGGGTTTATATCTGTCATTTTGGGCTCAAAAATCTGGATGCGATGTGTTGTCTCATCGATGGTTTCTTTGGTGCTCTTCGAATTGGCTCGAATCAAACATATAATTGCAAAGGGAAAGACTTGTGCCAAGATTGAATCACTTTTTTAATAGGTCATCGCCAGACATGGTGATCCAGCACCTCGACTGTGCAACAAGGACCCGTTGACCATCAAAATGGGCACGTACGTCGTAGAGCTGTTCCCCAATGCGAAGTTTATCTTCATGGTCCGTGATGGTCGTGCTACGGCACATTCGATTATAAGCAGAAAGGTAAATCTTCGATCGTTTCTGTAGGTTGTTCCAAATCCGTAAGAATCAAAAGCCTCATCTAGTATCAACTTTTTTTGTAGCCTAAAACTTTTAGGAGATCTTTAATCCCGTATAGTTTCGATATCAGCCTGGCCTTTGATATTAATCTGGTGTTTCGATGCTTCAGATTCCAATTGAACCTTGGTTAAGAACTAAATACCTTTTGGACTTTAGGTGACAATCACCGGATTCGACCTGACCAGCTATAGGCAATGCCTGAAACGTTGGAACACCGCCGTGGAAGCCATGAACAACCAGTGCAGAGAATTGGGGCCTGGCCGATGTATGCGAGTGCCCTATGAACAGCTGGTGTTGCATCCCAAGAAGTGGATGCAAAAGATCTTGGAGTTTCTCGACGTACCGTGGAACGAAACTGTGCTGCATCATCAGGACTTTATCAATAATGGCATCTCCCTAAGCAAGTACGTCAACCACTCCAATTCCTTGCATTGGTCGCTCTAAATGAAATCGGTTTTTCGTTGCAGAGTTGAGAGGTCCTCCGATCAAGTGATCAAACCGGTCAATATGGAGGCGCTGACGAAATGGGTTGGGCATATCCCCGAGGATGTGGTCAGGGATATGGCCGATATAGCACCAATGCTTTCGGTCCTTGGGTACGATCAAATCTCCTACGCGAATTTGCTCAATTTTGTGCTCAAACTGGAGTCTGTTTAGGTACGATCCGTACGCCAATCCACCGTCGTATGGTCAACCGGATGCAGTTGTCGCTGACAACACGAGACAGGTGCTCAACAACCCGGACGAGTGGGCGCGCAAGGCTAAAGAACTGTTCAAACCGAGCAACGAAGTGGAGGAAACGATGATCGACGATATGGTCTCAGATGCACCGCAGGATAACCAACGGTGATAAACTCAGAAGAAACAGCAGCAAAGATCAAATGTGTGATGATTTTGAACAAATGACATTCGATTTTACCGTCGTAATATTTATTTACCAATTCGAACGAATGAAAAAAAGTGTGGTTATGTGAAAAACAATATGGCGGTCAGCATAATAAGGTGTAGTATTTATTTAATTTGTGGTGTTAATTTTTCTGTTGTTGTTGATAGAAATGATTGTGAATGAATGAATAAAGAATGATATATGCAATTATAAATGTAATGTGGGGCTCTGGACAATTTTCAAGGGGCAAATATTGGCAGCCAGAATAGATATATTTTTGTAAAAAATAATGGACAATGCCGTATGATGTTGTTTGCACGTTATTTTCAAAAAAAGTGTGGAAACTGTTCCTTGTTTACCAGATTCGCGATGGCGTGTGATTGTTATAGTGACTTGTTTTGTAAAAATAAAGTTGATTTGCGGTTTTTTTTTGAAAATCTGTTACATTTGTGATGCTTTAAGTCTATATATATATTGTATAAATATAAAATACTATCATATCAGTATATTTTCCATGTAAATAAAATTATATATTACTATTTGTCCACGATTTTATTCTACCTAAATCCTAAAATAAGTCTATTCGATCAATAGTTTGAATTTCGTAACGAATAATGTGAATTCACCTTAACCGTAAATTTATTGTGAATATACCTTCATTTGAACCATGTTGGCTTATAAACTGTCATGGAATATTTACGAGTTAAATAATCAGTATGTTTTCCATGTAAATAAAATTATATATTACTATTTGTACACGATTTTATTCTACCTAATTCCTAAAATAAGTCTATTCGATCAATGGTTTGAATTTCGTAACGAATAATGTGATTCACCTTAATCGTAAATTTATTGTGAATCTACCTTTATTTGAAGCATATTGGCTTATAAACTGTCATGTAATATTTACGAGTTAAATAGTTAATTCCTTGTGGATTTGAGTGGTTTATAACTTATAGTAATATTAAAAGCGCATATAGAGTGATATTTTGCTACAAAATTGTGATAATATGTTCCGAATCAGTAACAGGACGGTTCTAACCAAACATTTCAAACAACTTTTATTTGACAGAAGACGTTTATGTGATGTTGCTCCCGAATATGATGTTATTGTTGTTGGTGGAGGACATGCAGGATCAGAGGCATGTGCTGCAGCCGCTAGAATGGGTGCTAGAACTTTGCTAGTAACGCACAAGAAAGAAACAGTAGGTACATACACGTACTAGAAACACATAAACATAAAAAAACCTCGTTTTCTTAAACGTAAGTACATATAACACATTTTACAGGTGAAATGTCGTGTAATCCTTCTTTTGGCGGCATTGGCAAGGGTCATTTAATGCGAGAAGTTGACGCACTGGATGGCGTTTGCGCCAGAATTTGTGATCTGTCCGGAATTCACTATAAAACACTGAACAAGAGTAAAGGCCCCGCCGTGTGGGGCCTACGAGCTCAGATAGATCGTACACTGTACAAGAAACATATCCAAGAAGAGCTGTTTCATAATACTGCGAATTTAGAAATCATAGAATCAGCTGTCGAAGATCTGATTGTATCAAATGTTGCAAGTGCTGTGAGGAATACTTCTCTAAAGTGTTGTGGAATAATATTGAGTATGTTCTACTGAATTTTTGTTGCATTATCTTCTCGATTAAAAGTGTAAACCTTAAAAAAATGTATCATTTTTTGACATTTCTAGATGACGGACGAAAACTAACCTCAAAATCAGTTGTCATAACTACGGGTACATTTTTGAAAGGACAAATTAATATAGGATTAGATGTACGACCGGCGGGTAGGATTGGTGATGCACCCTCCATAGGATTAGCGAATACTTTGGACGATTTAGGCCTACGAATGGGCCGACTAAAAACAGGTAAGTTTATTGCAAATTTTCAGTGCTCACAAATTTAGTAAATATTTGCATTAAGGTACACCGCCTCGACTTAAAGCTGATACAATAAATTACGCAGTGTGCGAAACACATTACGCCGATGATCCACCAATGCCGTTTTCGTTTTTAAACGATAGAGTTTGGATTAAGGTACATTTTCAACACTTTTCTTTCGAAATTTTGTCAAAATATTTGCTCTTTCAGACTGAAGATCAAGTTCCGTGTTATTTAACCTTGACGCCGTTGTCGATTGAACGGTTAATCAAGAGTAATCTGCACGTTAACCGGCACGTGTCGGAAGAAATCAACGGACCGCGGTATTGTCCAAGTATTGAGTCCAAAGTGTTACGGTTTAGCGGTCGAAACCATCAAGTATGGTTGGAACCTGAAGGTTTAAATAGTAATGTTGTGTATCCGAATGGTTTATCCTGCACGATGCCTGAAGAACTTCAACTGGAAATGATCAGACAGATACCAGGGTTGGAGAAGAGTGAAATAGTTCGACCTGGTAAGTGATCAATCGCGAGATTCATTCTAACCTCAATGACGGTTCAAAATTTGACAGTTTATGTGAAAAATAGTGTTAAGAAGTATTTTCGTGTCAATTTTTGTAAAAATGTCATTAATTATTTAACCAGCTGCAGTATAAAGTGAAAAATAGTGTTACTAATAAGTATTTTCGTGTCAATTTTAGTAAAAAAAGTCATTGATTATTTCATCTGCTGCAGTGTAAAGTGAAAAATAGTGTTACTAATAACTATTTTCGTGTCAATTTTTGTAAAAATGTCATTGATTATTTAACCAGCTGCATTACTAAGGTGTAATTCAGTTAGAAATACGTGTTTGAATGCTTATTTTGTAGGTTATGGCGTTGAATACGACTACGTTGATCCACGAGAACTAGATTTGACGTTCGAGTTGAAGAAAGTCGAGGGGCTGTATTTGGCAGGACAAATTAACGGAACGACAGGATATGAAGAAGCAGCCGCACAAGGAACCGTAGCAGGAATTAATGCCGCAGGAAAGGTACGCAGGATTTTATTTAAATAAATACCAGCTGATTGTTTAAATTAGGAATTTTATTATTACATTGACAACATTCACAGGTGATAATATTATTTGAATTGACAAGTGTCAAAATGTTTAATTTAGAACATAAAGTCCTATTTTTTAGGCTATAATCACATTTTTCTGTATATTTACATGTTAATTCCCGAGATTTCTTGGGACACCCGGTATACCGTGTGTCTCACGTCGATCTACACATAGGAACGTTGCGTGTTCATTTGATTTTTAAAATAAAAATATTAATCTGACTGTTTTTGTTATTTTTTTTTGTAATTGTAATGTCAACTTGACGTTTAAATTCCTTGAAAATCTACTATTACATCGAATATGTTACAAAATTGTACTAGGATATCAAAGGAAATAAAATAGTAAGTATAAAATTAACAATTATACTGTCTAGATTGCGAAAAAACTAAAACGATCAAATTAATATTTCACGATCAAGAGCGTACGCAACGTTCCTATGTGTAGATCGTCATGAGACACACGGTATATGTATATATATATATATATATATATATATATATATATATATATATATATATATATATATATATATATATTATATTATATATATTTATATATTACAGGCATTATCGAGGCCCCCGCTTGTAATATCGCGTACCGAGGGGTATCTAGGAGTATTGATCGATGATTTAACAACTTGTGGAACCACAGAACCCTATCGAATGTTCACGAGTCGGGCTGAATTTCGCTTGACGCTCAGGCCGGACAATGCAGATAGTAGACTGACTCAGAAAGGTACATACATACATAACATCACGCCTTTCCCATTACTGGGGTAGCAGGCCCTTTATTCCCTACAATCACTCAAAAAATTTAATATTATATATTATATAGAAAACTGCCTTTCATTCCTGATTTTCTAACAATAGCTCGCCAAATACTCCTATCCCATACATAACTGTCTCGCCTCGTTAATATCCATACACACCTTGTCATACATACTCTCCTATTATTTCTGCTTATAATTTTACGTTCACTCAAAACATTTTCTATCATATTCATCCATTTATTCCGCGGTCTTCCTCGCATTCGTGTTCCTTCAATTTCACCCCAGATACATTTTCTTAGTCAATACTCAGAAAGGTAACACTACATAACCGCACATTTCTCCTTTTTGTTTATTCGAATTTTACTTTTATATTTTCTAGCTTACGAACTGGGCGCTGTCAGTCAGCTTAGATTTGACAAGTCCGCGGAAATAATCAAACAATTAGAAGTAGGCACGGATATACTGAAAAGTGTTAGTAAGAATGTTCAACTCTGGAGAGAATTACTCCAACTGCCTGCATCTAAGAATACAGGGAATCGAACGTGAGTTCTAACCTAGAAAATCAAACTTACCCCCTGTAATTTCACCATGTTCTATTCTTTGCAAATTTATTTCTTCTTCCTCTTGCTAAATATTCCACAATCTTCTCGATTAAAAACATTACACTGTGATCTATTAAACATTTTTTTCCTAAAATTCAGTTTCTTTAACGTTAAAATAGTGACAGCAGTAAAACATTTACTCCCTAGGAACCAAATTAAGACAAAAATTCCCTAGCGGGAGTTTTTATTCAAACAAAGGTTATGTGTAAGCAAATGTCTGTTGTCCGTGGTACGCGTTGCATAGAAACATCGCCAACGGCTTCTAAATATTGTAATTTCGCGTCCGATTTGTGAGAATTCTGTATTTATTATGTGTTTCTACTCGCGATCGTGGAAAAATACTAGTTACGCCTCGGAATATATCGGTATTTTTCGCGCGCGATGTATTTGAAGCTTCAAATGACAGTTCAGAAAGCTTAGAATCATCTCTGACTTGGTGTATAGTGTAGTGTTTTCTGTTTCCAGTGCATTTGAAATGCTCTCGCTGTCTGTTGAAGCCGTAACTATTGCAAGTCTGTCTGCATTCGTGCCCGAGCTGAAACCATTCACGCATAACGGTTCTTTGTGTCAGCGACTGAAGATAGAAGCCTTGTACGAGGCTGCAGCTCTGGCACAAGCGGAGGATGTGGAAGAGGTTAGACGAGACGAGGCCTTGAACATACCACGATCGGTTGATTATAATTCCAACCGGCTGAATCTGTCGTTTGAAGAACGAGAAAAGTTGGTTATGGTTCAGCCAGCAACTGTAAGTTTAATGATGATTTTTTCTAATTTGATTTGTTGCTGCTAATTTGATTATTGATGGTTATAGATCGCAGCTGCTAGCAGAATACCGGGAGTGACACCTACATCTGTTCTAAGACTGCTCCGGTACGTCAAACAGCAAGACAGACACCAACAATTAACTAATTAAACGTGTATGGTAATTAATAAATAAACCAATATGTACAGCACTCAAATAAAGAGAATAAAATATAATTTATCAGGAAATATGTTGATTAATTTGTACCTTTATATATTCACTAATGTTGTAAAATTGTTAAAAATAGATAAAATACACAATTAGTAACAATTACTTTATTCACGCCAAAAGTTCAATTATTTCAATTTTTAAACACTTGTGAATTCGCACTTGTCAACTGTCAGTTCCTCGGAACTATATACTAAGGCCGTGTTCGAATTCAAGATTTTTGTATTTTAGGCAACGAAATTAGGGAGATTTTTGGATCTTGGCGGTCAATTTAGGGTATGCAATTGAGGGCGTAGTGTGCTTTTACAAATCCTAATGTCTATTTCTAAAATCCTAATGTTATTTAGTACATAATTTAAGTTATAAAAGCAGTCACGTGGTACATTAGTGCACTAAATAGTCCAATTCGAACGCAGCCTAAATGTAGTTCCATGTAGTCAGTTCACTAAAAACAGCTTGGTTAGCGAGAAATTGTCGATTTTTCAAGATTGTATTAGGATCACAGAAATGCGATGAGGTATAACTGCGCCTGGTAATAGAAAGAGAACACTCTATATTACTATCCTTGTCGTACACATTGCTCTTATGGGAACAACGAACGGAATAATCAGAAACGTCAGTAGGCTTGCTCGCTTCTGATTGGTTGAATTGTTACTCCGTAAGAGCCATGTGTTAGAGTGCGATGGCTAGATATGTTCTCTGTCTTACGCATTGTTCTTATGCGAACGCAAACGGACCAATCAAGAACATCAATGACGGTACTCGCTTCTAATTGGCTGAAGCTGTTTCTTTATAAAAGCAATGTGTTAGAATGAGATAAGTATATCGTTTGTCCTCTTCTATTTACCAGGCGCATATAACCTCTTCGCTAGTCTGCGATCCTAATACAATATCGAAAAATTCACCAATTTTGCCGTCAACTTCTGCGTTTCTGTGTTTCGTCCATAGATGCCCGTGCATGTATCATTTAAAATAACTTGTTGTCTTTAGGAAAAATATTAAAAATGTATGTAACAGACATTCTGTACATACAAAATAATTTGTTTATATTTAATGTAATAATTGTTTATTGTTTAAATATATTAAATACAGATTTATTGATCTAGTGATTTTTATTCAAGGATGTTTTTATCAGTGACTTGGTGTAAGTGACATGAGATGTCAATTTCGCCGAATAAATAAAAAACATAATTTATAAATAAAGTATTTTATTCTTAAACATATACTGCTTAATCTAACTATTAGTTTCGTAAATTAGGTAAGCTAAACTAGCTATAAATATTAAACAACCACTACCTACATTTTCTTACAGGTTATATTTACTTAACATTCTGATTAAGCTTTAAAATCTATTAAACAAACAATGGGAACGCCCTTAAAAGACGTTAAACTAAAGGATGAACCTCCAAAGGCACTAATGCTGAAGAAAAACGGTGATTTTATAGCGAATTATGGCACATCCGATGACAATTATCTCTATGGTACCGTCACTTGTTAAGTGAAACCAGCTGATTTTGTTACTCATTGCTGTGATTTCAAGGTATGACCGATTACTTACGAATGTCGGGGATATACTGGAGCCTGACAGCTCTGGATATAATGGGCCAGGGTGACAGGCTTAATCAGAGTGACATTACCGAGTTTATCAAGCAATGTCAGGACTCTGAATCAGGTGGAATTAGTGCTAGTGTCAGTCATGATCCACATATGTTGTATACGCTGAGTGCAGTGCAGATTCTGTGTATGTATGATGATGTTAAAGCGATTGATGTCGAGGGCGTTGTCAAATATGTTGCGGCATTGCAACAAGATGACGGATCATTCACAGGTAACGTAGGTTTTTTGACATTTACACCTTTATTACGTAAACTGTCAATAAGAAAACCTATATTCCACGGCCTACTAATCTTCACTAGTTTGACAGAAAGCAATGTTAGGTTAGAATGTCGGTCAGGTAAGTGATATTTTATTATTTTTAGGTGATAAATGGGGCGAAGTAGACACGCGCTTCTCATTCTGTGCTGTGGCGTGTCTCTCGCTGTTAAATCGCCTGGATGCTATCAATATAGATAAAGCTGTGGAATTTGTGCAAACTTGTATGAATTTTGACGGCGGATTCGGCTCTCGGCCGCTGTCAGAGAGCCACGCTGGTTTGGTGTACTGTTGTATAGGTTTCTTATCAATCACTGGCCGGCTGGATATAATCGATGGTGATAAATTAGGATGGTGGTTATGTGAGAGGCAATTGCCTTCAGGTGGATTGAACGGTAAGTCAAAAATAATTATTTCTCCACATTCGGATGTATCAATCCACTTTCTATAACGTCAAAATCGTGCCCAGAAGTAAAACATTTACTCCCGCGGA
Source organism: Carabus problematicus (assembly GCA_963422195.1). Lineage (NCBI taxonomy): Eukaryota > Metazoa > Arthropoda > Insecta > Coleoptera > Carabidae > Carabus > Carabus problematicus. Next base: position 856,241 of record OY728578.1, read on the forward strand.
ACGAAATAAGCCAACAATTGTCCTAGCGGGAGTTTTTATTATAACCAAGGATTTTGTGTAAACAAATGTCTGTGGCCCCTGATAAGTCGCATGGAAACATCGCCAACGGCTTCTAAATATTGCAATTTCGCGCCCGATTCATTAGAATTCTTTATTTACGAAGTGTTTCTACTCGCGATCGTGGAAAAAATAGTAGTTACACCTCGACAGAGACCACTATTCATGTATTTATTTCAAATTACAGTTTAGGAAAGATAAAACTCATCTCTCTTGGTGTATAATGTTGTATTTTATTCTACAAATGTTGTTTGATGTTGTAGGACGTCCAGAGAAGTTACCAGACGTCTGCTACTCCTGGTGGGTGCTCGCCTCCTTGGCAATCCTCGGCCGACTACATTGGATCAATGCCAACGCGTTGGAAAACTTCATCTTAGCCTGTCAGGATTCCGACTCGGGTGGATTCAGCGACCGACCTGGTGATATGCCCGACCCGTATCACACTCTGTTCGGACTGGCGGCTCTCTCATTGCTGGGGCACAATACCATCAAGCCCGTGAACCCTACGTACTGTATGCCGCAGGAAGTAATCGATCGATTACGACTTAGTCCGCACAAGTTACAAATATAAACATTCCTTGTAGTTTTACAAAAGATTCACCAGATTTCTAACCAATAAACACAAGATATAAATGACAGATATTCTATTAAAAATTTAACTCTTTTTTGACAGCAAATCTGGACGCTGAAAACCGCAAGAATTCACGATTATTTATTTTTTTTGTTAACGTAGAATTAAGTACTAATTCTTCATGTGTATTTAAGTTGGCTGTACTGGAAAAATTTATTACTGAATTACATTTTACGAAACGAAACATACAATGGATTTATTTTCTAACAAAAATTAGTGGTAAGCTATGAAGTAGAAATACAAAAATTCGGGGGGAAATTTAAAATAGTTGTAGAATTATTACTACTGACAGGTATATTGCTTCTAAAGATACCTGTGCGTTCAATTACGTCGGGTTTTTGAAATCGTAGTGCTGGAAAACAAAAAAACTATTAAATTTATACATTTTTACGAAATACACATTTAATTATACACAATAATTGCACATTACAGTCGGAAATGTCAGAAACAAAGTAAGAATTACCCTTGTTTGAAAGAATCAAGCTCTGTAATCAATAATTGATTGACTGATGTTCATTATCTTAAAAACGAGCAACGACAGGACAATGAAACTTCGTATTTAAAAGTTTATTGATCATACGAAGAGCTGATTAGATTTCCAGCATATAATCGCACAACCGGAAGAGGAAGTTTACTGCACTTGAAAATCGAACATTGCGAATTATTAAAGAAATTAAAAGAGATATGGAAAAAGTTTTGAAATAAAAGTTATCGGAAACAATAATCTTACGGAAAAAATGTTCTATGCATTTTTGTGCTATCTTTATCCGATTTTGAGTGAAATGTATTTATACATTGGCATGTATTTAAAATATCATATATGCTGTGTGAAAACAGAACAACGAAACGAATATTTACAGAAATGCGCATTTGAACTGTCAAATATGCGCCCACTTTAAATTGAGGAGCACACCAGATATTTTTCCTGTGACATAATCTGACTGTAATTGTCAACTAGGTTAACAAAACTATTTACTTACGAGTGTGTGTGCTTGCTACCGGACAACACGATGTACGCCGACTGCATTTCCTTCTGCTTGTGTTGCAGCATATTCAGTGTTCCTAGCGGTGTATCAGTTGAGCTCATTTTCTTCATTAACTAGAAAACAAAAAAAAAAACATAAAATCAAACATCACTTGCAACTGACGTACTACTACTCTGTAATTTATCAAATAACATCGAAGATTTAGTGATTATTCGTTAGGTACAGAGCACAGAACACCACTCAAAGAGTATCGAAAGAAAACTTCAATCAAACAACAAACTGTACCCGCATTTTTCGCAAAAAAATAGCATCTCCTTCTATTTTAATCGAACAGCAATTTGATGAAAAATGACCGTTTGTGTTTCAGTTGATTATTATTTCTAATTTTGGGCTGGAAATACGCATGCGATCTGTTGTTTCATCGGAAGTTTCCGTCGATAATCCAGACATTAAATACGAACTTACGCCTTCCTGTTCGGTTTTCTTGATCCGTTTCTCTATCTTGTTTTTCCCGGGCCCTTTGCCGTGGAACTTGTGCGACAGATAGCGGAACGCTTCCTTGGGATTCAAGACGCGGCCTTCGTCATCGATGTACTCCAGTTTGACGTTCGGTCGGAAGGTGTCCTTCTCTTTGAAGTCCATTGTAGGACCTTGGTATCGCTCGCGACGTCCGCCGAACTTATCATCATCACTAGAACAATTGTGCACATCGATCAATAACTCTTATAATCCGTGTGTTCTGTAATGCAACAGACTACAAACTCTACTGACTAGAGTCTATTCAAACGCACACCGGAGTGACGTCACATCAGGGAAAACTTGACCGACAACAATAAGCATTTAACGCAAATTTCACACTGAAATCCGAATGTAATGTTAGAGCTATCGTTTTCCTAGAACATTTTACTCGTATACCGTGTGTCTCATGACGATCTACACATAGGAACCGTTGCATACGCTCTTGATCGTGAAATATTAATTTGATCGTTTTAGTTTTTTTTTTTTTTTTGCAATCTAGACAGTATAATTGTTAATTTTATACTTACCGTTTTATTTCCTTTGATATTCTAGTATAATTTTGTAACATATTCGATGATGTAATATGGTACATTTTCAACGAATTTAAACGTCAAATTGGCAAATTTCAATTACAAAAAAAAAAAACCGAACAAAAACAACCAGATTAATATTTTGATTTATAAATCAAATGAGCGCGCAACGTTCCTATGTGTAGATCGTCGTTGAGACACACGGTACATCCATACGAACATCGTATTATCATCAACACCGGCAACAATTCTTTTGTTTCTTTATGACGTCATTTCTATACCGTGTGTCTCATGACGATCTACACGTAGGAACATTGCGCGCTCATTTGATTTTTAAAATAAAAATATTAATCTGACTGTTTTTGTTCTTTTTTTTCGTAATGGTAATGTCAACTTGACGTTTAAATTCCCTGAAAGTGTACTATTACATCGAATATGTTACAAAATTATACTAGAATATCAAAAGAAATAAAACAGTAAGCATACAATTAACAATTATACTGTGTAAATTGTAAAAAACTAAAACGATCAAATTAATATTTCACGATCAAGAGCGTATGCAACGGTTCCTATGTGTAGATCGTCGTTGAGACACACGGTACATCCATACGGACATCGTATTATCATCAACGCCGAGAGCAACAATTCTTTTGAATATTATATTTTCAGTTCCGAAGTTCATCGTCAATATCATTAAAAACAAGTAATATGTCCGTATTATGAACTGGTCAATGACGCGATTGGCGAGTTCATAATACGGACATATTACTTGTTTTTAATAACAATTCTTTCATTTCTTTATGACGTCATTTCTGTATACAGTTGGCTAGACTGTGCACTAACCCGTATGTTTTGTCCTCGATACTGTAATGGCGTGCCTGCAAGTGTGCAAACTTGCTTGTAGACGGTCTGTTGTTCTCTTCCTTGTCCAGGTAACCTTTGCTCATGGCGAGTTTGAGTGCGGCCCCAACACCGGAGCCTACGTCCGGCTCTTCATCGAGAATGGGCGCCTCGGCGGGCGCGATACGGACATCGGGCACGTCCATGGGATCGACCGGGTTCCAGCTGGAGGTAGACGGATGCTGTGGCGACGTCGACGGCGATATTTTCACTTCACGTTCGAAATCCTACAAGGACGGAATACAAATATTACACTGAAAGGGCGTCTCCAACTCCAAACGGTTGTAATCAACGGACAAACACCGTTTGGTAACGATTGGTGTAACAATTCGTAGGTCGTTGGTTATCGGTAGCACCCGTTGACGTACAGCCGATGGCTAACGGGCGTTGCATGCGTCCCGTTGAGTTAACATTTGATTACATTCGAGTATTAAAAGATTCTGTAACAATTTGCAGGCCGTTGGTTATCGGTAGCACCCGTTGACGTACAACCGTTTGCTAACGGGAGTTGCAGGTGTCCCGTTGAGTTAACATTTGATTACATTCGAGTATTAAAAGATTCTGTAACAATTTTCAGGTCGTTGGTTATCGGTAGCACCCGTTGACGTACAACCGTTTACTAACAGGCGTTGTATGTGTCCCGTTAAAGCTAACGTTTGATTTTTTGTGTATTAAAAGAAGTTCATCCGTTACTTTTAGTTAAAATCCCGACGCGTTTCGACCTCTCGTTCAGTATCAAGCGAATATGATGATATTTATATTTAATATTGTACCAAAAATACTGTAATAAATATGTGTGAATGATCTTTCAAAACACGATTAGAGATTATTCTCGATTCAAGTGTCGAATCCATAGTACAAAACTATACACAACATAACATGTTTTACCCACAACTGAGGTAGTAGCAGAACGCAATTATCATGGGCCGAATTCAGCTTTCGAACTTAACTTAACCAAGATCGATCCTAAATGATAACAATAAAAAAGATGAACTTATATTCATTCCTATTAGATAAACAAGGATACTGCACGTCACCATATGGAAATTAGGGTCGAGCCTAAAGTTAGGAATGAGAGCTGAATTTGGCCCAATATCTTTAGCAGTTGTGTGTCTCGAGAGAGAATGAAATGCTTACGATTAACTCCTCATCTTCGTCACGATTGCCCGCCTTCCCGTACGTGGGTATATCGCCCAGAGTTCGGCAGAATTCCGCCGTAGAATTGAGCACAATGGAGCCGCTTTCACCTGCGGCCGCATTGGACTCGTCCACCAGCGGCTCGACCTTGATCAGCGTGCTGACAGTAGGCAAGGCTGTGATCGCGTCTCGCTGTTTCATCTTGCGTGCTTTGTGCAGCGCCCTCTCCAGATTCACATCGTCCTGTTCGAGTTTCATCGCGTCCATTATGGGTCGAACTTCTGTAACAATCATACACACACATACATAACAGCACGCCTTTCCCATTACGGGGGTATCAGAACCTTTATTTCCCCGCAATTAGTAGATTATACACCAAGGACGCGACTTATTTTTCCTGAACTGCAATTTGAAGACAAATACATCGCGAGGGAAAAATAGTGGTCTCTGCCGAGGTGTAACTACTATTTTTTCCACGATCGCGAGTAGAAACACTTAATAAGTAAAGAATTCTACCAAATCGGGCGCGAAATTGCAATATTTACAAGCCGTTGGCGATGTTTCCATGCGACTTATCAGGGGCCACAGATATTTGTTTACACAAAAACCTTTGTTCTGATAAAAACTCCCGCTAGGGAAATTGTTGGCTTATTTCGTACCCGCGGGAGTAAATGCTTTACTTCTGGACACAATTTTGAGGCCATAGAAAGTGGATTTCTACTCACTCAAACAATATTTAATGGCTAACAGTATTATGCTTTTAATCGAGCAGTTTATGGAATAGTTTGGCAAAGAATGAACTAAATGTGTAAGTATTTCTTACCAGGCAATTCATCAATGTCCATCCATTCGGTGAATTCTCCTTTGCCGCTCAACGCATTGCCATTATCGGTACGTTCTTCTTTCCTCTTCCGTGATCCATGATCATTCCGCGTTTCGCCTTCAACTTGTGCCGCCAACTCAGCCGCAGTCAATATGCGTTCTTTCGGCCGAATTTTCTTCAACTTGCGCTTCGGTTTCTTGAACTTGGTCATCTCTTCTTCGGTGTAATACTCCGAGGCCAGATTCAGCTCGGGCAGCACCAGGGATTCTAATCGTTTGTGCGACAGTTTCTCCTTGACGGAGCGCGCCAATGATTTCTTCAATTCTAACGAAACCGTGTCGCCAATGGTGAAGCTTGACTTCTTCACGCCGTCTATTTCTTCATCGTACTTCGACAGGAGAGATTTTTCCCGCGGATTACCGTGTTCGTCGAATTCGTCGTCTTCATACGCATTGTACCCGGGTTTCTTCTTCTTGATCTCGTTACTCTAACACATTTGGGAATAAAACAAAGATATTAAGTTTCTAATATGATATTAGCAGTTGCAAAGTTCAATGTCAATATTATTAATAAATTAATATGTTCGTTTTATACATTTTAGTTAAGATCACGCCGCGATTCGAAGCTTCATACACAATATGTCGCTTCAAGACACTACAAATACAGTATTTACTGTTGCTTACCTTCTCGTAACGTTCGTCATCCACCAGATTAACATTCACAAGCACATCGACGTCTTCCGCGAGTACATCCTGGTCTTTAAGCGTCAATATAACACTTTTTCCTTCGGCAAATGTGTTCACATCATGCTCCACTTTCAAACCTTTCAGATGTCGATCGGAATATATCTTGGCTTTCTTCAATCTGGTCTCCGCTTCAACAATAACACCGACGCCGAACTCTTCATCCAGTTCTTCAAGCATTCGCGCCTGTTTGAAGACACGCATTAGTTAGTAAAAGTAACAAAATCACAAGATTAATATCGTTTACTCTTTTTGCTGCTTGATCTTTTTCTTTCTGAATGCGCCGATTCTTCTCCACCCAGGATTCTACATCGTCTTCGCTGTCGGAATATCCCAGTGACCGCACTTTCGACAGCTTTGCTTCAATGTGACGTTTCTCTTTCTTCTCGCTCAACTTGCTGCGCAATTTCTCTTGTTTTGCCTTCTCAGCCAAGTTCGATGCTGGTTTGTGATAAAATTCACCTAAATCATCTTTTAATTTATCGTCTTTACTTCGAGACGAATCAGAACCATCTCTTGTGGCTACTTCGAGTGGTCTCAACCCGAGTTTGGCACGAAGTTTGTTGGTTTGATCAATCGAGAGACTTTCGACGGATTGATTATTTGTAGGAGACTCAGCTCGAGTTGGTGGTGACGGAGATGTATCATGTTGAGGCGATGTAGCATTCCCAGAACCTGATTTGTTCGAAGAAAACTACATTAATATCACGATTCATCTTGGAATAAATTCCAACCACCATTATTGAAATATATCTAGAGGAAAATGCACTTGAAAGATAATAATTTCACTGGATAAATCGGCCCAAAACTCACGACACACTACGTTCATATTTCGCAGGACATTTTTTCAACACATAACCTCGCTTACCTTCGCTATCATAATCCTTGTGCCTGCTGTTGGGTTTCTCATGACGACGCTCCTTATGGTGCCTACGGTGACGATGTTTGTCCTTGTCGCGTTCCCTGGAGGAATCGTCCGAATTCGATCGACTACGATGCCTCCGTTTTCTAGTTTCCTTAGAGTTTTTTGTTTTCTTACTACTGGAACCCATAACTCTTATTTAGTATTTACGGTTCGTTCAAGAGTTGAGTGCTTATAGATTATTAACCAACCACGGTAACACCGACCATTGATTACCAGTTCTGTGATCTTCCAAAAAAAATTGTATTTTTGGGCGAATCGTTCACACAACGTTCTCACTACAAGCCGTCAAAACTAAAACCAACATGAAGCTAGTTACACTAGTCACGCGGGTTGAAACCATGATTACAATGGGAAAAATTAGTTGAAAACAACAAATTTACAAAACGCTTGTTTATTTATTACTCAGAACTTAGCCTACATGAACTTTATTTAGAAACCAGGACATCATTTTACAATTAACAAATATTAATACGAAATATCACAAATAAGAAACTTGGCGTCTGTCAGCCGCCATCTTGGACAATACCAGATGACACAAGATGATAAATTCATGAAGAACTATTCAACTTGCACGGGATATTGTGTAAGATCTTACGTAAACAAGCGTGCATGTTTCAATAGTGTACATTGTTGATAGTTTATTGAAACGACGCATGTTGCAAATCAATATGTGGCCACGGTTCACTGTCACTTTCTCCATCGGGTTCATGGTCCGATAATGGGGCAGAGCTGCCTGGGCCCCCGTCAGTAGTGCTCTGTGACACGCCCGTGCCAATGTAGTAACTATTGTCTAGTTTACTGTTACCAGAACCTTGTTCTAAAGAGTTGAGACCTTCCATTGCGCGGCGATTCTTCGGATCCAAGCTAAACATATTCAAACAGTTCACAAAACGTAATATTCTTTATACTTTGAACGCAAAAAACTAAACTTTGTCCACAAGAGCAATGTGCCAGACAATACTGGTGTTGTTTACATTCTTTTAACCGACTTTTTACTCATAAATTATAAGTAAAACCAAATGTTGTAATCAAGCCATAACATTCGTTTAGATTTCTTGAATTAATGATTTGATTTAGCTGTTACTAGGTCTTGTTGCAGAAGCTTGAGATTGTTTACTTACTTTAGAGCTATATTATAGTGTTCGAATGCTCTGTCATCATTGTTCAGCCGCGCTAACACGTCACCCAACATCTGATGCAATCTGGATGTTGGCGTCAGCTCAGCGTGTTTAGTAAGCAATGCGGCCGCTGATTCCAGCGCCATCTCTTGTTCGTAACAATCGACTAACAAGTAAATGGCCGGCAGGAATGCGCCGCCATCTTGTTCCATTCTGACAGCTCGTTCGAGCAGTGATTTAGCTTTCGGTATCGTTATGGGATCTCGCATTAGTACAGATGCGTACAACTGGAATTATCATTCATTTGTTCACAAAAAAACTATTCTTTTAAAATAACAGATTACAATTTAATTTGAATTTAATTGAAAGGCAAATTGTTGAAGTTCACAAATGTATTTTTCTTTGAATTGTTGGCGAGATATTTGATAGTTTATTCGGAGTAAGAGAAGATTGAAGCGATATTTGACAGTTCATTTAAGAGTAAGAGAAGATTGAAGAGATATTTGACAGTTCATTTAAGAGTACGAGAAGTTTGAAGCGATATTTGATAGTGCATTAGGATTAAGAGCATATTGAAGCGATATTTGACAGTTCATTTAGGATTGAGAGCAGATTAAAGTGATATTTGACAGTTCATTTAAGAGTAAGAGAAGATTGAAGAGATATTTGACAGTTCATTTAAGAGTACGAGAAGTTTGAAGCGATATTTGATAGTTCTTTAAGAGTAAGAGCAGATTGAAGTGATATTTGACAGTTTTTTTAAGAGTAAGAACATATTTAAGAGTTTATCAAGAGTAAAGACCGATAATATTAGTATATATTCTTACCGATAGGGCTCGGGGCGTCTGCCCCAGTTGTTTGCAAGCGTTACTAGCCACTGTATGTGCCTCTCGAATCCTATTCATCCCGATGTAAGCCAGAACAAGGTACTCATGCGATTCATACCTGCAAAAATCCACAAATACACTTGCTAACTTATTGTATTTGCTTCGAGAATGACCAAAAACATAATTATCGAACCGTCTATCACCATCTTTGTGCTACTTGATAATATTAAATACTTCAAAACACCTGAACTTTCTGTCAATGATTCTAACCTATCAGGATTCAGTATTTTCCTTTCCTAGTATCAACATTTGACAAAATAACATCTACAACAAACTTATTATATTGTCAGTTCATCGTCAATATTAATATATCCGTTTCATGAACTCAATCAATTTTATTTAAGATCACTATAACTTATTATTTCTATACAATTACTGCCTGTTATACTCTATCCAAACTCACGTACAAGTGACGTCATATCAGGGAAATTTCATTCACAATATTAAACAAAACACATTATCTTTCCTTCTTATTTTACTCGTACCAAATCTAATCGCACTTCATCTTGTCCTCATGACCGGAAGTTTTATAAAAATCTCATTTGTGTTTTATTATGACGTCACTACTATATAGTTTTGAACAGACTCTTATCTTACATGTACGGTGAGATCTGCATCGCCTCGCGCAAATGTACAGCCGCATCTTGGAACTTCTTCAAGTCCAGCAGGATACTGCCTTTGAGGATGAGTGCTTCCACATTGCGTGGGGCCATGACGCAGGCCTTCTGTGCGAAGTATGCAGCTTTGCAGTACTTTTTAGCGGCGTACCAGTAGTACGCCATTGCGACCCAATGTTCGGCGGTGTACTGTGACAGTTCCATGTCAACCGGGATCAACTTGCCTAGTTCTTCCACGCGGGATTCTTTAGATAAAAGTGCTGCAAGCACGTCTAAACCGGCATACGTATTGGGATCTAAGCTAAGAGCCTATGAGAGTATAAATTGTTACAAATATAATACCAAGTAAGTTGTTTTAGCTCAGAATTAGAAGAAAAATGGAAGATGTACATTATTTGTTAGCAATAACAGCATAAATTGTTAAAATATAATACCAAGTAAGTTGTTTTAGCGCAGAATTAGCACAAAAATCGAAGATATACATTGTTTATTAGCGATAAGAGCATAAATTGTTAAACTATAATACCAAGTAAGTTGTTTTATCTCAGAATTAGTTCAAAAATCGAAGATGTACATTATTTATTAGCCATAAGAGCATAAATTGTTAAAATACAATACCAAATAAATTGTTTTAGCTCAGAATTAAGAGAAAAATCGAAGATGTACTTTGTTTATTAGCGATAAGAGCATATTTTGTTAGAATATAATACCAATTCAGTTGTTTTAGCTCAGAATTACGATAAAAATCAAAGATGTATATTGTTTATTAGCAATAAGAGCATGAATTGTTAAAATATAATACCAGTTAAGTTCTTTTAGTTCAGAATTAGCACAGAAATGGAAGATATACATTATTTATTAGCAATAAGAGCATAAATTGTTAAAATACAATACCAATCAGGTTGTTTTAGTTCAGAATTAGCACAAAAATGGAAGTTATACATTATTTATTAGCGATAAGACAGTCTAAAATGACCCACTAAAGAAGAAAATAAACATTTACTTACACGTTGTAAAGTCGAGACAGCTCGCTTGCTATCCCCGTGACAGTGATAGCACTTGCCCATGATCACAAGCAGCGTGACATTGTCGCGGAGTAAGCCGGGACTGTCCATCGCGTGAAACGTGCTGATAGCCGTCCGGTAATCGCGGTTCTGCATCTCTGCTTGACCGCGCAACCATTGGTTAACCCACGCGGTTGTCATAACATCAGATGTGCCTAGGAACAAACAAATATCAAGCATATTCCCACTGCGCAAGCGTCGCACTACCCTTAAAGAACCCCCCGAATAGTTTATTTACCTTCTAACATCAAGGAATTGACTTCTATTCCCTTAACACCAAGTGCCAACAGCGATTCGGCAGCTTCCAAAGCCAGAGGAGTCTCCTACAATCGTCAAAATGGATTCTAAAATGCACTTTACACACAATGTTTATATTATTTTATACCCTGAGAACTTCTTTGTAACACGTGATAGCCGATCGTTCCATGCCAGCATCACGATGCAAGTTCCCTAAACACATGTTAATCTTGGCAGTACGAGTTCGAGCCGGCACGGATTGTAAGATATTCATTGCTTTCGGATACTGCCGAAGTTTAACGTAGCACAAATGGATTTTATACTTGATTTCAATGTCCGACGTACAATCTTTAACACTCTCCGTTGGCTTAGCAGTGCCTTTATTCTTTATAATGTTCTTGCGCTGTTGCAAAGCTTGGAAGTAAATATTCTCCGCTTTGGCGTATTGTTCGAGATGGAACAAAGAATCCGCGTACTGAACATACATTAGGCATTTTGTGTTTGGTGTAATTATTTCTGGTTTCTGGTCACAGATTGATATTGCCAATGAACACTGAAAATACGTGATTTAGAAATATTGTTATAGTATGGCGATGTATGTAATATTTACCATACGAACTACATTTGAATATAATTCTTGCTCATAGAGTAATTTGATCTGTTCGAAAAGATTCTTCATTTTATAGTATTGAATAACAATTTCTTACAGGAGAGACAGAAAACAGTTATAAGAAATTGAAAACAGGTTATAAAACATACAACTTGTTGACACCACCCGTATTACACCGCTAAAAATTTAAAACTGTCACTAATTTTTTTTTTTTTATAATTATTTCATATTTACCTAAATTATTTTCAACTATTATTGTCTATCTAGAAATAAATAATGTTAATAAATATTCCATTTAATACATATTCCATTTAATACGAATTATTTACATTTTAATTAAAAATATACATATTTTGTTACGCACTTCAAGCGAATGCGAATAGCAAAGTTGTGCATAGTCAAACGTCAAATTATTTTCACCTACAATTTAGTTTAATTTAAATAGAAATCTACTTACCAATCAATTAAAATGGCTTTGGCTATGCAACGTAAGACAAATGTAAGTACTTATTATTGATTTAATGCAAATTTTAGCCCTAACTTCCCTTGCAAATCCAAACATAACCTTAGAATAGTCCATGTTTATATATGAAATCGAATAATATTCGCTTTATTCTTTAGGTAAGGCTACCGCCTGAAGTGAATAGAATACTCTACGTACGAAATTTGCCGTACAAAATCACCGCGGAAGAAATGTACGACATATTTGGCAAATACGGGGCTATACGGCAAATTCGAGTGTATGTATTATATTTAATGTGTTCTGTCAATGATTTCGACTGAGAATTTTAGTTATTAACCTTTATTTTACAGCGGTAATACTCCTGATACCAGAGGCACGGCGTTTGTTGTGTACGAAGATATATTCGATGCGAAGAATGCGTGTGATCACTTGTCAGGTTTCAACGTTTGTAACAGATATCTCGTAGTGTTATACTATCAGTCAAGCAAGGCGTTCAAGAAAACAGACATTGAGAAGAAACAGGAAGAAATCGATAAGATGAAATCAAAGTACGGGATATCAACGGATGAAATCAAACGAAAATAATTGTGCCTCGTGTTATTTTATAAGCGATATATTAACACTACATATGTATAGGTTATGTTGTGTAGTTAAAATAAGTCAAGTCTCTTGTGTATTTGTATTGAAATAAATATTTTACAGAACAAAATTATTTTTTTCTGGGACATGGAAGTGAAAATATGTCAATACGAAAGTATGTGGATGTTTTTTAGGTAACAATTTGGGATAAAAAGTAATATTTGTGTCCTTAAATCAATAGTTTTGTTTACAAATTAGTGCTTTATTTATCTGACTGTACATTTTGATAGAAATCATTGATCATACAACTAGTATATCATTATTTGTATATATATATATATATATATATATATATATATATATATATATATATATATATATATATATATATATATTTATTAAAATTCATATAATTCACATAATATTCATTCGTAAATCTTCCTGGAACTCAGATGAATTTAATTCATGATTCCAGACTGTATTAATTTCTAAAAATATTCGCAAAAGCCCAGACGGACATAGTGCCCCCCTTAAATTATTAAATACAATGCATATACCTGTTTTGAAAATCACTACAAAACTCAATATATCGTTTGGAATATCTAGAAATTCACGATTTTCTACATTTTAAAAATGTTACATAATTCTCCTATTTTCCTCTGCAAAAAAAAAAAAACTAGTACAAAAGTTGAAAAAAATCGTTGCAAATTATACTATTTAAAGACTAAAATTATCCAGTATGGTATTTCAGAAAAATCACACAAAGATCATTTTAAAATGTAGCTTAAATATGAGAATATTTTAAATGGTAGATAGTAATTATATTTTACACCAATACACAATCATTATTAACAACGTATGGTCTGATATTTATTTATTCTCAATAAGTCTTGCTAGTATTTTGTACTAAAATTATAAATTAATATCATCAAACACATAATATGGGATGGAAAATACCAATAAGATTTTTTTAGTAATAACAAACACCAGGTATTTTAACGATTAGCTGAGGAACTTGATAATAATGTAATAAAAATGCTAAATATTGTGAACGAGAACTATCTGTAGGATAAGAGAAAATTAAACTTACATAATTGGTGTAAAATGCACTTCACAAACTAAGTTTGATTGTAAAAAGATGAACTTATGCCTTTATATTAGACGAACAACATAACTACACGTTACTACGGAAATTAGAATCGATTCCAGCATTAAAAACGAGGGAATTCGGCCCAATGTACTAAAAAATATCGCCACACACACGGACTGCACGGAATCAAATTGTCAAACTACAACTGACAGTTAGAATTCAAGATGGCCGACAGTTAGAATTCAAGATGGCTGCCAGTATAAGTGCACTTTGCATAGCTAGAGTTTCGGACTAAATGTTAGTGCTATTATTGATAAACAGCTAGTAAAACAGTTATTGTTGGTCATTTCGGTGAATATTAATCTTGAAATACGAGTGCCATAACCTTAGTGTATTCACAAAATACACGCAGAACTGAATGCTAACCTAATATATCTCTCACAACACACACATATACACATATATGACACAAAAATTATGTAACAAGAACATTGGAAACGTCCGTGTTACACTATAAAACAACCATTTATCCGTTGTTCATACTGTACAGTTTATATTTATAGTTAAAAATATTGATCACAGTGATTTTTTTTCAGTAAATCACAAGGAGAAAGCAACAAATTTGTACAAAATAAAACAGAAAAATCAAATAATGGTAACAAATAATAAAAGCAGTAGGTGATTTTAGTCAACAGTTCGGACTCATATGAATGTTTTAAGGTAATTTATAGAAATACACAGTGTTCAAGTAATGATTTTCCAATATCTGATTCTTCCAATGTTGTATTTAGGATTATGATTGAGGTTAACGGAAGCTGAACCCGCATATATATATATATATATATATATATATATATATATATATATATATATATATATATATATATATATATATATATATATATATATTTATATATATATATATATATATTTATATATATATATATATATATATTTTTATATATATATATATATATATATATATATATATTTATATATATATATTTATATATATATATTTATATATATATATATATATATATATATATATATATATTTATATATATATATATATATATATATATATTTATTCTAATCGCTGAATATAATTTCGCGGCAATCCTAGATTAAACAATTTCTCTTTGGGCGCATCGATTATGGCCGGATTGTAATGTACCAGAGCTTCCCAACAGATCTCAGACAGTTTTGGTATACATACCCACACAGAATGAATGTCATTACTGCGTTCGATCTCATCAGTGGCGTAGATACCGCCGAAAATGTACATTTTACCTTTAGAGACAAACAAAGATACACATTTAATTAACATTCCAATTAAAAATAAAGTAAATAATAGTACATTATACACCAAGGGAGAGACGCGTCTTATTTTTCCCGAACTGCAATTTGACTACAAATACATCGTGAGGGAAAAATAGTGGTCTCTCCCGAGATGTAACTGCTATTTTTTCCACGATCGCGAGTAGAAACACTTAATAAATAAAGAATTCTACTGAATCGGGCGCGAAATTACAATATTTAGAAGCCGTTGGCGATGTTTCCATGCAACGCGTACCACGGACAATAGACATTTGTTTACACAAAACCGTTTGTTATAATAAAAACTCCCGCTAGGGAAATTGTTGGCTTATTTCGTCTACAGTGACCTGTATTAAAGACAGTGTGGACTGGTGTGGACACCAGTGTATTCATGCTGATTGGTCGATGAGATTGTCCGCCATATTCCTGCCAAATTGCTTTGAATTGAAAGATAGCTGTGATCTGTTCTGTTGTTTTCGTGTATTTCGTAGTGTTTTGTGCTTAAAAACTGAATTGATATTTTAATTCATCTAGTATGTGTACAATATTTTTTGTTGCTAACATGGGCAAAGCCAGCTATAAAGATAATATCCTTCTTTTGTTACTAATGACATTGGCAGGAACATGGCGGCGTTTTGACGTCTGTTCACACTGTCTTTAATATAGTCACTGTAATTTCGTCGTTAGGGAGTAAATGCTTTACTTCTGGGCACAATTTTGAGGCCATAGAAAGTGGACTTCTAGTCCCGGCCGAGGAAAAAATATATTTTATTTCATTATAATAATAAACTATCACAGAATAAGTAAAGATACTATTATATATTTATAGAAATTAGTTTAAAGACAGACGAAAATAGAGATAGATATACTGTATCCAGTCAAACAACCAATTCAGGTCATCGTTTAGCGAAAACAAGCATAAATATCACCACATATATCTAAATATATATTTGTAATCGACATTTTATCGGCTTGTTTTTTATTAATTTGCACAAAACACGCATTTAAGATAACTAATAATGTAAATAAATATTTCTACTAAATTATTGTTCGTTCATTTTTCACCAGCTTATTTTTATTTTGTTTTTTACTAATCTGGCAACGCTGAAAACAAATATTACACGTTTATAGTTGACGTTCCGTAGCGACTTGTACGCTGTAAATGTGTTTTCGCGCGCGCAGAACATTGTTTTAATCCGTTTTAGAACGCGTGTAAACGTGAATCGACCATGACGTCATAATTTCTACTGACATTGCGTGATTTGGTTGTTTGGCTGGATACAGTGTACAGTATACCGTGTGTCTCATGACGATCTACGCATAGGAACGTTGCGCGCTCATTTGATTTTTAAAAATCAAAATATTAATCTGGTTGTTTTTGTTCGGTTTTTTTTTTTTGTAATTGGAATGTCAATTTGACGTTTAAATTCGTTGAAAATGTACCATATTACATCGAATATGTTACAAAATTATACGAGAATATCAAAGGAAATAAAATAGTAAGTATAAAATTAACAATTATACTGTCTAGATTGCAAAAAAAAAACTAAAACGATCAAATTAATATTTCACGATCAAGAGCGTCTGCAACGTTCCTATGTGTAGATCGTCATGAGACACACGGTATAGTGATTACCTTCTGGTGTAACAGCTGACGAATGAAAGTACGATGGCATCGCCAACGTGCAAGTCTTGACCAGCGACCATCGCAATGATGCCAGCTCCAGTTTCCAGATATCTTCAAACACAGTCAGTCCATCGTATCCGCCGGAAATGAACACGTGTATATCGTTCTCCGTGGCGATCTGCACAGCTCCGTGACATCTAAACAAGAAAATCTTATATTTCAAATATACCGTGCACCTGCAGGCTATGCAACCAACATTACACTACTGTACTTATGATTGCAAACATATGCAGGATATTAGCTACGTAATAATTATGTAAAATCGAAAGATTTCAGCTTTTACGATCTATTAGCACTTTCACTTTCATTTTAGAGCGAAAAATTTCACAATCTTTGGTTTTATGTAACATTTTAGTTCTTTCTTAGATAATCTTTTGTATTAGAAATCGATCGGAATTGTATTACACACACACACGCCAGAAACAATAATATTAATCAATCACTATCGCGTACTAAGGGTTTTTCTTCTAAATTTGCTATAAAAAGTTGTATATTTATAGTAAATGAAATTTATTATTCGTAAATGTCAAAATGCTCTTGGTCAAATTTATCGGAACGCAAAGAATCACTTTGTTGAGCGCGGATAATCGAGAGTCCACTGTATTTCATTATTACCTACCTTCTCGGTAACGGAACACCGTTGACTTTATCCCGAATTGTTTTCAACTTTCGCCATTGTTTAGTCTCAATGTTGAACACGGGTATTTTCGAGAATCCATAGGCTTCTTCCGCGGTGCCGCCGCCCAGAATGTAAATATTCGTACCGTCGAAGGCTACTTCATGCCGGTACCGACCAGGCGGTTCGTAGTCTCCATTTCCCTGACAGATATACACATCTTCCCAGGTACCAGTCTTCAGATCTAACCTAAATCACGTAACTGTCAAATATCTCACCACCGTTAATGCTTGTGGCGCACTTATTGAACAACATCGCAGTAAATTTCAATAAAACACGCGTTTTTGGCGAAAAATAGCGGCTGTTGTATTCGCATCGAAGAGCAATTCGATGAAAAAGTAACTTTTGTGTATTATTTTACGTTAAGTTTATATCCGCCATTTTGGTTTGAATAACGGGTGCGTTCTGTTGTTTCAGTGAAGTACGCTTCGAATATTACACGATAAAACACTTAGATAATGTTTCAAATGACACTTACCTATGAATATCACATGTATATGCAAACCCAGTTGTGCCACCTATGGTATACAAGTAACCATGATGGTACACCAGTGCTTGCCCGTACTGGGGCAAAGGTTCTTGGCCGTCAGTTTTAACTTCAAACATATCACCTGCAACTCACAAAAAAACCACACAAATAATCATTAGAACAAGTTAAAAATTAACAGAATACATACCATTATCATCGTTTAATCTGCTTATATACAATTTATTACTACAGCGGTACCCAAATGGAGATCCTGTGCCTCCATAAACCTGTAATAATTTTGACATAAGTGTAACCTGTACACGATAATTACTAAAATCGTGTGATATTTTCAGATGAAAGTGCGTAGAATTAGTTAATATTAGCACAGCACCACATTATCAAACACAAAACTTATATTTCTAAACTTAAAACTACGCTTACACAAGAATATACCATAAGTGTGTTTCCTTTGCGAAGCACCGCGTTCGACGCCAGTTCTTTCGGTAACGACGTCTGACTTGCGTAGCGTATCCATTTCTTCGACGCGAAATTATAACGCCACAGTTCCTGGAACAGCGGGTACGAGTCGATCCAGATTTCATCGTCGGATCCCTCGTCGTTTTGTATATGCGGATTGTATCCACCGAACGAGTACAGGTTCATCGAATCACACACAATACGATGGCCACTCC